>CM021246.1:5715801-5816454 GCA_010577795.1 Isatis tinctoria | reverse complement strand
CTTGCAGCGAATTAAAAGCACGCAAGCTCAAAACCCTCCCAGCAGGGCTCAGGTACGCGTTCCTTGGAAAACTCTACCTACCCGGTGGTAGTGAATTCCAACTTGAACAATGTGGAAGTGGCCTTGCTATTGTGTGAAATTAGGAAGTACAGAAAGGCTATAGGTTATTCACTAGCATATATTCTTGCGATTTCTCCTGATCTTTTCATGCATAGGATACATCTAGAAGATGAATCGATGAGTTCTATAGAACATCAGAGGAGGTTAAACCCGAATCTAAAAGACGTTGTAAAAAAGGAGATAATGAAACTTCTAGAAGCTAGGGTGATTTATGCTATTTTTGATAGTACTTGGGTTACCCCTGTTCATGTAGTCTCTAAGAAGGACGGAATCACTGTGATTAAAAACTATAGGATGAGTTGATACCTACTAGGACTGTGACAGGCCATAGGATTTGCATAGATTATCGCAAACTTAATGCTGCAACTCGCAAGGATCACTTCTCTCTCCCTTTATTGATCAGATGCTTGAAAGACTTGCTAACCACTCATACTACTGCTTTTTAGATGGTTATTCAGGTTTCTTTCAGATTCCTATTAATCCGGACGACTAGGAGAAGACAACATTCACATGTCCATACGGCACATTCGCTAATCGGCGCATGCCATTCGGTTTGTGCAATGCCCAGCAACCTTCCAGCGATGCATGATGTCCATCTTCACGGACCTAGTTCTAAATTAGGAGAAGTGTCACTTCGTGGTTCGAAACGGGATTGTGCTCGGACATCGTATTTCAGAAGATGGGATAGAGGTGGACAAAGCTAAGATAGAAGTCATAATGAACTTACAACCGCCTACTTCAGTCAAAGGAATCCACAGTTTCATGGGGCACGCCGGTTTCTACAGATGCTTCATCAAAGACTTCTCCAAAATCATTTCGCCTCTCACACGCCTACTCTGCAAAGAAGGGAAGTTCGAATTCGATGATGCCTGCCTCGAAGCTTTCCACACGATCAAGGGAGCCCTCATCAGCGCACCCATTGTGCAACCACCAGATTGGAGCTTACCCTTTGAGGTGATGACAGATGCTAGTGACTATGCCATTGGTGCAGTTCTGGGACAGAGAAAAGACAAAAAGCTCCATGTCATCTACTATGCCAGCTGAACTCTGGATGAGGCTCAGTGCAAGTATGCCACAACTGAGAAGGAATTTCTAGCTGTCGTCTTTCCTTTTGAGAAGTTCTGGTCTTATCTTGTCGTTTTCAAGGTCATATTGCATACTGATCACGCAGCGTTCAAGTATTTACTAACCAAGAAAGATGTTAAGCCGCGACTCCTCCGATGGATCTTACTTCTCCAAGAATTCGATCTTGAAATCAAAGACAAGAAGGGAATAGACAATGGAGCTGCCGACCACTTATCTAGAATACGGATTGACGCAGGTATCCCTGTCGATGATAGTCTCCTTGAAGAACAGATCTATTCTGTGGGCATTTTTCAGATCATGGAAGCACGTGCTCCCGCCCAGCGAGCATCCGCTCAAACAGAATTCTGCACATAAGTCGAACACGCCAAGCATTCTTCCATACCTTGGTTTGGGGAAATAGCCAATTATCTAGCTGCTGATCAGGAACTGCGCAACTTCGTGTGCTACAAAAGGAAGAAATTCCTTAAGGACATCCGCCATTACTTCTGGGATGAACCTTACTTGTACAAGCACTGTCCCGATGGAGTGTTCAGAAGGTGTGTACCTGAAGAAGAAATCCCAGAGATCCTTTTTCACTGCCATGGCTCCTCCTATACTGGTCACTTCGCCACCTTCAAGACGGTTTCCAAGGCACTACAAGCAGGATATTGGTGGCCCACGATGTTCAAGGATGCTCACCATTTTGTCTCTAGATGCGATTCATGCTAGCGACAGGGCAGCATCAGCAAGCGCAACGAGATGCCACAGAACTTCATTCTCGAAGTCGAAGTCTTTGATGTATGGGGGATCGATTTCATGGGTCCATTCCCTTCTTTTTATGGGAATGAATACATACTCGTAGCAGTGGACTATGTGTCCAAATGGGTTGAGGCTCTCGCGAGTCCAACTAACGATGCACGGGTTGTAATCAAGATGTTCAAATCCATCATCTTCCCTAGGTTTGGTGTGCCGTGAGTTGTTATTAGCGATGGAAGGTCTCACTTCATCAACACAATCTTTGAAAATCTGCTGCGTAAGAATGGTGTAAAGTATAAAGTCACTACTCCTTATCATCCGCAGACCAGTGGTCAAGTTGAGGTCTCCAACTGCGAAATCAAGAGCATCCTCCAGAAGACTGTAGGCAAAACTCAGAAGGACTTTGCTTCCAAATTAGACGATGCCTATGGGCTTTCCGGACAGCTTATAAAACGCCACTAGGGACCACTCCATTCCACCTCGTCTACGGCAAAGCTTGTCACCTCCCAGTTGAGATGGAATTCAAAGCCGCATGGGCAATTAAGTTACTCAACTACGACATCAAACCAGCTTCATAAAGGCGTCTGATGCAGCTGCATGAACTTCAGGAGATTCGGCATCTCGCCTATGAGAATTCCAGGATCTACAAGGAGCGCACCAAGGCATATCACGACAAGTGCATACTGGCTTGAAAGTTTGCCCCCAATGACCAAGTCCTACTTTTCAACTCACGGCCGAAGCTGTTTCCTGGAAAGTTGCGATCACGATGCGTCTGGACCTTTCACCATCAAAGAAGTCCGACCTTATGGCGCTGTGGTTTTGCTTAACGACAAAGGAGAGGAATTTGTTGTCAATGGTCAGTGACTGAAGCCTTACTTGGCTGATACACATCTCCTTGCCGACCCTCCTCAAGCCTAGTCGGCCTACCAAGTCAAGCTAGTGACTTAAACCATCTCTCTCTTTACTTATTTCTTTTTTTTCTTTTTTTCCCTTCCTCTTCTTCCTCTCTCACCTTCGACGGTTTCTCACAAACCCACCCTAGCTTTTACCCAGATTTTTGAAAACTTCACCGATTTTAAAAGTCTTTGGGTCGATTCTGTGTCTCTTCTCGCCCTCATTCTGAATGTACTCTTGTTTTCACAATCCAAACGAGGTAAGTCCCCTAATCTCTCTCTTCTCGGTCCGCCATGGTTGAGGTATTTCGCAGCTCTGGGTCGTTTCTTCCGCTTGCCTAGACTTGCGGTTGTCTAGAGTTCCGTTGTGAACCCGATTTTAGCTACATTCACCTGAGTTGCTGAATTTAATTCACATGCATATTCTGAAAAAGCTTGAGCGCCACTAATGGCGAAATTGAATTAGGTGGATGAGTTTTGGTTTTAAGTTCCGGAATCAATAATTTGTTTGCCTCTTGATGACCTCGGGCACGCATTGATCGGACACTAGCAACATATCGGGCATGGTTTTTGTTTTTGCGTTTCGTTTGTACCTCATCATCTTGCCCTCATACTCTTCATTGTTTGCTAATCACAGGTACATATGGCTCCTAAACAAACCTATTCTTATCGCAAAGGCAAAGAACCAGCGAGAGCTCAACCATCGATCCCAACCAAGCTCCTCTACCCTTGGCCGCGACCAGAGAGCACGCCATTCGAGCTTCCCGACGAAACCATTCCACTCGAATCCGAGGACCACTGGGACCAGACAGGCGCGGCTTATTACAACAAGATGCTCAAAATCAAATTCTTGCCGGCTCGCCTCCTCTGCTTCAACACCCTTGAGCTTCTTGGCCTCAAGGACCAGGTCATGATGCTACTTGAACAATCCGACACTTTTGGTCTTGCCCTTGAAGAGGCAGTTATGTTTCCCGATCTCGTCCGCCACTGCCTCGCCACCATCAAGATCACCCACCTGGATCCGGCGAACAAAAACCTACAAGATGCGACTCTCTCCTTCAAGGCTGGCGGACGGCCTTTCAGTGTTCCCATGGAACGTTTCATCTCCGTCTATGGCTTCAGCAACAACGTTCAGGAACTCTCTATTCCTAAGAAGTTCCCCGAGGCTGATCCTTTCTGGCGCACTATCGCCCATGGGAAATACGTCTCCAATTCGGCTACCCAATCCAGTATTCACCATCCCGCTCTTCGCATCTTTGCACGGGTTATTGGCAACATGTTTTTCAACAGGGGCGAGGGCAACAAAGTACATCTCGACGAGCTGCTGACTTTGTACATTGCTTGCAACCCACTCCTCGTTGATTCATCAGGAGCACATACTCTGCTCCTCGGAGCACCTGCTCCAGCGACATATCAGAGCAACATGGGGATGCGTTTTGCGGAGATGCTCTGTTCCAGCAAGGACAGAACCGGTGTGAAGACAGAACGTATCGGCACTCTCCTTACCACTCTTTTCAAATTAGTGAAGCTTGAGATGATGTTCGACGAGCACGTTGCAACGGTTAAAAAGATGGACCTCCGGCACCTGGTCAACTCTCGCATCATCAGCGCGGTGGAAGTGGATCGCTATCTCTCGGTCGCCGTCAGCACATCTCTCTACCAGACCTGTAGCTCAAGCGACTGGCTCATGTTGATGATTTGAGCTTCTTGCACACAGCCCTCTTGCTGGAGGGCGCATCCCCTCAGCCCATCCACGTTAGCGACTTCGCCAGGTCGTCACGCGCACAGCCACCCCACATGGAGGATACTCACATGGCTGATCCACCATTCTCCGCCACTCCACACTCGGCCACCTCTAACGAGTACGACCTCCCTCCCATCTCCGATGACTCAGATGCTGCTGTGTATCGCCTTCGGATGATCAATCGCAGCGCAAGAACAACTCCCTCATGCAGCGGATTCTTCATCGCCTCTCCAGCAGTTGTTGTCATCACTCCGCAGCTGCAGTGACGAGCCCATCTGAGAGACACCCCCGACGCCGCCGATGTACCGAGCGAGCACGGAGGGAGAGCACTGAGGAAGCACCTGCTCATTGACGCACCATACCACCCTTCTATCTCTTTGTTTTATCCATTTTTCTTATCGTTTCTTTTCTTTCTTTTCGTTTCCTCCTCTAGTTTATTTCCCACCGAGACGGTGTGAATTAAGTCTGGGGGAAGTTCTTATCGAGTCTGCACTTTGTTTCTTGTTACTTGGTTTACTTTATTTCGAGTCATTCTGTTATATGGGTCAAATCAAAACTTGTGGAGATTATGACCAAAATCTATGATGATCTTTTTAACGATTTGTGAATCTGACCTACTTTCTAGTGAACATTGCTGCAGAAATCAGAATATAGAGACGAGCTGAGGCTTCTTCGAATTCGGATCCTTCTTCAGGCCAGAAAACTTCAATCCTTTTAAGGTTTTATCGGATATGCTTTAGACTCTATTTTATCTGGACTTAATTTTAATTTTAATTCTTCTTGTTATAGGCACTAGGATTAGAAAACGTGATACATCATATATTCAGGACTTCTTATTCCTTTTGCCACTCTTGCTGTTCTTGAATAGCTAGCTTTTAGTTAGTACCTCACCCTGACCCTAACCTCTTTTCAAACTACTTGCACTCGTATTTTTCCTTCTCATCTATGCAGATATGTGCAAAAAGGTTGGAGACAAAAGGACTAACGCGGCTTCTGATTCACTCTCGCTGAAGAAGACGTCAAGAGAAAGGCTAAAAAAAATTCACAAGCACATGCTCGCTAATTCGGAGCACCCGCTCCACGATGTCCAGAAAAGAGACAAGTTCTAATATGACCTACTGAGGAATAAGGACGAAAGGATCACAATTTGCTGAAGGACACACGCCAAGTAAAGCCCCCTATCCCAATCAAAAAATAAAATTCAAAATCATCGAGCTAGTAGCTCCAGGATATGGGGTGGCGAGTTAGTAACTCAAAAATGTGTCCTGAAGCATGAGCCAATCGCAAGAAAACTAAGGAAGTAGGAGAAGAACCGAGTTGAAGAACCGATTTTATAAGAAGAGGAGAGTGAATTAGAGGTTGTGGACGTCAATGAGTCTATTCTCCCTTGCCGTTTCGTGCGATATGCTGCACTCTTTTTAGAATACGGTAACCCTAAACACTCTAAAGCTCCACCATGAAATATTAGCCTCATCTTTACCAAGCCTCGTTTTGCTAAGCTAGTGTTTTTAACAAGAAGCTCACGCCACCTCTAATTGAATGTAGAGAGTCTATTGTTTTGAACTTAGATCTTTCTGGGATTGTAAGCCGTACGGTTTGAGGCTGGTGAACTCTGTTGGAGAGGTTTTCGGTAAGGTTGTGTATCTCTTATTCTAAAGTATGTGGTTTGCAGATATTGGTCTATTTACGGTTTCTGAGATTTTGCGAGTTTCCACCGATTTCTCTTGTCTTGATTTTAGTATTGTTTGAGGACAAAAAAAGATCTAAGTCTGGGGGAATTGATATGTTATGATTTTTATCCATACTAACCTTAGTATCTAATTATTTTCTAGAGCTTTTGAGTATATTTCAGGTGATTCTATGTAGCTTTGGTGCTGATATTGGAGTTTGGAGCCTTTTGAGCAGAAAAGAACCAGAATTAGAGAAAAGAAGGCGAATCTGTGAAGAATTACCAATTTCACCCGAGCACCTGCTCGGCACCAGCGAGCCCCCACTCTCGCTTCCGGAGAAAAATAAGGAAGGTCGATTTGACATAATCCTAATCACGAAAAAGAAGGAAGCAGCCACCTATTGTCACCTGATTATATATACTCCCTTTAGTCTTAGGTTTTTTGGATCATCTTTGCTTTTGCTTTTAGCTTTTCAATACCTTAGAGCTTTCAACTTGTAAGGGAAAAGATTTCTGCTACGACTCTGAGAAGATTTCTGAACCCTAGTACTTTTAATATCGATTTTAATGCAGTGTTTTATTCCAATCGTTTTGTTTTCTTCTTCTTTAATTATGTCTGAGTAGATCTCTTAGTTAGGTTAAAGCTTTCAAAAGTATTCATAAGTTAAGGATTAAACACCAATAGGTTATCAAATCGATTTTCTTCACCTTTGTTGATCTTATTGCTTGAATCGATTTGGCCAATATGTTCATGATATTAGGTTTAACTTAGACAGCGAAAGTTGCTAAGTTGCTAGAAAAAACATCGGTGAGAAATTTGTTCTATGCCTGCGAGAGTAGATGTGTAGGAGAATTGTGAACATATCAAGCCTGATCTATAATGCTTGCTAGCGATTTCTAAAACCAACGAGAGTTAAGAATTTTAGGTTGCTAAACAAAGTTATTGATGCCACGAGAGTGGATTGATATTATCTTCGTGTTTGAGTTCTAGAATTGTGCTTAAAATATGACTGAATAGTTGTTTGCTCCATTGCTCTGAATTTCCTACGAATCGCCCTGACCTAACGCTTGCATAATTATTATTTACAACCGATTTAGTTTGTTACTTGCTATTCACGATACCAAACAAACTCATATTGGTTTATCTTAGCTTTTTATTTAGTTCATTAAACCATAGTGTAAGCTTGGTCTTCGTGGGATCGACCCCTAAATACTACTTCGTTTGCTGTGTACTGCAGTACTATATTAGGGTTTAAAACTCGTGTATCAAGTTTTTGGCGCCGTTGCCGGGGAACAAATTTTTACCTTTGGTTTACGGCTAAATTTCTAGACTAGGAACCCTACTAAACTCGTTTTCTGTTTTCCTTCTTCTTTGCGTTTCAGGTGTATGACCAAGAGCACAAGAAGCATGAATAACGAGGATCTTGTCAGTTTATCTAACGACAAACTAGCAAGAAGGGAACGAGAGAACAGGCAGAGGCACAACACACCTGTTCCGGAACCAGAAACATCAGACACCGCCTCTACTGAGATGGCCGATCAAACCGACATGGCAGCTCAGCTGCAGAATCTTCAGACGGCTATGGAGCAGCTGCGCTTGCAACAGGAGTGGCAGCTCGTGCAACAACCAGCTTTCGGAGACAAGAATGCGGCACATGCCTACTACCAAGACCAATCCGCGATTGTCACTCCGACTATTCAGAGGCAAGATTATGAAATCAAACCTCAGATGATTGCCCTCGTGAAGCAGCGTCTCTTCCACGGCCTGCCTACTGAAATCCCAATGGATCACATGGAGAACTTCGAAGAAATTTGTAGCACAACCGGCTCCAATGGTGTGTCTCCAGATTTCTTGAAATGCAAGATTTTCCCCTTCTCTCTTGCAGAAAAAGCATCACGGTGGCTAAAGTCTTTACCACCAGGCTCTTTGGCGACTTGGGGTGATGCTAGATCGGCTTTCTTGGACAAATTCTACACCAAGTCCAAAACCGCAGCCTTGAGGAACAAAATATCCTCATTCGAGCAACTCTCTGGCGAGACCTTCAACGAAGCATGAGAGCGGTTCAAGGAATACAAGCACGAATATCCTCACCACGGGTTTAGGGATGAGCAGCTGCTCAGCACCTTCTATGATGGAGTGGAATGGGATTACAGAAACGCTCTCAACGCAGCCAGTAATGGAGATTTCTACACGAAATCGAAAGAAGGAACAGGCCATTCCAGAGAGGCTACTCCAACAACTACCAAAACCAGAACAGGCCATTCGCTACTAATCAGAACCGATTCCAAGCAGGGAACCAACAAAGGCAGCCTTTCATGAACTCGCAGCCTCAGCCTTTCCTTAATCCGCAGCCTCCTTCTTCAGCAACCGGCTCCCAAGACGAGCTGAAGAACATGATGCAACAGCTTCTGGCTGGACAGCAAAAAGCCGCGGCTGAGATCAATGCAAAAGTTGACACCATGTATGTGGACCTCAACGGGAAAGTACAAAGCTGTATGGACGCACATGAAACAGCTGGACATACAATTCGCATAGACTACTGAATCCATCAAAAGAACACCAAGAACTCTTCATGGAATGGTAGAAACACCCAGGAAAGAGTTCGTTAATGCCATTGAGATGAGAAGTGGTAAGACGCTCCAAGATGGTGCCACCTCAAGATCGGCAAAAGGAAAGGAGGTAGCAATGGAGCACGTGCTCCTACCCAACGAGCACGTGCTCCTACCCAACGAGCACGTGCTCCTACGAAACGAGCACCTGCTCAATGGACATCAGAGCAGCCGTGAAAACGGCAGAAAAAGCGCAACCGCACCACGCGCAGGGAACATCAGCCTCACCCTTCGATATTATGGAGGATGATACGACAGAGCACCCTGGCAGCTCATCAGAGCACGTGCTCGGTCAACCTATGCCGCTCATCTCAACACTGAAATCCATAGCGATACCAGAAAGGGTGTACATACCTAAGGTTCCTTACCCTGTGCCACCTAAGAAGTCTCGTAAAAACCTAGAGGATGCTAAATGCAGAGAGATGCTCCAAGATCTCACCTTGAAGTTACCTCTCGCGGATGCTGTTCAAATGATACCAGCCTTGAAACGGTACATGGAGACTTTGGTTTCTGGAAAGGTCGCTAAGGAAGAAATGCTGATGACAGTCTGAAAGGAATGCAGTGCTGTTCTGCAAAACAAGGTGTTAAAAAAACTAATGGAAAGGTCGTTGGTCCATGGCCTTTGACGCGTCGCGGCTGGCACGAGCATTCGGTAATTTCGAGGGTGTCGAATATGGGACCCTGCTTCCTTTCATGTTTGGCGCTGTCTTTGAGTATTGATTTCAATTTGTGGCATTGCTCGATCGTGTGTCCAAAGATTTTGTGGTGGTAGCAGTATGTCGTGTTGTCTCGTCGTTCTGATTTCGGGTGTTGTCCACGTTGATTCTTTCGTGGTTTTCAGAAGTACAAATCGGCTAGACTGTCGTCGTCTTTGGTTCTTTGGGCGCCATCAGCAGAGCGGCCCGTTTGACCCGCCCATGCGCCTCCCTGGGCTTTACCAAAGTCCTGCTGGGCTAAGGATTGGTATCTTTCTTTGGGTGCTTCTATTTTAATGAGGTAGTCGGCCTCCTTCAGTGCTTCATCTAGGTTGTGGTACTTGCATATGTCCATGCTGGCGTGGAGAGGAGAGCTGTAATATAGAGAGTTCTTGAGAGACATGAGGGCTATCTCGTCGTGACTGTGATCGGTGTGAGTCATCCCTTGCCGCCTGCATTTACTATTGATACCTTCCACAGGGCCGCTCTGAAGCGTTTGAGGTACGCGTTTAAGGTTTCGCATGGACGTTGCATAATGGCATGCAGCTCGGCTTCCTCTTCTTTGTAATCTGTGCACTCATCCTCTCGCAAGAATTCTGCCAGGAGCCGCCTATAACCGCTGATTGAATGTGGGGGGAGGGGGGAGGCGCAGAAACCATTCTCGCATCGTTCCCCACAGGTTTTCAGAGAAAAGCAGACACCTGTTGGCGTCTTTTTTGACGTGGGGTGGATCCATATCGTGTACGGCTGTGCTGATTGCATATATGTACCATCGAGGGTCGGTGCTACCATCGTAGGTCGGGACTTCGCCTATCATTGCTCGACACGGGATTGTGCTGGTGATTTGTTACGTAAAGGGAGATCGGTATTTTTCCATCGAGATCGGTACATAATATCCTCCGGAAGTAGGGTCGCTTCTTGCTTTTCTGGGAGATTTGTGTCCCAGGTGTTCTGAGACCTCGGATCCCGAGGGTGTCGATCTTTGATTTCTCTTTTTTCCCGAATGGTGTGTGTAAGCGGTATGAATGTAGTCTCGTTTTGGGGCCGCTGACCTCCACAGACTTTTTGCCCTGCTTCGCAGGCCGCCATCCTGGCGTCAATCTTTCTTCCGACGTCTTTCGATATTTGATCCATCTTCTCCAGGAGCATTCGGAGCACGAAAGAGAGGTCGGTTTCTTGGTCTGGTTCCTCCGGATATGACTGTTCTTCTAGGAGTTCCGTTTCATCGATGCTTTCGTTTCTTCTTCCTTCGCTTTCTCCCGGGGATTCATCTTTTTTCTGGGGAAATTTGGGTTTCCGCTGTTTGGGCGGATCGCCCATCTTGGAAGGATAAGTATACGCCGTATGGCTCGAGCCTGTTGGTTGGTGGAGTGGCCAGCGGTGAGTCTCCCATCGTTTCACCGTAAACTGTTTCATCGTTGCTCAAGGATTCGGACCTTCTAGCTTCTTCCATTTTTATCTGGCTAATTGATGTCGTGCGTTTAAAGAACTGATTTAATCTTCCCCCCTCCTTCTAGCGCCAAATTGTTGATGTGGGGGAATTTTATTATTTGAAATAAGAGATGGTTACAAAAAATGGAGGATAGTTCTTGTTATTTGAGACTGATTGCCTTTAGATCGGTTCCATAGACCTTCTATTTATAGAGGTTTGGGCATCTTTCCCCAGATGACTTCTTCATTTATCCTTTGGTTTTGCGAATGCTTTGATTGGACGTGCATTTATTGGTTATTGATGGCCTCGTTTCTCGTTCCGATCTTTTCGTTGCCTTTCCGCCGACCTATAATCTTTTTTGATTTGACGTCTTTGGTCCCTTTTATCGATTTATACGCATCATTCAAGTCGGTTCTCCCTTTTCCGCTGAGGTGCGTCTATGCTGATGTTCACACTAGAGGTCGAGCTAGACCTTCTTATAACACTCGTGAAGAAGATGAATGAAAAATGTTATTCCCTTTGTTAAAGTATACAAATGTTTACACAATAGCATATATACGGAGTATAATAACAGAATAATAAACCGGATATCAAATCAATCTAAACCGGTTATACCCAGATACTCTAATAACAATCTCTTACTAATCGCAAAATATTGGAAAAAAGTTAGCAGGATGAAAAGTTAATGATTCCAACAACGACAAAAAGTTAATGAAAACCTCTTGTATATCTTCCAATGATATCTAATAATTGTATACTTCTTGTTAGAGATGGAAAAAGAAAACCCGGATCCCAAATTTAAGTTTAAAATCCGAAGTAGGCGGCCCGAATGTATACTTTAAAAATATCTGTATGGGTCTTGAGTTAGAAAATATTGGATATCAAAATCCAATTAAATAATATTAAATATCCGAAATATACTCGAAATATTTTTAAAATAACAAATAAATTCTTTAACCTCATTTTATTTTCTAATTAATTAACGCAAAATTTGTTGGTAGTGTTTTGGTCATAACAAATTATAAATATCATGTGTTTGTTATGGTGTGATTGAAATTGATTTTTTTTAAGTCAAATTAATTTTGAATATTTTATTAAGTTTGTGATACAAATTACCAATAATTCGGATATAAAAAATCAAATAAATTGGACATTAATAAGTATTTGGGATTTTAGATATAATATTCTGAAAATAACTGAACCTAGAGATCAGCAAATCAAATCCGATCAGAAGATGTAAATTAACCGAATGGATTTTGTACCTCAAATTCGATCATCACAGAGTCTAAAATACTCAAATCGGATCCAGTGTTACAAAAAGAAAAAAAAAACTCAAATCGAATCCAAACAAATACCCGAAAGCCAATCCCCATCCTGACTCTTGCCGTTAGTTTTTTTTTGTTATCTTTTGTTTATGTTTCATTATTTACTTGACAAATTAACACCTTTTTGTTCTTTTGTATATATATTTTTTTTGTCACATTGTTCTTTTGTATTTAACTATTTATATGTTACTTTATCAAACAAAAAGAAACATTATATTATAT
Source organism: Isatis tinctoria (assembly GCA_010577795.1). Classification (NCBI taxonomy): domain Eukaryota; kingdom Viridiplantae; phylum Streptophyta; class Magnoliopsida; order Brassicales; family Brassicaceae; genus Isatis; species Isatis tinctoria. Next base: position 5,803,923 of record CM021246.1, on the reverse strand, counting down.
ACAGAGTATTGTAGATTAAAGTTAAGAACATGATGAGTGGGCCTCCTTTTGTGTTTTTTTTAAGAAAGGTTTACAGTGGATCTCCTTCTAACGGGTCTTGCAAGTTAGTAAATTGTAGATAGGCCTGGGCATATAATCCGGATTCGACGGATCCAAACCGATCCGATCCGAAATAACCGATCCGGTCCGGATCCGGTCAAGGCTAATAATCTGAACGGTTCCAGAATAAATGTGTTTCGGATTTCGGTTCGGATCGGTTTTAAATCCGGAACCGATCGGGTATCCGAAGAAACACATATTGTTTATGTTTTCGTATTTTTTGGATTTTCATCGGGATTTTCGGTTTTTTTTTCCGGGTTTTTCGGATTTTTCGGATTTTTGTCGGATTTTTCGGATTTTTTCCGGGTTTTTCGGATTATGCGATTTTTTTGAAAAAAAATCGGATTTAAATCCGAACCGGTATATGTTTCGGATCTGTTTCAGATCTTTTATAAATTTTGAAAACAGATCCGAATCCGAAAAATCCGAACCGATCCGATCGGAAATTTAGTCGGTTCCTAAACGGGTCCAAAATATCATAATCCGAATAACCTGAAATCCGAAAAATCCGATCCGATCCGAACCGAGGATCCGAATGCCCACACCTAATTTGTAGACATCGTTCCTACAGAGAAATGTATGTCTATGCCTTTAATTACCCCGTCTTCTTCTACTTTCTTCTTTCACAAGTTTCTTTGCGATGTTGAAATAGTGAGAGAGACAATGAAATCGTTGCCTATTGGCTACAAGATGAGTGTGAGGTAAATTGATGTCAATAACATTCAAAAATCAAAACCCTTATTTTTTTTTGTATTTGTCTAAAATCAACAATAAGAACCGGTGAACAAGAAAGAATAACGGTTAAACCGGCCTGGTTTTGCAAAACCACGTGAATAGTGTGACACGTGGTGGTTCGGTGCACCGGGACCCACCTTTTCTCCACTTTCGTTTTACTCTCTCAGATCTGTCAAATAATGGAATCCAAATCAATCACTCGCCTTCTTTATTTCCCCAACTTTTTTTGTTTTTTTTTCCTTTCTTGACGAAAACCCAAAAACTCTTCTTCAATGGCGGTTTCATCTTCATCTTCTTCTTCTTCCTTTTTGTGTTTCAACTCCGCTCGATTGCCATCAGCTCGATCGATTTCTTCACCGTCGCGTCTCTTCCCAGTCACGACTAGCATCTCCGCTCGGTCTCTGCTTCTCAACGATAGACGATCCCTCGTATCTTTCTCTGGCTCTCGCCTCCGATTCTCTGCTCTCTGCGTGCGTGAATCTAAAGGTACATAACATACTCATGATTCTGATCTTCAGCTACTTCTTGCGTTCCTCGATGCTTACGGGTTTATGAATCAATGATTATTTTCAAATCTTTGATCAAGATTGTGTTTTGGTTGATTTAGAGTTTACCTTTTTGGGAAAACCTAATGAGTTGTGAAGTCAATAGTGTTGATAGAAACTTTATGTCAAACTGTCTTCTCTTTCTTGATCTAGATCAGACAATGTAGGCCTATTTATTGTTGATTTAGTTTGAAATCTTTGAACTTGGAGATATCTGCAACGGTGAGAGAGATAATTGAAATTAAGATCTTGATTGTAGAAAATGCCACTTATATGTGTGAGGAAAAGTATATGGTCGAAGCTCCTTAAAGCTTTTATCTTTTTATAAATCATTTTGTACCTAACACTGTTCTCTTCTGGGTGTGTTACTTGACACAACTCTAGTCTACTTCCAACACCTTAGCACAAACACCAACATTTATGGAAACGTAGATGTTTAGAACACATGTTGAAGTATTTGTCAGCATTTTCAGTTACACATGACACTGCTTACAGTTCTTTGTGGTAGTCTTGTTTTGATTATTAGTATGACATGATCGAACGCATGTTGAAGTCTTTTTTTTTTCCCGGTTTGACTATGTGCAGCAGCTGAAGTTACAGAAAGGTCGTGGAAACTTCGGTCTTGAACAGCGAAACGCCTGTGCTAGTAGAGTTCTACACGAGTTGGTGCGGTCCATGCAGGATGGTGCACAGGATAATAAACGAAATAGCTGGAGACTATGCCGGAAAACTTAACTGCTATGTCCTAAACGCAGACAGTGACTCTTACGTGGCGGAAGAGTATGAGATAAAGGCTGTACCTGTAGTGCTTCTCTTCCAGAACGGGGAGAAACGAGAGTCAATCATGGGTACAATGCCCAAAGAGTTCTACATTTCCGCCATTGAAAGAGTCTTGAACTCATGAAGAAGGTAACAACATCGTTGATGACAATCTCTCACTAGAACACTTTGATATGGTTAAATATCTCATTGAGACCCAAGAAAGTGTCTTTTGTCTTGAGTCCGAACCTCTATTTTTCTTTCTTTCTTCTGCTCTGTGAATATGACTGTTGAATTTGTGGAAAGATGACTCAGGGATTATTGTGAATACACATACTTTCCATCTTCAGTGATCTAAATTTTCTTTCGTTTCGGTTTTACATCTATGGAAGAGAATACAAAGTTTTCTTTCTGTGTATTCTGTGCAGCTAATTGAGAACGCAATGTTCACTACGAACAAACTAAAGAAACAATAGACCTTTTGAGTAAATAAGCAAGAGACTGTCTTGTATGTTATAATCATAAGATTCATAACATAAAAGATCGTGATTTATATAACTTATGTTTTAGTAATCACAAATTAACCATATTACGAAGACCCTCTTTTGCATTCCTCATCGAAGGAGAAAAGAAGACAGAGAAGTAGAAGTGGATCGGAGAATAATAATAAGTATTTGTCGAATGACACGAGAGAAAGAAAATTAGTTTGACAGAGAAAATTAGGTACAAAATAATTAGGATTTGGTAGTTATTCTCTTTTGAAAGCAGTACAAATTTTACCAAAAAGAAAAAACGATAAAACAATTTTAAAATGTAGAGAAAAGATACATTACATATTGCAGTGAAGGTAAAACATAAAATTCATCTCTTCATAATGTTAATGTTAGATTGTTAATTTTCATATTGAACTTGTTAAACGGTTAATTATGTTCTACCATTATTGTTAATTTGTTTGTTTGACTTTTTTTTTTACATCAGAAAAGGTAACCAAATTAAATCGACTCGAGAAGCCAAGTCGGAACATCAACATTAACTAAATAACACATGAATGATAAGATCTAGCACTTTTTGCTAACTTATCCGCTCTTGAATTAGTTGATCTTGGGATGTAGATGAAGTTGAAATTGTCGAACAAATCCTTTGCCCTCGCGAATTCTTCTAAATGCACTCCAAATGCTGGTCATAACATTGGTTCAGACACAATCTTCACCAGATTCGAACAGTCTGATGCAAAATTAACTTCTTTGAGTTCACTTTAGATAAATTCCAAAATATTTTCAAAAAAAAAGGGCTTTTATGGTTCAACACAAGCCTACTACTTAAAGCCCAACAGAGAACAACTTTACAAGAGTCGGTGAAAGCTCCCAAACAATTTTAACTTTTTTTTTCCGCCGGAGAAGGAAGATTTGAGGAGAACATATCATCCCTTTCCCTTAAATTTCTGCACAAATCGTGAAATCTCATCTTCGTCTTTCATCTTCAAGATCCATCTCTCTCTATCTCTCTTGAATCAGGTACTGTGCTTCGGATCTTCTTAAGCTTCTTTGATCACGAGTCATCACTTATCCATACTCGAGGAAACCTAATCGAATAAAGTTGTGATTTTTTGTTGTTGTTGATAGACGCCACTGATGACGATACAAAAAGATATGTCATCATCAACTTGTAACCCATCAGAAACAGCCATAGTCTCTATCGACTCCGATTTCAACACGATGACTTCAGCAACAGAAACAGCAACACAGAGACGCTCTTCTACGGAAGGTCCTCTAGCGATTCTCTGGGACATTGAGAACTGTCCTGTTCCAAGCGACGTACGTCCTGAAGACGTAGCTGGTAACATAAGAATGGCTATAAACTTACATCCAGTTGTGTCTGGTGCGGTTGTGGTCTTCTCAGCTTTCGGAGACTTCAACGCTTTCCCTCGTAGAGTCAGAGAAGGATGTCAAAGAACAGGTGTTAAGCTTGTCGATGTACCAAACGGTAGGAAAGATGCAGCCGACAAAGCTATTTTGCTTGACATGTTCTTGTTCGTGCTTGATCACCCGCCTCCTTCGACCATCGTTATCATAACCGGAGATGTTGATTTCGCTCCGGCGCTTCACGTGCTAGGCCAACGTGGATACAATGTGATTGTTATTATACCTTCTGGTGTCTACGTGAACCCGGCTTTGACTAGTGCCGGTAAGTTTGTTTGGGACTGGCAAAGTATTGTTCACGGTGAAGGGTTTGTGCCGTTACCGAAGCCTCGTGTAGGGACGTATCTGATGGGGTGTGGTGTTAATGAAAGTAGTCATCTTGATGGGGTTAATGAAGACGAGAGTCACGAGACGATTCTTTATAGAGGAGTGTCGCAGAGCTGTTATGGTAACTCTAGAGAATCTTCTTCGTCTTTGATGGTTTCGCAGTTTCAGAACGACTGTAGTAGTAGTATCATGTCGTGTTATCCTCCTCCTCCTGGTCACCTTGAGAGCACCATGTGGGTAGCGCCTGGAGATCTAAACGGTTTGAAAGGACAGCTAGTGAAGCTTTTGGAGCTTTCAGGTGGATGTATGCCTCTCATGCGTGTTCCTTCTGAGTATCAAAGGAATTTTAGTAAACCGCTTTTCGTAGCGGACTATGGTGCGCCTAAGCTTGTTGATCTTTTCAAGAAGATGGGTGATGTGATTGCAGTTGATGGTAAAGGAAACAAGAGATTTGTTTATCTTAACAACTCCAAACCGAGTCTCGTATCTCCTTCTCCTCCTCCTGTGGTTCTACTGAGAAGAGAGAATAAAGGAAAAGATGTCACTACCAACTGTGGAGTCTCATCTGATGAATTGTCGGACACGGGCTCGGTTCAGAGCTTAGAAGAGTTCAAGCTCGAGCTGCAAGAGACGTTGGTGAGCTATGGTGGTCGGGTACGGATGGATTGTTTTGAGGCGGTGTACAAGCAAAGGTACAAGAGGTCATTGGATTACAGAAAGATGGGCGTGGATCAGTTGGAGCAGCTCTTTGACAAGTTCAACGATGTTGTTGCCATATATGAAGATCCTGCTACAGGGACCAAACTCATCGAGGCGACTTAGTTGAGACCAACTCAAAGTCATCATATGTGATCAGACGGTGCGTTTTGTGAGCCGTTTGCTTAATATTGTCTCATTGGGAACAAAGCAATGTAGACTCTTTGCCTGAGCAGGTCCGAGTTTTATTTGTACATGCTCTCTACTCTTTCCTTAGGATACAAAGTTCATACGGAAGCTTTGAGAAATACTTCTAGTGTCACTTTGAGAAATTGGAAAACAGATTAGTCTCTCTAAGAAATTAAAGGCATGTATAACAATTACAAAGGATTATAGTAAGTAAAAAGGGGAAGTACTTAGTATTCTTGTTCTTCATGGATTTTTATGAATTTGTCATAATGTTCTTTGAACAGTGTGACATAAAGAGTAAGCATTACAATTAATTTTTTTTTTTTTTTTTTTTTTCATATGAGATATGGATAGAACAGATCTTTAAGATCTCTATGTTTATTTTCTTTTGGCATCGCCAGGAGGCACGGGTGGGGAGATGAGGAGAAGGCGTAGTATCACATCGTTAATGCTACGGTCTTACAAATGGGGCAGAGATTCTTGAGCATGACCCACTGCTTGATACAGTCCTTGTGAAACTCATGGCCACAGTCCAACGTCCCAAGATCATCACCTTCTGCATACTCTTCCTGTCAACAACAGCAGTTTCACATCAGTTCGTGAGTTCAACTCAGCGCTATGCCAAAGTTTAACAAGACACACAGAAGAAACTAGTTCAATTAACCAATGTTGTCCCGAATAAAACATAACCCTTCCTTATGATATACAGAGAATCAAGTGATGGTTGGTTAGGGTTTGGTTACATAGTTTACAAACTCTCCCAAATCCAAGAAGGCTCCCAAATAAACTATGGTCCAAGGTATCTTATCTGTAGTATCATATTTCACTCCATATGTGTAGAGAAACAATCGAAACCAAGCTCAGAAACATCACTTTTCTTCGTCTTTGTATACACATGATCAATGTTGAATATTTAAGAAGGTTACAGGAGTTGGAAGACTCTTTAGTTTCATAATTATGTACCTGACAAATACAGCAAGGCTCTATGTCTTGGTGCAACTCAGCAGAAGAAGATGTACATTTGTGCTGTTTCATTGTCTTTAAAATGACATCTTCCCTTAGCCCAGTGCTCACATCTCCTATGCGTTCCCCAAGTGCCAGTAGCTCCTACATTCATTCATCATTCATTCATCATTCATTCATCATTCATTCATTCATTCATTCATTCATTCATCATTCATTCATTCATCATCCATTCATTCATTCATTTGGCCAACGAGCAAATTTGCGATAAACAGTCAAAAAGGATATTAACACTCACCTCGTACGACATGTTGTCAACATCGAGGCGCATCTCCCGATGCCTGTCGTGCATTTCAGTCATACTCTGGAAGATAAGTGGATCGAACACCATGTAATCCTGTCGGATTGAGCAACGGAAGATCAGCTTCATATATCATTTGAAATAAAAGTGCCTAAAAGTTGTGTTCATAATGTGAGACCTATAATACTTAAAACTACACTGCAGCTATAAAGATGTCAGATGATCGCAGGACACTATGGCTTATAGGTTACAAAGTGAACGCTTTTATTCATGGCATGGAAATGCATGGTTTCTTCGCATCAGGGCACAGATGATTGAAAAAAAAATCATACCTCAATCCGTAAATTTTCCCCTCTTCTCATGGCCGTCAACACCTGGCGTATCTGTGAACAAAAAGAGGAACAAGTGCATCAAAACTAACTACAAGTTGCAGTTGCTAAGGAGGTTTATAAGCAGATGTAGAAAACAAACATTTCCCAAAACGTAACACTCAACATGATTTGCATATGGAACTCATATCAGAGTGCTGAAGCTCTCATATAGTTTAAGTTATACCTTTCAAAAGAGACATTTATTAGAACTCATTGGCCACAAAGCTTTCTAGTCGTTTGAATCCAAAGAACTCAGGTTTCGACCAAATTATGGCGTACACTCAAGTCTCAAAAGTTTCGATCAATAATCTGTCCTACATAGCCTTACTTCAAAGAAAAACAGCTACCTAAAACAGACCATGTCTGAATCAACTTTTTTAACTCTCTCTATATGAAGTTAGATCACAAAAGTACAAAACCAGATAATGTCTAACCCAATAGGTATGTGCACAAGCATAATAAGATTCCACATGGAATATCACATAACAAACTACAAACAATCACATAAACCAATAGTTGCATACTCTTAACATTTACAACATGAGATGCTTTTGTGGAAAAGACTCTCCTATCGGACAATTGGCTGTTAAGAAGGTAGTGAAAGATGGTATAAAGAGTTATTTATAGGATCAACCAATTTATCATAAAAGTGTCAGTATTTTATAGAACACATACCTCAGAGATGAGGTGATTCCTTCCATCACTGTCAGCAGCTAAGCTCCTCCCTAAGTGACGCAAGTGGAGAAGCTCACTCTGCCTCTCCGATAACAACCCTGATCTTCTTTGCCGTGAGCGATGGCTCCGGCTATTAGAACTAGATGGCATTGCCGCCTCATTTGAGGAAACAGAAGGACCTGTGGGCAATAAGGGAACATTTGCACCATGACTAGCAGATTGAGATTCAATACTAGGAAATAAAGACCAAGGAGAAAGTTCTGATGTTCTTGATGGATTATGTATCGGACCACTCTGAGGAGGAATCCATGCGGGATTTGGCTGCTGCGCATGAATACCTGAACTCGGCCCTGATCGAGAAACAAAGGGAGAATCTATAGATGAACCAGGGTTTCCACGAGCGAAGCTCCAGATAGATTGATCATGAACAGGGTTTCTAATGTCATTTGTTGGTGCAAACATGGGCTGTTCTGGATTGCTTCTTGGTGTTTCCCACTGTGGTTCGAATCGCTCTGCAGGCATCCCAATACCCGAAGAACTGCTTGCTCTCGAACTGAAAGAAGCATCCCAAGCAAATTGGTGTATATTCCTTGTCAAAGCAGGGAGGTGGACTATATTTGTCTGATTCTCACCACTGCTTGAGCCACCAGTGAATGATGATGATCTCACATCTTGAGGATCTACGAAAGGAGAGTTTAATGGTAAACTCTGTTGCAAAGAACCAGTGGGACGCACAGAACCTCCACTATGTGATATGCTGAATGCTACGGACTCCTGAGGCTGTCTGGGATTTAATCGTCTGCCAGGTCTAGATAAGGTGTCAGTGTTTCTTGCAGAATGAAAAGCAATAGTTTCAACCGCTCTTCCACCACCAGATCCAAACATGTGTTCTGTCCGGCCAAAATGATTACTAACATTTGGAGAACTTTGTGAAGGTGTAGCCAAACTCAAACTACTTGAAGCACCGTAATGAGAAAGACTTGCATGCGAAGCACCATTCTCGGTCTGAAAAACGCAGTCAGGAGTTTCACCAGAAAAAGAACGAGTAGGAGCTCCTTCGAGAGCCTTTCTTTTGCAGGACGAGCCCCAACCACCCAACGAAGAAGCTGGACCACTGCTGCTCTCACCAGCGGCCTGAACAGAGCTTCCTAATGAGCTCCCATAGTTACTATGACGGAAAACGACCCCGGAAGTCTGTGCACCATAATCATCGCCGTCCATGTCCATGCTCATAGGCACAGCATTAGAGCTTGAACCGCGCAAGAACGAAGGTCCGTTTCTGATGTAACCGGCAGCATTAACACCTCCATGTACCATCATACCATTCAAACCTAATTGCCTTCCCTCAGATCCATAGCCAACAAACTGATGACCACCATCCTGGGGCTGCTGGTGATTTGTCTTCATTCCGACCTGATCAGAAGGCCCCGATATGGAGCTGGACTCCCCAAACCTCCACCAGTTATGGCTTTGAGCAGCATGAGAACTCGAACTTGCGTAAGTTGGTCGTCCTGAAGGCGTACTAGTGTTCGGAAATTCATTCTCTACTGGAATCATCATGTTATTCAACGAGGTCTCTGTGCTGTACATCGATTCGCCATCTCCCTGATTCACTTCTGTAGATGAACCACCAATATTCCGTGGCCCTTGCATAGGATTCATACTTTTTGACTATACAACACAAGAACTATCCAGGAAACAGATCAAAAGTTACAAGCACTTTGAGGAGATCTAGAAGAGTCACACACAAATAGAAGCAGACAAGAAAGAAAAAAGGCATGAGAAGTTGTAAGAAAAGCAACAGAACCGAAATAAGTGCACCACATTTACCATTACGATCATCACAGGCCCGCCTGCTATCTAGCTCCAAGTATAGCTTCTGCATCATAAATTAAAAGCATTATTAAGAACTTCATGCTGACTCCAGTGAAGTACATAAAAACACGATCTTGGCATTTAACTTCGTGTGAAATTTATCAATTAAGCATTTCACAAAGAGAGCAAAGAACAACCACTTCTGCCTAACTTGTAAAGTTCATTAATGGACTCCAACATAGAAGATGAAAGTACAAAGAAATTAGACTCAACAAGCGAGAATAAATCACATCTCCAGACACATACAGTCCTCTTCAAGAAGCTTAACACATTTCTGATTCAACTACCAAACCAAATCGAGTTAATTACAAAGAAATCGAATAAAAAACAATCAGATGCCTAATTAAAAATCCAATCTTGCTAACCTAAAGTGGGTCAATCCCGATCTGCACAAGTTATTGCAAATGCATCAAATCAAGATCTAAACAATGACGACACCAATTAAAGAACGAAACTTTTCAGAAGATTGAGAGAAATGGTACCCGGAATAAATCCCTCTCGAAATTTTAAATCCGTTCCAAATTTTGAGATTAAATTGAAAAAAAGTTCCTTTCTTGAAAGTGAAAAAACTTATGGGTTGGTTTGGTTGTTTTTTTTTTTTTTTAATTTTGTGGGTGTGGTGGTTGTCTTTTTCTATGCACGATTCTTAAGGCTTTTCTCAGTCTCTTTTCGATTTTGTTTTTCCCGGAAAAATGCAAAAAAAATCTCGGAGAGGTAGAGAAACAAGAAGAATGAGAAATGTAATGGAAAAGATTGAAACTTTTTTTTTTTGTTAATTGGAAAATTGAACACATAAGCAATGGATGAGGAAGGAGAGGATTAAGAGACGTACAGATTTCATGTGACATTTGTTTTCCAAAAGTATTCAATATTTTTTTATATATAGTTATTGCAATTAAACTTTGAAAGATTTTGATCAAAGAAAAAATCAAAAAACAAATTCAAAAGATATGATATTTTTTGTCATCAATATGATTTAATAATAATACAAAAAGTTTGGTGCTAAATAATAATAATGAATGATTCTGACATTATTTTAGGATAAGATTTTGCACATATGTCACTTGTTATAGTGGTATATTGTTGGCGACTATTTTTTTTTTTAAGAAGGGTGTTATTAGGTTATGTATTTTGACTGATTTGAAAATCGGTATAAAATTTATAAATCTAAATAAAATATACAGATTTTCAAATTTAATATGTGTATCTTAACAAGTTTATACAAATATGAGGGTTTTCTTCGAATTTTAGTTTTTGTATTTTTAACAAATAAATCCACCAAAATCCATCTAAATTCATTATAAAACATGTTACGATCTGAAGCCCAGACCTCACAACTCAAAGAAGAACTGAAGAACTCGAATACGAAAGAGACGACACAGCTTTTGTTCACCCGGTGTTCACCACCTCTTCCACAATCGCGGGAAGAGTGCTATACTCACCGGGGCCAGATGTTTACTTCCAGCGTTATACTATCACGACTGAAACCTCCGATTACAACGAACACCTTTCCGATCTCTCTCTCACGCTTTATCTTGCTGTTACAACTGTTATCTCAGCTCAAGATCTAAGTCACTTTAACAACACCTATAGTGACCCGAGAGAGATACGAATAAACTAAACCTGAATCTAACCGGATATAAACCAACCCTCAAATCAATTACAATCAATAACCAGCTAACACTTATAAACCTAAGAGTTAACCAAGAAACCAACACTTAACCGGGTTGTAGATCACAGCTATAAACTTTCAAATCTCCACCTTAGACATGATCAAAACCGAAGTAGGAACTCCACCTCGAACCTGTATCCTTTGACCAGGATACAACATCATCCTTTACGGATGACCAAGTCAATTCTTTGAAACTCGAAGCATTTGCAATGCTTCTCTCAACTTGTAAACATGAAGTACCTTGGTGAAGATATCAGCTGGATTGTATGCGGTTGGGATATTCAGAACACTGACTTCTCCACTACTGATCAAATCCCTTATGAAGTGATATTTGATTGCCACATGTTTTGTCCTCTCATGAAATACTGCATTCTTGGACAGAGCTATTGCACTCTGAGAATCACAGTAAACCTCTACTGTATCTTGCGGAAAACCCAGTTCCTCAGCAAATCTCTTCAACCAGACAGCTTCACGAACTGCACCAGCTAAAGCAATGTACTCTGCCTCCGTTATTGACAACGCCACACCCTTTTGCAGAGTTGACCTCCAACTAACAGCATTACCACCTGCACAAAAAACCATACCTGATGTAGAACGCCTGTTGTCAAGATCAGCTCCATAATCCGAATCGCAATATCCTTTCACCACGAAGTCTCCTTTGTTGCTGTAACAAAGCTTATTGTCCACAGTTCCTTTTATGTATCTCAGAACCCATTTCACAGCTCTCCAGTGATCCCTTAATGGCTTGCTCATAAATCTGCTAATTAAATCCACCGGAAAAGCCAAATCAGGTCTAGTACTCACCATTGAGTACATAATACTCCCCACTGCACTCTGATAAGGGACGTCTGCCATCTCTTGAACTTCTTCGGCATCTTTATCAGTAGCAGACCTAAGTTTAAAATGAACTCCCATGGGCGTAGTAACCGAGTTTGCTTGATCCATATTGAAGTTTGACAAGAGTTTCATCAAATACCCTTCCTGAGATATGGTCAAGCTCTTCTTAACTCGATCTCGCACTATCTCCTAGAATCTTCTTAGCATTACCTAAATCCTTCATTTCAAACTCAGTACCCAAAAGCAATTTCAACTTATGTACTTCATCTTTGTCGACTGAAGCAATGAGAATGTCGTCTACGTACAAGAGTAGATAGACATAGGAACCATTCTTCAAACGCTTCATATACACGCACTGATCATACTCACTCCGATTAAAGCTGATGGTCTTCATGAAGTCATCAAATCTCTTGTTCCACTGTCGAGGAGATTGCTTTAGTCCGTACAAGGACCTCTTAAGAAGACAGACTTTATCGGGATACTTCTTGTCTATATATCCTTCTGGTTTCTCCATAACTATGTATTCATCCAACTTCCCATGTAAGAAAGCTGTTTTTACATCCATCTGTTGAAGTTCCATATCTTTGTGAGCGACTGCAGATAGAATGTATCTTATGGATACATGTTTCACCACAGGAGCAAAAATCTCCTTGTAATCTATCCCCTCTTTCTGCGAGAAACCCTTCACAACTAATCTGGCTTTAAACCTTGGAGCTTCAACACCTGCAATTCCTGGTTTTCTTTTGAAGATCCACTTACAACCAATAGCCTTTTTACTTTGGTGTATCCACTAGAACTCATGTGCAATTCTTCTTTAAAGAGCTCATCTCTTCTTCAGTTGCTTCAGTCCATTTGTCATTGTCATCATCATTCATCACATCTTGGAATGTAGATGGCTCAGAGCTCCCATCCTCAGACATCGCACAAACGAAAGCTGCGATATCACTCTCTCCATCGCTATCTTCACAATCATAGTCGCCCAATCTAGCAGGAGCTTTTGTTTGTCGTCTGACTCTGTCTCTTGCAAGCTAATACTCACTCAGGTCTTGATCCGTTCTATTATCGTTTCCTCAGTAGTAACTGTCGGTTCTTGAGTATCAGTTGTGGGTGCTCCACCTTGAACTTGGTTTTCGGTTTTGTGAGTGTCTCCGAGAAGGTCGAGACTAACAGTCTCTATATCAGAACCAATGATTTTTCTCCTCTCAGACTTTAAATCTTTGTACATCTTCTCTTCCCTGAACACAATGTTTCTACTTATCACACATTTTTCTTCATCTATCAGCCAGACTTTATACCCTTTTACACCTTCAGGATAACCTGTAAACACTCCTTGTTAAGCCCTTGGATTTAGTTTTCCACTGTCTGAGTGGATATACGTAACACAACCAAATCTTCTTAGGTTGCTTAAGTCTGGCATGCTAGATGTCCAAAGTTCTTCAGGTACGCTGAACTCGAGCACCGACGACGGTGACCTGTTTATCAAGAAGACAGATGTAGAGGCAGCCTCTGCCCAGAACTTTGTACCGAGACCACTCTCAGACAGCATACTCCGAACCTTGTTCATAATTGTCTTGTATAGAAGCTCCGCAACGCCATTTTGCTGTGGCGTATAGGTGCAAGTTCTGTGCCGAACTATGCCTTCATCTTTGCAATACTGATCAAATTTCTTGTTGCAAAACTCAAGCTCATTGTCAGTGCGAAGCTTCTTGATTTTCCTTTCTGTTTGATTTTCCACCATACGCTTCCACTCAACAAATTTCTTGAATGCTTCATCTTTAAACCTCATGAAGTAGATCCAAACTTTCCTAGTAAAGTCATATGTGAAGGAGATAAAGTACTGGCTTTGACTTATGCTAGGAGGAACATTTGGAGAACCCCACAAGTCCGAGTGTATATAGTCAAGTTTATTCTTTGTCAGATGTTGAGCTGGCCCAAAACTGACCCTGTGTGTTTTTCCAATCACACAATCATGACAGAAGTCCATCTCTGTTACTTTGTTATCCTTGAAGCATCCTTTCTTGAATAAGACTTGAAGACCTTTCTTCCCTATGTGTCCCAACCGACTGTGCCACAAATGAGTCTGATCCGGTTTCTTGCTGTCTCGTTCAGTGGCTGATAATTCTCCAGAACTAGGTTCTGCGACTTTTTGCGTGGCCTTGATAAACATACAAAGCACGTCTTCTTACTCCTTTCATGATTACCATGGAACCTTTTACAACTCTTACGGTACCATTTCCTCCTTTGAATTCACATCCCTTCTCTTCTAAAGTTCCCAAAGATATGAGGTTCCTTGAAATACCAGGCATATACCGGACATCATGAAGAACTATTGTAGTCCCATCTGTGTTCTCGAACCTGACAGACCCTGACTGATCTTTGAAGTTTATGAACAGTTCCCTCCTGGAAGTCATGTGAAACGAGCAGGCAGAGTCCATAATCCATTCCTTCTGACACGTTTCTTGAGACAGATTTGCTTCGTCTACTAGCAGACCAACAAGGTCCTTAGCATCATCTTTTTCTGAGGACGACTCTCCATGGTCTTGTGTTGAATCTTTGACTTTGTTTCTTTCCAGCCATTTATAACACTGATTTTTCTGATGGCCTTCTTTACCACAGATCCAGCAGCTCTTTTACTGTCTCTGGACTTAGATCTTGATCTAGATCTTTCATTCTTTCCTTTACCTGAAACGTTAGTCCTATAATCTGTTCTTCCCCTATTATAGTTCCTTAGATTTAGCAGCACTAACAACCTCATCTACACTAATGGCGGTTCTAGAGTACTTAAGAGTTTCCTCGAGAGAGTCATACCTGGTAGGGAGTGCATTTAGGATAAGAACAGCTTGAACCTCGTCTGGAATATCGATGCTGAGGTTGGTGAGGTCTGTGATTAACTTCAAGAAGTCATCCATGTTCTGGTATATGGTTCTTGCATCTTGCATTCTAAATGAATACACCTTGAGTTGTGCATGAACTCTGTTGGGTAATGTCTTTGATAGGTATAGGTGATCAGGGAGCTCCCACGTTTGAAACGCCGTTGTACACTTATCCAACTTGCGAAGCACAAGATACTTACACACATAAAAATCAAGTTCATTGCCTTTTCATCCTTTTCTAATCTTGTTACCTCATCGTCGCCTTTCGGCTTCTTTTATCCGTATCTGATTCATCATCCGATGAATCGTATTTTAACTTTGGCGGCTCCTTGACGGTGTCTTTGAGACCTTGCACCGTGAGGGTCGCCAGCATTCACTTCTTCCAGAGAATGAAGTCTCCAGTTCCATCGAACATCCTCATCTTGGTTTTAATCTTCGAGATCGACATCTCGAAATCGATTGATTTCACCTTCGTCTTGATTGAATCGTATCATCGTCGGGAAACCTGTCTCTGATACCACTTTGTTACGATCTGAAACCCAGACCTCACGACTCAAAGAAGAACTGAAGAACTCGAATACAAAAGAAACGACACAGCTTTTGTTCACCCGGTCTTCACCACCTCTTCCACAACTGCGGGAAGAGTGCTATACTCACCGGGGCCGGATGTTTACTTTCGGTGTTATACTATAACGACTGAAACCGTCGATTACAACGAACACCTCTCCGATCTCTCTCTCACGCTCTATCTTGCTGTTACAACTGTTATCTCAGCTCAGGACCTAAGTCACTCTAACAACACCTATAGTGACCCGAGAGAGATACGCGCGGATAAACTAAACATGAATCTAACCGGGTATAAACCAACCTTCAAATCAATTACAATCAATAACCCGCTAACACTTACAAACCTAAGAGCTAACACTTAACCGGGTTGCAGATCACGGCTATAGACTTTCAAAACCAAATTCATTTCTAAACCTGTATGATTGAATATAGCCTGATTTAAATTAGGATTTATAAATCATGGAATCAACAACACTTGATTTTAACATGAAATTTAGAATGATAGAACCAATAACACTAGATTTTGTTTACATTTATAATTCATTAAAATACATAAACTAACACCACTAAACTAATAGAATTTGTGTGCGATCCAAAAGCTTGCACATTTAGGACGTGGATGGCGAAAGGGAATAAAAAGACCATATTTGAATGTAATATATTCATTGGATACAAACAAATGCTTGTGTAACTTGTTTTAAATAAATTGTGGATGTAAGATTTGAGAGGATATCATTTGTTTCAGTGATATCTTGTTGGAATATATTTATTTTTCCTTTCAGATTAAATTGTTAATAAATTAATAAAATAAATTATAAAACTAAGAATAGTTTGTATTTTGTTATAATCGAAATAAATAATGAGAATAAAAATGATTTGTGTAACTTTAGAAAACCAATTGTGGATGTGAGATTTTGCAGGATGTCATTTGTCTTAGTGATATCAATATGTGAGATATTTTGTAGGAGGTGTTATAAACCGTTTGGTTAATGGACTCAATACAGACCGAGCCATATAGAGGTTATTAATATAATCGGTCCTTAGGATAATTAGATGTTTTCCTTATTAGGCATGTAATAGGTTTATGAGATATTTCCATATTTGATCCCTTGTGTAAACCTATATATAAAGACCCTTTGGTCTCATTAATAAAACACACAATTCACAACACGTTATCAGCACGATAGCCCTAGAGACCCTGAGCAGCCGCCGAAACTTTAAAGAGTCATATCTTTCAAACTGTGCAGAACTAGAAGGCGATCTAGATATCAACTCGAAGCCCCCGACGAGGCGAATCTACCGATCAAAACCTCTTATCAATCCGACGTCGGACGCGCTCTCACGCACGCATACAGTGCACGACGATCTACCAAATAAACCAAAGAGATCCGATTTCAGCTTGTGTTTTCCGAGGTCTTTAGCTCCCGGTTCCAACCAGTCAACCCAAAAGGTGATAAGGTAAACTCCTATGCTAAGAACAAAACAAAATCGAATTGGAGCTAAGAATATCTAAACCCTAAAAATCGGTTACTCAAAGGAATTGTTTGATCTTGTTAAAACTTTGAAACCGAATTTGGACCTAAGCTATATCAAGGCATTAAAATCGGTTGCTTGCTTAAATTGTTTGACCTTGTGTTCAAACCCATAACGAAATCGGACTAAGCTCATATTGGACTATTAAAATCGGATTGCTTGAATAATTGTTTGCTTGCTTGTTGAAATCGATTATTGCATGATTAAATTTGGTTCCTTAGCCTGCTTGTTTACTTGTTTAAAATCGCGTAAGAGCTTGTTTGCATCATTCATTAAAATCAAATTTGGCTCATATAGAAATCGCATGCTTAAGGTTGTTTAATCATGAAAATCGAATTTGGATTGCTTGTTTCATGAGTTAGGTTGTTAGATCACCTTGTTTAATCATTAATGGAAATCGGCCATATAGAATAGAAGGTTGAAATCGATTTGCCCTAATCTTAATCCAAATAGGAAAATCTTAATCCATTCCTTTTAGTAAAAATGAAAGTTTTAAGAATATCCTTTTCCTTTAATGAATTATCCTTTTAATTGTTTTTCCTTTTCTTAAATGTTAAGGATTAACTTTTAATTAAGGATAATAATTCTAATCCTATTCTAAATAGGAAAATCTAATTCCTTTCCTTTTTAGTAAAAAGAAAAGTTTTAGATAATATCATTTTCCTTTAAGGAATTATCCTTTTAATTGTTTTTCCTTTTCTTAAAAGTCAATGATTAACTTTTAATTAAGGATTAATTTAAAAATAGAAAATTCCAAGTGCATAAACCATTAAATAAAATCGGCCCTATTGTTTGATTGCATAAATTGCTTGATTGATTGTAAAGCTTAAAATCGGATAAACATTACCGGCCATATTCCTAAGGTCCGGGTTTTATCAAAAGTCCTGAATGAAAATTTAATGCATGACCGGCCATATTCCTAAGGTCTGGATCATATTTAAAGTCCTAACTGAAAATTGTTGGATATTTTCAGATGTCTAAAGTGAAGGGAATGTCCTGAAATCAGACTTGTATTTATTCTATTAGAGTCGTGATGTCGAGATAAGACAATCATATGATATTGGACGGTTATAATGTTTTGCTAGAAGCCGCTTATAACTTATGAGTTATGAACTCATTACCATTATCATATGATCCTATAGGGTCACACACCTAAGCAAACTGGATAATATAAATTGGGTTTTTGATCATTAGAGTAATGATTATGATCAACGTATATAAGATATACGTCGATATCGACTTTCTGTGAGGGTGTCGATCGACACCAATAGTGGGTGTCGATCGACACTAGTTCGGTCACGACTTCTAGAAGTATTGACTTTTAGATGGTGTCGACCGACACCAATTAGGTTGGTGTCGATCGACACCCGTCGGCAACTCAGCCTATATAAGGATATGAGGCTTGAGTTTGGATATATCAAAAATCGTTTTGATAACACGAAAATCACATAAGAGAGTCTTTTTCTGAGTCTTTGGAAGACAGAAACACAGAAACGAAGATAGAAACCCGAAGGCGAATCGTTCGCTCCGGCACTAGCATCCCGTCGTCCAGTTTGTGTGCGTGTGGACTTCTATAGAGGCGCAGCACTTGAGGCGCTTGAGATCTCGATTACCTGTTCTTATTCCGCTGCAAAACCTTCAGGTATGTTCGAGATTTCATATATATTCAAACATAGATTCAATTGGCACGATCCGTGGATTTAGGATTGTTGTTAGGGCTGTTTTAATATGATTAAAACCTGAACGAAATCCATCAGTGGTATCAGAGCGGTGTGTTTGTATTGAATCTGTTGAATATATGTAAATCCACCTGTTCAAAAATCGTTTTTGATGAAGAACACGTTCTGAGTTCTTCGGTGTCGATCGACACCAATTCGGTGTCGATCGACACCACTTTGGTTTTCGCGTAAAACTTTAGTTTACGATCGATTTAAACGGTAAATTAGTTATCGATTAATTGAACCGATTTGGAGGGTGTCGATCGACACTAAAGTAGTGTCGATCGACACCGGTCGGATATTTGCAAATTGATTCGATCAGTTTAATCGGTTAAAATGGTTTATCGCGATTGAACCGGATCAGAATTTGTCGGTCAGCACAAAAGTTGTGTCGATCGACACTGACCTGGTGTCGATCGACACCACTTCAGAATTTGCGTAGAAAAGTTTAAAACAAGTTAAAAATCTAGAATATATAAGTGATATAAACTAGATTAATGTTCAGTTCCTCAAACATAATATTAAGCTTTTAATATCTTCCCAATCTTGTCAACTGTCAAGGCTCGTTTCATTGTGTGATGGGTCTGCCAAAGCAGGGTCCGCAATTACATGAGTGAGGCAGGTTGTAATCGTTACTACGGACTTAAAAGATTGGTTTGCTTAAATGGGCTATCAAAATAGTTTTGGGCCATAGATATAGGATTGGATTCGATATTAGATATTAATCCAAGACCGAGAATTATATATGATATAATTAGCAAAGTGTTGCTTACCTAAATAGCTAAGGTTTGGGCGATGGGCCAAAGCTCACTCAAATTTTTGTGAAATATGGATCTTGGATCATTATATTCAATTGAGGAAAATTGTTTTTGAATATAATGTGAGTTTCTTAATTGTTAAGATTTCTCATTTCTTGAACATCAAAAACTAAAACTCTCAATTTTGTTTTTCAGCTATGGCTACTTCCCTCACAGAAACACATTCTCGCTTCGATCCGTCCTTGAGAAGGACAAGCTTAATGGATCGAACTTCCTCGAATGGTATCGAAACTTGAGAATTGTTCTCAAGCAGGAGAAAAAGGAATATGTCCTTGAAAAGGTTCTCCCTGAGAAACCGAAGTCCAATGCCGGACACGCTGAAAGGAATGCTTGGGAGAAGCATTCTAATGATGAGGTCGATGTGAGTTGTCTCATGCTGGCTACCATGAACTCGGACTTGCAGAAGCAATACGAGAACGTGGTGTCACCTGTTGAGATGATCACTAGCCTGAAAGGGATGTTTCAGGAGCAAGCACGAACTGAGAGATACCAGACGGTTAAGTCTCTCATTGAGTGCAAGCTACCAAAGGATGGTCCATTAGCCCACATGTCATTAAGATGATGGGTTATATTGATAACTTGGCAAAACTGGATTGTCCCCTTAGCCAAGAGTTGGCTACGGACATCATTCTGCAGTCGTTGCCGTCAAGCTTTGATCAGTTTATCATGAACTATAACATGAACAACATGACAAAGACTTTGACGGAACTGCATGGCATGCTCAAAACAGCTGAGCCAAACATCAAAAAGGGCACCCCTAATGTACTTATGGTACAAGGGGGTAAAAAGTTTAAGAAACATGCTAAGGGTAAAGGAAAAGCTAAGGCATTCCCGATTGAGAATCAGGATAAGCCTGAGACTTCTTCCAAACCCAAACGCGGCCCTACTGATGCTGATAAATGCCATTACTGCAACAAGTCTGGGCATTGGAAGAGAAATTGCAAAGAGTATCTGGGAGATCTAAAGAACTCGAAGAAGACGTATGAGACGACTTCTTCAGGTATCTATGTTATAGAAGTAAATGTTACTACTTCAGGTTCTAAGTCTTGGGTATTAGATACCGGCTGTGGCGCTCATATTTGTACAATATGCAGGGTCTAAGCAACAGTAGAACGCTGGAGAAGGGACAAGTGGACCTACGCGTTGGGAATGGAGCAAGAGTTGCTGCATTGGCCGTAGGAACTTATCATTTGTCTTTGCCGTCAGGCTTGGTTTTAGAATTGAATAATTGCTACTATGTACCTGCTATAAGCAGAAACATCATTTCTATTTCCGTTTTGGATTTAGAAGACTTTCAGTTTTCGATTAAAAACAAGTGTTGTTCTTTTAATCGTAATGAAATTTGTATGGTAGCGCTCCATTAGAGAATGGACTTTATATTCTTAACCAATCTATGCCTGTCTATAACATAAGTACCAAACGGTTAAGAACCAATGACTCGAACCCCACGTTTCTCTGGCATTGTCGTTTGGGCCACATCAATGAGAAAAGGATTCAAAAGCTTCATAATGATGGACTTTTAGACTCATTTGATTTTGAATCATTTGAGAAGTGTGAATCCTGCTTATTGGGCAAAATGACAAAGGCTCCTTTCAACAAATTTAATGAAAGGGCCGGTGACCTATTGGGCCTAATACATACCGATGTATGTGGTCCAATGAGTGTTAGTGCTAGAGGAAACTTTCAGTACTTCATCACGTTTACTGACTTTAGTAGATTTGGTTATGTCTATTTAATGAGACATAAATCGGAATCCTTTGAAAAGTTCAAGGAGTTCCAAAATGAAGTACAGAACCAACTTGGCAAAAGTATTAAAGCTCTTCGATCAGATCGTGGAGGTGAATACTTAAGCCAAGAGTTCAGTGATCATCTGAGTAACTGTGGAATTGTTTCACAACTTACTCCTCCTGGAACACCTCAGTGGAATGGTGTATCTGAAAGGAGGAATCGGACTTTATTAGATATGGTTCGATCGATGATGAGTCAAGTAGATCTTCCATTATCCTTTTGGGGATACGCTCTAGAAACGTCTGCGTTTACGCTAAACAGAGTTCCATCAAAATCAGTCGAGAAGACGCCATATGAGATGTGGACTGGAAAAGTTCCAAGTTTGTCTTTTCTTAAAATTTGGGGTTGTGAAGCTTATGTCAAACGGTTGATATCTGATAAGCTTGAACCCAAATCTGATAAGTGCTACTTCGTTGGTTATCCTAAGGAAACCAAGGCTTACTACTTTTACAACCGTTCTGAGAACAAAGTGTTTGTTGCTAAGAACTGTGTTTTTCTTGAGAAAGAATTTCTTTCCAAGAAGAACAGTGGGAGTAAAGTACAACTCGAAGAAGTTCGAGAATCACAGGAGCCTGCTCAACCTGTCGAGGAAGAGCAGCGACTGGATCTACAAAGAGTTGTAGAGTCCGAACCTGTGATGCCAGAAGTTCGCAGATCCGAAAGGATTCGTCAAGAGCCCGAGAGATATGGATTTCTCGTGACTAATTGTCATGATCTCTTGATCATTGACAGTGACGAACCTGCGACTTTCGAAGAAGCAATGATGGGCCCTGACTCCGAAAAGTGGTTTAAGGCCGCTGAATCCGAAATCGGTTCCATGTCACAAAACCAAGTATGGACTTTGGGTGATTTACCTGATGGTGTAAAAGCCATTGAGTGTAAATGGGTCTTCAAGAAGAAGATCGATGTGAATGGAAACGTTCAGATTTACAAAGCTAGGTTGGTGGCAAAAGGTTTCAAACAAGTTCAAGGTGTTGACTATGATGAAACCTATTCCCCAGTCGCTATGCTTAAATCTATTCGGATTCTCCTAGCAACAGCCGCTCATTATGATTATGAGATTTGGCAAATGGATGTGAAAACAGCTTTCCTTAACGGGATTCTGGAGGAGGATGTGTACATGACACAACCTCCGGGTTTCATTGATCCTAATGATGCTGGGAAAGTATGCAAGCTTCATAAATCCATTTATGGATTGAAGCAAGCATCTCGGAGTTGGAACCTACGTTTTGATGAAGCAGTTAAAAAGTTTAACTTCATCAGAAACGAAGAGGAACCTTGCGTTTACAAGAAGACTAGTGGGAGCGCAGTTGCATTTCTCGTACTGTATGTAGACGACATACTTCTCATAGGAGATGATATTCCATTACTTCAGTCAGTAAAGGACTGGCTCGGAAGTTGTTTCTCGATGAAAGACATGGGCGAAGCCGCCTATATTCTTGGAATAAGGATCTATAGAGATAGATCAAAGAGGCTGATTGGACTGTGCCAGGACACTTATATTGATAAGGTTCTACACAGGTTCAACATGCATGATTCCAAGAAGGGCTTGCTTCCGATGTCTCATGGCATTACTCTCAGCAAGAAGCAGTGTCCTTCGACACCTGCTGAGCGAGAGCGCATGAGTAGGATTCCTTTTGCTTCTGCAGTAGGATCTATTATGTATGCCATGCTTTGTACTCGTCCAGATGTTGCTTGTGCTTTAAGCATGACGAGTCGATACCAGTCAGATCCCGGTGAGAGTCACTGGACTGCCGTCAAGACTATCCTAAAGTATTTGAGAAATACCAAGGATAAGTTCTTGGTTTATGGAGGATGTGATGAGCTTGTAGTGAGTGGTTATACGGACGCCAGCTTTCAGACAGATAGAGACGATTTCCGATCTCAGTCTGGTTACGTCTTCTGTCTGAATGGAGGTGCAGTTAGTTGGAAGAGTTCCAAGCAGAGCACCGTGGCGGATCGACAACCGAGGCTGAATACATCGCTGCTTCTGAAGCGGCGAAGGAGGCTGTTTGGATTAGGAAGTTCATTACTGAGCTTGGTGTGATTCCTAGCATTTCTGAGCCTGTGGCATTGTTTTGTGACAACAATGGAGCCATAGCTCAAGCTAAGGAGCCCAGATCACACCAGAAATCCAAACACATTGAGAGGAGATATCATCTGATTCGTGATATCATTGAGAGAGGCGACGTCAAGATCAGCAGAGTTCCGACAGACGAAAACGTTGCTGACCCGTTGACTAAGCCACTCCCACGACCGAAGCATGAGAGTCATGCTGCTGCTATAGGCATTAGATTCCTTAAGCAGTAATCTTGTTTTTAGTGGGAGTTATCATATTTATGTTGATGTTCATGTAAACATACATTTGGTTATGTTTTATTAATGAAATTGTTTCAGTATTATTTAATGGTGTTATTAAATAATTGTCCAAAAGTAATTTATGGCATTCTTATAGATCATCAAATACGTGATTTGATCATGAAACTCTATAAGTGATAGATGACATAAATTATTTTCGTCCATAGTCGAGGTTATTAAAATTGGACATTAATAACCGCGTGAGACTAGTATGTGAGGTGACTGATGACTAAGTTTCATGGAGTCATTAATAAGAGTATTAAAGTCAATCACATAGATATGTGTTAGAGAACACATGATCGGACATGACCCGCTAATGAGAACTCTACAAGATTGTTATATGAGTGTCATAAGAGTTTCTCATTACGACTATAGAGTATAGTCCTTAGACCTGAGTTCATCATGATTTCTTACATATGAATTGGTGTGCTTTGACCTTGTCAAACGTCAGCCGTAACTGGTGGCTATAAAGGCATTGATTGGGCATATTATGAAGTGTGTAGGGAACAGGGATGGAACAAGATGGAATTTGTCCCTCCCATATAACGGGAGATAAATATCTCAGGGCCTATCGAAGATTTGATACTGGAAATGCGTGGCCGCGCTCAAACGGATTGAATGTCAATCGTTTGTATTTTATCAGTATAAATCAGAGTTCGATAAACATGGTTTGGTTGATTAAGGATGACACGAGTTCTTGCCTTATGCCAGATCGAGATATAGAGACAAAGGGATTATGGGAATATTTGATTCCAGTACAAGTGGGAGATTGAAGGGAATGTCCTGAAATCAGACTTGTATTTATTCTATTAGAGTCGTGATGTCGAGATAAGACAATCATATGATATTGGACGGTTATAATGTTTTGCTAGAAGCCGCTTATAACTTATGAGTTATGAACTCATTACCATTATCATGATCCTATAGGGTCACACACCTAAGCAAACTGGATAATATAAATTGGGTTTTTGATCATTAGAGTAATGATTATGATCACGTATATAAGATATACGTTGATATCGACTTTCTGTGAGGGTGTCGATCGACACCAATAGTGGGTGTCGATCGACACTAGTTCGGTCACGACTTCTAGAAGTATTGACTTTTAGATGGTGTCGACCGACACCAATTAGGTGGTGTCGATCGACACCCGTCGGCAACTCAGCCTATATATAGATATGAGGGCTTGAGTTTGGATATATCAAAAATCGTTTTGATACACGAAAATCACATAAGAGAAGTCTTTTTCTGAGTCTTTGGAGACAGAAAAACACAGAAACGAAGATAGAAACCCGAAGGCGAATCGTTCGCTCCGGCACTAGCATCCCGTCGTCCAGTTTGTGTGCGTGTGGACTTCTGTAGAGGCGCAGCACTTGAGGCGCTTGAGATCTCGATTACCTGTTCTTATTCCGCTGCAAAACTTCAGGTATGTTCGAGATTCATATATATTCAAACATAGATTCAATTGGCACGATCCGTGGATTTAGGATTGTTGTTAGGGCTGTTTTAATATGATTAAAACCTGAACGAAATCCATCATAATTGTCAAACTTAACTATGCGGCCCTCATCTCTCTAGAGATAATACCTCAAATGGGCGCTTGACACAAAAATCATGCCAACTCAAAAGAAATTGGTGAATGTATCATCGACGGAAACAAAGAGTCCGTGGGAATATATACAGGCTTCATATCATCGCCATCACCTTACTGAGAGTCTCAAGGATCAGATCTAATGATTGAAGATCCATTAGACTATGGAAGAATTGAAAAAGAGGTATGACCATCAAAGAACGGTCGTTTTGCCTAAGGCAAAATCGACTGGCTGAACTTGTGATTCATGGACTTTAAGTCTGTGGATGAGTACAACTCAGCCTTATTCAGATAGTTTCAAAGTTGAAACTATGTGGTGAGACCGTATCGGAGAATGATATGCTGAAAAAGACCTTCTCCACCTTTCATTTGAGTAATGTATTGTTACAAGAACAGTACCGCGAAAGAGGTTTCGCGACTTACTCGGACCTGATCGCTTGTTTGATGCTCGCAGAACAGAACAACAAGCTTGTTTTGGTCAACAGCGAAATGAGACCAGCTGGAACAGCCCCACTCCCTGAAGCCAATTTGGCCGCTGAGAAAAAGAAAGAAAACGAGGCAAACTACGTCCATAGAGATCAAAGGCATTACGACCGTGGACGTGGTGGAAAAGGAAAAGGGCGTGGTCGCAACAATTACCACTATTATGGTCGAGGCAAAGGCCGTAACGATCGCGGATTCCAAGAGGACTCTAACAGCGGCCGTGGCCGTGGCCGTGGAAATGGCCGCGGATATCAATCTGGACATCAGTCCGACCCGACCAAATCTGTTTGCCATCGTTTTGGGATGAGTAATCATTGGGCCAAGACTTGCAGGACTCCCAAGCATCTTGTAGAATGCTATCAAGAGAGCTTTAAAGGGAAGAATCCTGAGGCCCACATGATCCAGCATGAACATGACAATGAGGGTGACTTCGATCATGAAAAAGATGATCTTATGGACACAAATCGGAACGATAACATGGATTATGAGACTTCCGACTGTTTGAAGTGAATCCGAGATTTTAAGTTTTTCCATTTCATGTTGCTTTCTTGTTTTGATTTGTTTTGGATTCATGTCTTTGAATTTCATTTCTTTGGTGATTTAATAAAATAAGTTAAGGCTTTTAAGACATAAATTCTTGTTTTATGAAGTATGGACGAGTTCGTGGTGGATAGTGGGTCAAGCCACACGATTTTAAAAGATAAAAGATACTTCATAGATCTTACATTGAAAAATGCAAGCATAAGTACTATAGCAGGGATGGCCAGCCTTGTAGAATGCTACGGCCAGGCCAATGTTTTAATGCCAAAAGGCACGCATCTTGAAATTTCGGATGCATTGTTTTTACCAAGCTCAAATCGTAACTTATTGAGTTTTAAAGACATTCGTTTGAATGGTCTCCACGTGGAAACAATGGACGAAGGGAACCGAGAATTCCTCTAGATAATCAAAATCGTCCAAGGCCAAAGGAAAGTCCTAGAGACTATACCTGATATAGATACCAGCCTATACTGTACTAAGATCGGAATGATAGAGGCAAATGCCACCGTAAATAAAGCCTTTACGGATATGTTCACATTATGGCACGATCGTCTGGGACATCCCGGAACGGGAATGATGCGAAAGCTAGTCTCAAATACTAGCGGACACGCCTTGAAAGAAAGGAGAGTGATCCCGAAACATTTAACTTGTGTCTCATGTTCACAAGGAAAACTGATTGTAAGACCATCACCAGTAAAAGTGACTAAGGAAACAATAAATTTCCTAGAAAGAATTCAAGGAGATATTTGTGGACCAATACACCCACATTGTGGGACATTCAGATATTTTATGGTCCTTATTGATGCATCTACGCGATGGTCACATGTCTGTTTATTATCAACTCGAAACTTGACATTTGCAAGACTCCTTGCGCAGATAATTCGCCTACGGGCACACTTTCCAGACTTTCCTTTACAAACCATCCGTATGGATAATGCGGGTGAGTTTACCTCCAGAGCCTTTGATGATTACTGTATGTCCATGGGGGTAAGTGTGGAACACACCGTGGCACATGTACATACACAGAACGGCTTGGCCGAATCTCACATCAAACACATACAGCTGATCGCTAGACCATTACTCATGAGGTTAAAGCTTCCAGTATCAGCCTGGGGACACGTAGTCTTACCTGCCGCAGAATTAATCCGTATCAGGCCATCAAGTGACCATGAATATTCCCCCTCCCAATTAATTACAGGTCAAGTGCCAGACATACCCCATCTTAAAATATTCGGTTGTTCAGTTTATGTACCGATTGCTCCACCACAGAGGACTAAGATGGGACCTCATAGGAGGATGGAAATATATGTTGGATATGATTCACCCACGATCATAAAGTACCTAGAGCCAACTACCGGTGATTTGTTTAAGGCCAGGTACGCGGATTGTCATTTCGATGAGTCCGTTTTTCCAACTGTAGGTAGTGAGAACCGGCTGGTAAAAGAACTCTCATGGAATCATACATCCTTAAATTGGTAAGATCCTCAGACCCAAAAAAGTGACTTGGAAGTCCAAAAGATTATTCATATGCAAAAGCTAGCTATACAATTGCCAGATTCCTTTGCTGACCCGCATAGAGTAACTAAATCATATATACCAGCCGTGAATGCACCAATACGAATTGATGTCCAAGATGGACCGCAAGTGGCTACAGAGTCTAAACTCCGTTTGAAACGTGGGAGACCTACTGGTTCCAAAGATAAGACTCCTCGGAAATTAAAGAAAGGTGCTGAAATTCAGATCGAGGAGATAGTAGATGGTCCGGACACAGATGAGCCTAATGTACCGCAAAATGAAGCTCGGGACGCCGAGCATCATTGTCCTGAAGTTCAAAATAACAATGAGAACTCGATAAATTTTGTTAAGTCCGGAATCCAATGGAACAGAAAAGATGTCGACATCGATGAAATATTTGCATGCAATGTAGCCCTTGATGTAATGAATGAGGATCTAGAACCCACGTCCATTTTAGAGTGCACTCACCGATTAGACTGGCTTAAAAGACATGGTATTAAACTCTTTAAAGAAGAGAGAGGTTTTTGGTCCCATAATTCGGACACCTCGAGATATAATCCCAGTTGGAAATAAATAGGTCTTTGTGAGGAAGAGAAACGAACAAGGAGAGATTGTTCGACACAAAGCACGGCTTGTGGCACAAGGATTCTCACAGAGACCAGGAATCGATTATGAGGAGACATACTCCTCTGTGGTGGATGCAACGACATTCCGATTCCTGATAAGTCTGGACATAAGAGAAAAATTGGATTTACGGTTAATGGATGTAGTAACCGCCTATTTATATGGTCCACTGGATAATGAGATTTATATGCGATTACCAGAGGGTATTGAGCTCAAAGATAAGAAAAGTTCTCGAGAAGAACACTGCATTAGGCTAACCAAATCCTTATATGGACTGAAACAGAGTGGGCGCATGTGGTACAATCGTTTAAGCGAGTACCTGATTAAATCCGGATATAAAAATGATCCCATCAGTCCGTGTATCTTTATAAAGAAGTTTGCAAACAAATGATTTGTGATTATAGCAGTATACGTGGATGATTTGAACATCCTCGGAACCTCTGGAGAGATCGCCCAAACAGTTAAATATTTAATGGCCGAATTTGAAATGAAATACTTAGGAAAAACTAAGTTCTGTTTGGGAATACAGCTTGAGTACGTAGATAATGGAATCCTTGTGCATCAAATGGCATATACAGAAAAAGTACTCAAGAGATTTAATATGGACCAGGTCCACCTATTGAGTAGCGCAATGGTTGTGAGAAGCCTTGCATTGGACAGTGATCCATTCGGTCCGAAAAGAAAGGATGAAGAAGTCCTTGGTCCCGAAGTGCCATATCTCAGTGCCATATGAGTATTATTATATTTGGCTAGTCATACTAGACCAGACATTTGTTTTGCCGTGAACCTCCTGTCAAGATTTAGTTCTTGTCCGACCCAGAGGCACTGGAACGAGATTAAACATATACTTCGTTACCTACAAGGAACGAAGGACATGGGTCTATTTTACACTAACCATAACGACAAAGGTTTAGTTGGTTTTGCTGATGCAGATTATCTATCGGATCCACACAATGGACGATCTCAGACAGGATATGTGTTCACTCACGGAGGAACCGCAATTTCATGGCGATCCATGAAGCAGACACTCACGACCACGTCATCAAATCACGCAGAGATTTTGGCGATTCATGAAGCCAGCCGTGAATGTGTTTGGTTGAGATCGATGACTCAGCACATAAGGCGAGATTGTGGGATGGCCGATGGAAAGGACGAACCGACCGTACTTCATGAGGACAATGCTGCGTGCATAGCTCAACTGAAGGATAGATACATCAAGGGAGACCGGACGAAGCACATTCTGCCGAAATTCTTTTTCACTCACGATCTCCAGAAGGCTGGAGAAATACAAGTGCTTCAAGTCCGTTCAAGCGACAACTCAGCTGACTTGTTCACAAAGTTGCTCCCAACCTCCACGCTGAAGAAGCTGATGTATCAGATCGGCATGTGCTGACTAAAGGACTTTAGTGATGTCTAAAACAGGAGGAGTAATACATGCTGTACTCTTTTTCTTCGCTAAGGTTTTGTCCCACTGTGTTTTCCTTAGAAAGGTTTTAATGAGGCAGCATCCCCAAGCGTATTACAAAGATCCTTGGTAGCATCGGGTTCGGTCATTTCGTCCAAGGGGGAGTGTTATGAACCGTTTGGTTAATGGACTCAATACAGACCGACCCATATAGAGGTTATTAACATAACCGGTCCTTAGGATAATTAGATGTTTTCCTTACTAGGCATGTAATAGGTTTATGAGATATTTCCATATTTGGTCTGTTGTGTACACCTATATATAAAGATCCTTTGGTCTCATTAATAAAACACACAATTCACAACAGGAGGTCATTTGTCTCAATGATATGCTGGTGCCTAGTTACCTTTCTATTTTAAGATTAAACTGTTAATAAATTAATCAAATAAACTAATAAAATATGTGCTTAGCAAGAACAATTTATGTTTTTATTTATATTCGAAAAGATATGATGGTAATAAAAATTTGTGCAACTTTCTATCAAAAATTTGAAAGTGAAAATTTGATGGATTGGTTTGGATAGATTTAGATCTATCAAAATTTTACAAAGAAAAAACCTATAAAAAGGGTTAATTTGCTGAATAACCAAACCAAAAAAATATTTAAGAAATTAACCAAAATCCCTAGATCCAATGATCAATATTTTGCCACATAGAGGAGTTTTGGTTAGTTTCTTAAATATGTTTTTTTTTTTGTTTGGTTATTTAGCAAATTATCTATAAAAAAACTAAGACGAAATTTAAGAAATAAACAAACGTTTATTTTAGCAAAAGCCTTAAAAGAAAGTAATACCAATATATATATTAATAGATGATTGCAAAATGATTGCAAAATTAAGTGAGAAAATTGATAATTTTTTGTACAGTATTAAACTATTAATGTAAAGGAATTATTCTGCTACTCTTTTGATTTTTCGTCTTCTTCTCTTATATCTATCTTTCTCATTTCTATTACACTTTTTATACATTATTATATAGCACTATTAATTGCAATATACATCTTTAGTGTTGGCATTATTCTAGATTTTTGTTTAATATATAAATGAAATATCCAAATTACTAATTTCTTTATTTTCACTTTTTAATCTAATTCTGATATGTTTATTCTTTTCCTAATTAGATTTTTTTATCTTCTTGTGATCCATTGCATTGTATCATTTCATTAATTTCTTAAGACTTACTTGTTGATGTTTTAGGTAAATCTTCATTGTGGGTGCATGTTTTTTTTAAATCAAATATATTTTATTAAATATCATTCCATTAATTTCTTTAGAATTATATGTTGATGCTTTAGGTGAATCTTTTCTGTAGGTGTTTGAATATTTTGAATCACATATATTATATTAATTATTCTATAAATATTTATCTTGTGTCTCAAATGTTAATATATATATATATATATATATATTACTTGTAGAGGTGAGCACATAACAAATTCTTAATTTTTACTTTCCATTCATAGTTTTTGATTTCCTGATCTGGTTTATCGTTTTTGCTTTCTAGATCGAATTTGTTGTTTTTGCTAAAAGGTGTCTTTCTCTCTTTAACAAGAAAGCACTTCCCAGATTTTTTTCCGATTTATGGTTATATTTATGATTTTTAAGTAGAGATTATTTTTTAGAATAAAAATAATTTTAAAATTATATAGGAATCTATTATATACGACTTTTCCTTATCATTGATTTATATTTTTTTTTATAATTGATTTAAATGTTTCCACTCATTTTTAATGGTTTTGTACCATTTACTTTGTTTATATAATTTCCATCAACTAATTGTTTTTACTTTTAATATAATTATGATCTGTGTATTTGTTTATTAAGTAAATTAATATTTTGTTTCTCTATCTATTTGTAACTAATTAATTGGTAATATTAGTTAAATATATATTAATTATATATAGATTCCTTATAAAGGAATATAAATGGGTTTTTATGTATAGTAATATCTTTAATAAATTATATTTATACATTTATTTATTATATTTTGAAAAATGAAAATGACACATGTCAATAATTGTGTGTTGCGGTACAGGGCTGAGGAAGGAGAGAAACTTATATAATACTCCATTTGTTTCACAAAAAATGTCACTTCGACTCTATTTCACACATATTATGAAATCTGTTAAAAAATTTATTATACCTCTATAAATACACTGAATTAGTTTTTTTTTTTTATAATAAATTCACTAATATAAAAGATTTTTATTAACAAAACTGCATTGAAAACACAAAATGCACTCTTTGTAAAACAACAATACAACTCTAAAAATGAAACTCTTCTTGAAAGGGAGCGAGTAGATTATATCTCAAACCAAAAATTGAATGCCTTGTTCTAATAATTGTGATTTCAATCCTTTGAAAATCAAAAGTAGGCGAAGTGGCTTATGTTCCTATCATGCCTTCTAGTTTTCGGCTCAAATATGTGTCACAAATACTAAAAAGATAATTAACTACCTAAACTAAGTAGGCGAAATCTTGCAGGTTATATGGGCGTTGGGTAATATTGCGTCTACTTCACTTATGCACCGTGATCTTGTTCTTAAATGTGGGGCTTTGTTGGCAATGTTTCGTTGGGTGCGTTTGCGTTCTGACTTAGACGTTACTTAGTAAGGGCGGACGTATTAAGAGTAATCTGGGTTCAATTGACCCCACATAAAAATAAAATTTGTTAATAATGATTTTTGATTTTGTTATAATGAACTCAGTCCAAATATCTTACTGAACCCATAAATAACACTTTTGGTCTATTCTTTTTACTTTTGTTGAACAAATTATAATATAGCCCATATTTAATAGTGCCCAAAGCTTTTTTTTATCACACATTAACAAAAATCCAATTTAATTTTATTTACTTTCTAAAACAATTAGATCTAGTTGCTTCTCTTCCAACGTAATTTTACTCTTCAATTTCTGTCCAATTTTAACGATCTTCGGACTTCCACCAAGTAACAGACTAATTGGTTTACATATTGTTTTCTAGTTTGTTTAAGTCTCTGTTGACAAAAGAAAGTTCTTGTTAATATTCATATTAAAAACGAGTTTTTTTTTAATAATATACTTTGACCCCAGTAAAATATAGTTTTGGATCCGCCCCTGTTACTTAGACACGGTGCTTGGACTTTGTTAGTCTTGTGCAGTCGTAAGCCTTATGCATCGTTCGAGCAGGTCTTCTTTTACTCACTCTCTCTCTCTCTCTCTCTACAGGCTTTGTGTTTCCTCAGGTCTAATACTCTTTATCTAACGTATATGAAGCATTGGTTCAACAGTTAGCACCTGCCCTCTCTGGTCTTTAATTACTAATTCGTTTGGATGATGAAGAAGCCACCGAATATGCTTGCAAGGCACTGAAGATGTTGTCTTCTAGTTGTGAAGCCTGAGGAATCCAACGTATATTTTTTTTTTTGAAATGAATGTTAAAATTTCAAACAAAACATCTGTTTTCATTTCATGCAACTAGTTAGTGAAAGCAGGTCGACATTTTGATTAAGAGCTAAGTCGTATACTGCACCAGAAAATTAACTGTTCTCAAGGCGTTTGTCTCCGTCAGCGGGCTGTGGAGAGCCGGTTCCGTTACCATCTTGTCTCTTAGTTTTGATGAGTCTAGCTGGGGGAGAGGGATTCTCACCATGTTTCCATTGGATTGCGTTCCTCGCCATAAACACCTTATATACCGCCTTCGAAGACATACCGTAGGATGAATTGCTTCATGTAGTCCATTGTTGTGCTCTGTATCATGATGTACGAGTTTTAAACCCTATTTCCTACTGCAAGTGCACAGCAAATCAGAGTAGTACTTAGGGGTCGATCCCACGAAGACCAAGTTCACACTATGGATTAATAAGCTAAAATCAAGAGCTAAGAGATTCAATATTGGGTTGTAAGAAATCGTGACTAGCAAGTTACTAAAACAAATCGGTTTTAACTATTATAAAGCAAGCGTTAGGTCAAGGCAATTCGCAGGAAATTCAGAGCAAGGTCAAACAACTATTCAGGATTAATATTAAGAACAAGTCCAGAACTCAAACACGATGATAATATTAATTCACTCTCGTGATACTAACAACTTTATCTAGCAACCTAAAAATCCTAACTCTCGTTGGTATCAGAATCGCAGATAAGCATTAATGATCAAGTTTGATTTGTTCACAATTCTCCAATACATCTACTCTCGCAGGTAATGAATAAATTGCTCATCTAGATCTCTTCTAGCAACCTAGCAACTCTCGCTGTCTAGATAAACCTAAGATCATGAACAGATTGGCCAAATCGATTCAAGCAATACGAACTCCCTAGATGAAGACTAACGATTTTGATTCCTATTTGTGTTTAACCCTAGCTCATGAATTCCTTTGAAAACCTTAACCTAACTAATAGATCTACTCAGACATAATTAAAGATGAAAGAAACAAAACAGATGATATGAAAGAATGCATCAAATCGATATTAAAATAAGAAGTACTAGGGTTCAGAAATCTTCTCCAAATTGTAGCTTGAGATCTTCTCCCTTACAATATAATTCCAAAAGCTAAGAGGTAGAAACAAAAGATAAGATCGATAAAACTAGGACTAAAAGGGAGTATTTATATTAGGTGTCATAGGCGGCTGGAAGGAGGCTGGGCTTCTAAAAAGTCGGCGCCAATGATTAGGGTAAAACCCTTCTTTTTGTTCTCTTCCGCGGCGAGCAGGTGCTCACTTGGTGGCTGAAGTTTGCGAGCATGTGCTCGACGATGGAGTTGGTGATTCTTCATCAGATTTTCCTTCTTTTCTTCAAATTTGATTCTTTTCTTTTCAAAAGGTTCCAAATGCTCCAAACTCCATTTTCAGCTCCAAAGCCACCTAGAACTCCTAATACATACTCAAAAACTCTAGAAAACAATTAGATAAAAAGGGTTAGAAAGGGTAAAAATCCCAACATATCAATTCCCCCAGACTTAGATCTTTGTTTGTCCTCAAACAAGACTAAAATCAAGACTTAGAGAAATCGGTGGAGACTCACAAAATCTCAGAAACCAAGAGTAAACCAATTTCATCAGACCACATATCTTAGAATAAGAGATACATTGCCTTACCGAAAACCTCAACAACAAAGTTCACCAACCTCAAACCATATGGCTTACAATCCCAGAAAAATCTAAGTTCAAGACAATAGACTCTCTACATTCATTTAGAGGTGGCGTGAGCTTCTTGCTAAAGACACTAGCTAAGTGAAACGAGGTTCGGTAAAAATCAGGCTAATATTTGAGAGTGGAGCTTGCGAGTGTTTAGGGTTACCTTGATTCAAGAGAGTGCAGGATATCGCACAAAACGGCAAGGGAGAATGGACTCATTGATGTCCACAACCTCTAATTCACTCTCCTTCTTAATTCGATTTTATCTCCATTCCTCTTTCCCTTTCCTTGTTTTCTTGCGATTTACTCATGCTCCGGGACACACATTTTGAGTTACTAACTCGCCACCCCATATCCTTGAGCTACTAGCTCGGTTTTTTCTCTTTTTCTTTTTTTTTTTTTTTTTTTTTTTTTTTTTTTCAAAGAGTTACCTTATGGATAGGGGGGCTTTACTTGTGCATGTGTCCTTTGGCTAAAATGATCCTTTTTTGTCTCCATACCCCAGCAGGTCGTTTTTAGGCTTGTTTCTTTTCTGGACATCGCTGAGCAGGTGCTCTAAATCAGCGAGTATAGCGAGCAGGTGCTCGTGAACTTTTCTAGCTTTCTCCTGACATCTTCTTCAGCGAGAGTGAATCAGAAGTTGCGTCAGTCCTTTTCTCCCCGACCTTTTTGCACATATCTGCATAGATGTGAAATAAAATACAAGTGCATGTGGAATAGAAAGATGGTTAGGGTGAGGGTGAGGTACTAACTAAAAGCTAGCTATTCAGGATCAACAAGTGGCAAAAGGGATAAGAAGTCCTGAATATATAATATAACACGTTTTCTAATCCTAGTGCCAATAACAAGAAGAATTAAAGTCCAGATTATGTCCATATAAAATAGAGTCTAAAGCCTATCCGATAAACCTTAAAGGGATTGAAGTTTTCTGGCCTGAGGAAGGATCCGAATGTGAGAAGGCGTCGGCTCGTCTCTGTACTCTAAATTCTGCAGCAATGTTCACTAGAAAGCAGGTCATACTCACAAATGGTTAGAACTCATCATAGATTTTGGTCATAATCTCCAGAAGTTGTGTTTTGACCCTTATAACAGACTGACTCAAGATAAAGAAAATAACAAGAAACAAAGTGCAGACTCGATAATAACCTCCCCCAGACTTACTTCACACCGTCCCGGTGTGAGAATAAACTAGAGGAGCAAGCAAAAGAAGACAAATAAAACAAAGAAAGCAAAAAGAAAAACGGATAAAAACAGAGATAGAGATAGGTACGGTGCGTCAATCGACAGGTGGGTCCTCTGGACTCTCGCTCCTGGCTCTGCCAGTGCGTCTACGGCGTCTCGGATGGCGCTCTGAGGGGCTCGTCGCAGCAGCTGCAGAATGGTGGCAGCAACCAGTGGAAAGGCGCTCTAAGATCCGCTGCATGAGGCTGTTGTTCTTCCTTTGTGAAGCCACCATCCAGCGTCGGTACTCAGCGGTATCTGCCTCGTCGGAGATGGGAGGAAGGTCGAACTCGCCGGTGGTAGCGGATGTAGAGGGGCGACGAGACTGAGGAGTACTGTGGATGAAATCGTCCTCCAGAGGAGGCATAGGGCCGTGAGAAGAGCTGGCAAAGTCCTGGTCTGAGAGAGAGAGCGTCGCGTGAAATCGTCCAAGAGAAGGACTCTGTGTATGAAGCGCATATCCTCGATAGAGCAAAGCTGTGTCTTGGCTGGGTCCGGGAGGTAGATGTGCTGCGGTAGCCCATTGAGACCTGTGTACTGATAGAGAAGCTGATCTGATCGGGAGGGGGAGAGAATGCGAGAGTGGAGCAGATGCCTAATGTCCATACGCTCGCCCTGCTCCACGTAACTGAAGTAGCAGAGCTGGACGTGCGCGATCTCGAAGAGTCCGGTCAGAAGGCTGCCAATCCGCTCCGTTTGCTTCGTCTTGCGGTCCTTGATGCTGCATATCAGCTCGGCGAAGTGCATGCCAAGGTTGGAGCGGTAAGACTCCGGTGGTGGTGCGCCAAGGAGAAGGGTGTTGACTCCATGAGAACCAACAATGACGTCGCTGCAACCAAGATACAGCAGGATCATCTCTTCGGTGTGTACCTTGTTCCGGATCCGGATGGGCGGTAGCAACATGTTACTGAAGATCCGGGCGCAGATGCGGAGAGCTGGATGTCGGATGCAGGACTGAGCGGCTGAGTTCGAGGAGTAAGGGCCGCGACCAATCGTCTCCCAGAAAGTCTTTACTTCCTTGAACCGTGTGGGAAAGTCGAGGCGCTCCACCTCATGCTTGAAACCGTACATAGTGGTGAAGTTCACCATTGGAATGTCAAATCGTCGCCCGCCGGCCTTGAACGTGAAAGTGGCACCAGCTAGAGTCCGGTTCTCGGGATCCTGGTGAATGATCCGTGCCGAGGCGAGACACTGACGGACAAGCTCTGGATAAAGTATCGACTCTTCAAAAGAGAATGCAAGGCAATGGGCGTTGGAGAGGATTCTAGAGACGGTGTCGTGCAGTCCAAGCATCTCCAATGTCTCGCGGCAAACAAAACGCGTCGGCGCAATAGTGAGCTTCAGCATCTGATTGTAGTATGATGCATCCCGTTGATCCCATACTTCGTCAGATTGAATGGGCAAATTGTCATCCGGCAAGGCGAAAGGCGTGTTTTCCGGTCGAGGCCACGGGTACAGCCACGGTGAGGGGACTGATTCCTTGCCCTTGCGACTCTGTTTCGGGGCCATTAGTACCTGCGCGAAACAAAACACACGAGAATGAGCCCATGGAGGGGGGAACAAATCGCAAATCGCCGAAATAGAAAACCAAAACCAAGCAATCCACATTCAGCAATTTCTAGTCAAGGTGTAATCGAGTATGAACAAACCGAGAAGGCTAGTCTAAATCCCTAAATCGACATCAGTTTCCAAGTCGCCATTAATGGCTCATCAAGCTTTTTGAGGTTTTGCATGTGAAGTCTAAAGGGCGAAATCGTGGCCAAACATGCTAAATCATAGTAAATAGACAGAGATAGAGTTTAATCTAAGCCAGTTTACACAAAAGAGAGAGAGATTTCGAGACTTCCCTTAACCATGGCGGACTGAAAAATCGGGTTTTGAAGACGTACCGTGCTCGGTTGTGGAAAGCGATGGCAGATTTGAGAAGAGGGCGAGAAGGCACCCAAAATCGATCCCAAAAACGTGAAAATCGGTGAAGATTTGAAAACCCTGGTTCTTGGTGGGTTTTGGAAATCGGCGAGAAGGGAGAAGAAGAAATCGGGGGAGAAGAAAGGAAGAAGAAAGAAAAAGAAAAAAGGAAAATAGGAAAATATATATATATTTTTTTTTTTTTTTTTTGTTTTGGAAAAACGCGGGATTAAAATCCGTTTTGAAGTTTTGGAGGACTTACCTGGAACGAGCAGGTGCTCGGAAATCTCCTCAGATCGAGCAGGTGCTCGGATCGAATCGCCGATTTTTCAAATTTTTTTTTTTTTTTTTTTTTTTTTTTTTTTTTTTTGTGTCTGAAACAAAGGAAAACAAAACCAAAAATCAATAGCAAAGGAAAAATAAAAGAAATATTTACACTTACTTAGTGGGTTGCCTCCCACTCAGCGCTTGGTTTAAGTCGTTAGCTTGACTTGGTAAGCTGATCAGGCTTGTGGAGGTTCGGTCAGGGGAAAGTCTTCCCCTTCCTCGAGTTGTGCGTCGGCAAGGTAGGGCTTCAATCGCTGCCCATTAACCACGAACTCTTCGCCTTTGTTGTTAATCAGAACAACTGCTCCGTATGGCCGGACTTCTTTGATGGTGAATGGTCCAGACCACCTTGAGCGCAGCTTCCCAGGAAATAGCTTTAACCGAGAATTGAAGAGCAGGACTTGGTCAGCTGGGGCGAAGTTGCGAGCCAAGATACGCTTATCGTGATATGCCTTAGTCCGCTCCTTGTATATTTTGGAGTTTTCATAGGCGAGATGCCTAATCTCCTGAAGCTCATGCAGCTGCATCATTCGTCTCTCTGACGCCGGCTTATGTCGTAGTTAAGGAACTTGACTGCCCAGGCGGCTTTGAACTCCAATTCAACGGGAAGATGGCAAGCTTTTCCATAGACAAGGTTGAAAGGCGTGGTTCCTAATGGCGTTTTGTAAGCTGTCCGGTACGCCCATAAAGCATCGTCCAACTTAGAAGCCCAATCCTTGCGAGTAGTACTCACGGTTTTCTGCAGGATACTCTTGATCTCGCGGTTGGAAACCTCAACCTGCCCACTTTTTGCGGATGATAGGGAGTGGCGACTTTGTGCTTAACACCATTCTTGCGCAGCAAAGATTCAAAGATCTTGTTGATGAAGTGAGAGCCTCCATCACTGATAACCACTCGCGGAACTCCAAACCTGGGGAAGATGATAGATTTGAACATTTTGGTCACGACCCGTGCGTCGTTAGTGGGGCTTGCAATCGCCTCAACCCATTTGGACACATAGTCCACTGCGACGAGTATGTACTCGTTCCCAAAAGAAGAAGGAAACGGGCCCATAAAGTCGATTCCCCAGACATCGAAGACCTCAACTTCGAGAATGAAGTTCTGTGGCATCTCGTTGCGCCTACTGATGTTCCCCTGTCGCTGGCATGAATCGCACCGTGAGACAAACCGCTGCGCATCCCTGAACATCGTCGGCCACCAGTATCCTGCTTGCAATGCTTTGGAAACCGTTTTGAAGGTGGCGAAGTGACCTGCGTATGAAGAACCATGGCAGTGAAACAATATGTCCGGAATCTCTTCTTCAGTTACGCAACGTCGGAAAACTCCATCTGGACAATGTTTGTACAGGTAAGGCTCATCCCAGAAGTAGTGACGGATGTCCTTGAGAAATTTCTTCCTCCTGTACCCTGCGAAGTTCCGCGGTTCCTGATCAGCAGCCAGGTAGTTGGCTATCTCTGCAAACCAAGGCGTAGAAGAGCGCTCGGTGTGTGCAGCCTGTGCGCAGAGCTCTAGTTGAGCAGGTGCTCGCTGGGTGGGAGCACGTGCTTCCTCGATATGGAAAACGCCGATGGAATAAATCTGTTCCTCCGGGAGACTGTCATCAAGAGGCGTTTCTGCATCAATCCTCATCCTAGACAAATGGTCGGCAGCTCCATTGTCTATCCCTTTCTTGTCCTTAATCTCGAGATCGAATTCCTGCAAGAGAAGGATCCATCTGAGCAAGCGCGGCTTGGCATCCTTCTTTGTCAGCAAATACTTGAGAGCCGCATGATCAGTGTGCACGATGACCTTAGAACCAACCAGATAGGAGCGGAATTTCTCAAAAGCGAAGACAACCGCTAGAAGTTCCTTCTCGGTTGTGGCATACTTGCATTGTGCGTCATCTAGAGTACGGCTGGCATAGTAGATAACATGAAGCTTCTTGTCCTTTCTCTGTCCGAGAACTGCTCCAACAGCATAATCACTAG
Organism: Isatis tinctoria; assembly: GCA_010577795.1. Lineage (NCBI taxonomy): Eukaryota > Viridiplantae > Streptophyta > Magnoliopsida > Brassicales > Brassicaceae > Isatis > Isatis tinctoria. Next base: position 5,763,555 of record CM021246.1, on the reverse strand, counting down.
CGTCAGTCATCACCTCAAAAGGAAGGCTCCAGTCTGGAGGTTGCACAATGGGTGCGCTGATGAGGGCTCCCTTGATCGTGTGGAAAGCTTCGAGGCATGCATTATCGAACTCAAACTTCACCTCCTTGCAGAGTAGGCGTGTAAGAGGCCTGGCGATTTTTGAAAAATCCTTGATGAAGCGTCTGTAGAAGCCGGCATGTCCCAGAAAACTGCGGATCCCTTTAACTGATGTTGGCGGCTGCAAGTTCATCATGACTTCGATCTTGGCCTTGTCTACTTCGATCCCATCCTCTGAAATCCGATGTCCGAGCACAATCCCATTTCTGACCATGAAGTGGCACTTCTCCCAATTAAGAACCAGATGTTTCTCTTCGCATCGTTTGAGTACCCTGCACAGATTAGACAAACAATCAGAGAAAGAGTTCCCGTACACCGAGAAATCGTCCATAAACACTTCCATAATGTCTTCAATCAGGTCCGTGAAGATGGACATCATGCATCGTTGGAAGGTAGCTGGGGCGTTACACAAACCAAACGGCATGCGCCTGTAAGCGAATGTGCCGTAGGGACATGTAAACGTTGTCTTCTCCTGATCGTCTGGGTGAATGGGTATCTGAAAGAAACCTGAATAACCATCTAAAAAGCAGTAGTATGGATGGTTAGCGAGTCTTTCAAGCATCTGATCAATAAAAGGGAGAGGGAAGTGATCCTTGCGAGTTGCAGCATTAAGTTTGCGGTAATCTATGCACATCCTATGTCCGGTTATTGTCCTAGTTGGAATTAGCTCATCCCTATCGTTTTTAATGACAGTGATTCCGCCCTTCTTAGGGACTACATGAACAGGACTAACCCAAGTACTATCAGAAATAGCATAAATCACCCCAGCTTCTAGAAGTTTCATTATCTCCTTCTTTACAACATCTTTTAGATTCGGGTTTAACCTCCTCTGATGTTCTATAGAACTCATCGATTCATCTTCTAGATGTATCCTATGCATGCAAAGATCAGGTGAGATACCAGGGATGTCAGCAAGCGAGTAACCTATAGCCTTCCTATACTTCCTAAGTTCACATAAGAGTAAGGCTACTTCTACATTGTTCAGGTCAGCATTTATAATCACAGGGTAAGTAGAGTTTGTTCCCAGAAATGCGTACCTGAGCCCGGCTGGAAGAGTTTTAAGCTCCAATTTAGGAGCTTTCAACTCGCTCCAGGGGCTGTCAATCGGATCAAGAGGCGGAGCAGGTGCTCGCGGAATCTGAGCGGGTGCTCCATCTGTTTCTGCCGGTTTTTCCTCTTCGTCCAGACTCATGTAGGCCACCATCTGTTCCATTCTGCGGCTGAGAGTCATCTTGGCATGGCTGTCAGCTTCTTCACTGATGAAACCGTGTTCCCTTTCAGCTAGGGTGAGGGCGGTTTCGAGAGGGTCCGGGCAGAGAATTTCTTCAGCTGCCTCCTCATAGACGTCGTCTACTCCTTCCACAACGAAGGTCTGTCCGTCCAGCATGGGTTTCTTCAGCAGCTTATCCATCTCAAACGTCATTACCATGTCTCCCAGCTGGAGATCTATCACTCCATTCTGGACGTCTATGATCGCACCAGCTGTGCATAGGAAAGGTCGACCTAGAATCAGAGGATCCTTCGGCTCCTCATCAAGTTCCAGAACAACAAAATCGGCCGGGATCAAAGTATCTCCTATCCGCACATATATATCTTCCAAAACTCCTTTAGGGAGCTTGGTTGACCGATCAGCAAAAACCAAGGAGATGCGCGTGGGTTTGAACTTGGTGAATCCCAAACGCTTGGCAACTGAGTAAGGCATGAGATTCACGCTGGAACCAAGATCGCACAGAGAGCATGAAAAAGTCATTGGGCCGATTGTAACTGACAAGACAAATCGTCCAGGATCGCCTCTCTTCTTGACGACCTTGTTTTGAAGAACGGCGCTGCACTCCCTTGAAACCGTCATCACCCTTTCTTCCTCCACGATTTTTCCAGAGACCAGAGTTTTCATGTACCGTTTGAGAGCCGGTATCATCTGGACTGCATCAGCGAGAGGTAGCTTTACGGTAAGATCCTTAAGCATCTCTCTACACTTAGCATCTTCCAAGTCCTTGCGAGACTTCTTGGGTGGCAAAGGGTAAGGGACCTTAGGCTTGTACACCCTTTCTGGAATCGCCGAGTTTTTAGAGGTAAGTGGAGTGGTCCGACCGAGCACCTGCTCGGTTGAGCATTCAGGGTGCTCGGTGGAATCATCCTCTAAAATGTCGAATGGTGAAGGTGTGGATTCAGCTTGCGTCGAGCTGTTACTTGTTTCTCCGGTTTCATAGGTGCCGTGACCCGATCCGAGCAGGTGCTCGTAGTTGGCTTCTCCTACATTGCCTTTGTCCGATCGTGAGGGTGATCTATCCTGGAGTGTCTTTCCGCTTCTCAGCTCAATGGCGTTGACAAACTCCTTCCTAGGTGCCTCAACTTTTCCAGGTAGAGTTCCTGGTGTCCTTTTTATGGATTCTGCAGTCTGAGCAATCTGAACATCCAGTTGCTTCATATGTGTCCACACGGCCTCGTATTTCCCATTTAGATCCACATACATGGTGTCAACCTTAGCATTAATCTCGGCTGCGGCTTTCTGTTGTCCAGCTAGAAGTTGTTGCATCATGTTTTTCAGCTCGTCTTGAGATCCGGATGCTGGAGAAGGAGGTCGCGGATTCTGAAATTGCTGAGGCTGTGTGTTCTGAAACTGGGGTTGCGGATTGTTATATGGCTGCCTAGGTTGATTTCCTCCTTGAAATCGGTTCTGGTTAGGGATGAATGGCCGGTTCTGGCTCTGGTAGTTGTTGGAGTAGCCTCTCTGAAAACTCGTCTGAGGCTGAGTTCCTTGCTTAGGGTAGACTTGATCCTGAGGGTTCTCCACATTGTTGCTTCTGTAGGACAGATTTGGGTGAGAGTTGAAACCTTGGTTGTTGAAGCCACGGCTTTGCCCAAAACTTTGTCCACTCACGTAATTTACCTCCAGCTGATCATCACTTGTTTCCTCTCCAAAGACCTGGGCGATGGGCTCTTCTCCATGCTCATCCACGAAGTGGACCGACTTTTGGTTTCCCTTAAGCAAAAGGTTAACCTTGGCTGTGAGCTCATCTATCTTCTTTGACTCCACGCTATTGACCTTTTTTCTGTCATATTCCGGAGACTTATTGCTGGAGCTTGCTGCGAGGTTCTCAATTAGCTCCAGGGCTCCTTCTTTTGATTTGGTGTAGAAATCTCCATTGCTGGCGGCATTGAGGGCGTTTCTGTAGTCCCATTCTACTCCATCATAGAAAGTACTGAGCAGCTGCTCATCGCTAAAGCCGTGATGAGGACACTCACGCTTATACTCCTTGAAGCGTTCCCACGCTTCGTTAAATGTCTCTCCGGGAAGCTGCTCAAACGTGGATATCTTGCTCCTTAAAGCTGCGGTCTTTGACTTCGTGTAGAATTTGTCCAGGAAGGCGGATCTTGCATCAGCCCATGTCGCTAGAGAGCCTGGTGGCAGAGACTTCAACCACCGCGAAGCTTTTCCCGCAAGAGAGAATGGAAAAAGCTTACACTTCAGGAAATCTGGAGTCACACCATTAGAGCCGGTTGTGCTACAAATCTCCTCGAAGTTCTCGATGTGATCCATCGGGATTTCAGCAGGTAGGCCATGGAAGAGATGTTGCTTGACAAGCGCAATCATCTGAGGCTTGATCTCATAGTCTTGCCTCTGAATGGTTGGAGTGACAATGGCTGAGCGATCCTGGTAGTAAGCATGTGCTGCGTCTTTATCCCCAAACGCTGGTTGCTGAACAAGCTGTCGCTCTTGTTGCATGCGCAGCTGCTCCATGGTCGCCTGAAGAGTTCGCAGCTGAGCTGCCATGTCCGCTTGTTCGCCCATCTCCGGATAGTCGGTGTCGGTTGTTTCTGGTTCCGGAACAGGTGTGTTTCGTCTTTGCCTGTTCTCTCGTTCCCTTCTTGCTAATTCGTCGTTAGATAAATTGACAAGATTCTCGTTATTCTTGCTCCTTGTGCTCCTGGTCATACACCTGAAACGCAAAGAAGAAGAAAAACAGAAAACGAGTTTAGTGGTGTTCTTAGTCTAATGACCTAGCCGTAAACCAAAGGTGAATTTTTGGTCCCCGGCAACGGCGCCAAAAACTTGATGTACGAGTTTTAAACCCTATTTCCTACTGCATGCAGTGCACAGCAATCAGAGTAGTACTTAGGGGTCGATCCCACGAAGACCAAGTTCACACTATGGATTAATAAGCTAAAATCAAGAGCTAAGAGATTCAATATTGGGTTGTAAGAAATCGTGACTAGCAAGTTACTAAAACAAATCGGTTTTAACTATTATAAAGCAAGCGTTAGGTCAAGGCAATTCGCAGGAAATTCAGAGCAAGGTCAAACAACTATTCAGGATTAATATTAAGAACAAGTCCAGAACTCAAACACGATGATAATATTAATTCACTCTCGTGATACTAACAACTTTATCTAGCAACCTAAAAATCCTAACTCTCGTTGGTATCAGAATCGCAGATAAGCATTAATGATCAAGTTTGATTTGTTCACAATTCTCCAATACATCTACTCTCGCAGGTAATGAATAAATTGCTCATCTAGATCTCTTCTAGCAACCTAGCAACTCTCGCTGTCTAGATAAACCTAAGATCATGAACAGATTGGCCAAATCGATTCAAGCAATACGAACTCCCTAGATGAAGACTAACGATTTTGATTCCTATTTGTGTTTAACCCTAGCTCATGAATTCCTTTGAAAACCTTAACCTAACTAATAGATCTACTCAGACATAATTAAAGATGAAAGAAACAAAACAGATGATATGAAAGAATGCATCAAATCGATATTAAAATAAGAAGTACTAGGGTTCAGAAATCTTCTCCAAATTGTAGCTTGAGATCTTCTCCCTTACAATATAATTCCAAAAGCTAAGAGGTAGAAACAAAAGATAAGATCGATAAAACCTAGGACTAAAAGGGAGTATTTATATTAGGTGTCATAGGCGGCTGGAAGGAGGCTGGGCTTCTAAAAAGTCGGCGCCAATGATTAGGGTAAAACCCTTCTTTTTGTTCTCTTCCGCGGCGAGCAGGTGCTCACTTGGTGGCTGAAGTTTGCGAGCATGTGCTCGACGATGGAGTTGGTGATTCTTCATCAGATTTTCCTTCTTTTCTTCAAATTTGATTCTTTTCTTTTCAAAAGGTTCCAAATGCTCCAAACTCCATTTTCAGCTCCAAAGCCACCTAGAACTCCTAATACATACTCAAAAACTCTAGAAAACAATTAGATAAAAAGGGTTAGAAAGGGTAAAAATCCCAACATATCATATCAGAAGGTGGACGCTTGTCCAAGATGTGGACAAATCCGCTCTGAGAAGTTGCCGGGTAAGTGCTTCCCAAACTTCGGCAGCATAAGAACATGTGAAAAATAGATGATTTCTTGTTTCTAGAGGATGTGTGCATAAAAGGCATCTTGTGTCTTGAGTATTATTCCAAGAACGAGTACAATCAGCAGTAGCTAAACGATTCAGAGTTGCTAACCAAGACAGGAAAGCAAATTTTGGTGCCGCTCTTGGGAACCAAATCCTCTTTGCCCACGGCTGCAGTTCATTCTGGACACGAATGACATTCCATGTGTTTTTTGAGTTGAAATGTGGCTTGTATATGTTTCCTTTCTGAATCCAGGTTGTGATGTCTTGTTCCTCTGCAACTCTTTTGCTTGCCAATTCTCCAATAGAATCTTCAATCTGGTTAAGGATTGGATTCCCGTGTCTTCGTCGACGATGAGTTAGTAAAACTTCCTCCACCGTAGCACTTTCACTAATTCCCATGTCAATGAAGCCTCGATTACCAAGAACTTGATGGAGACGTCCGTGACAGGACCAGTGATCGTACCAGAATGAAGAGTCTCTGCCATTGTGAACTTCTTTTCGTTGTAATTGTTGAGCACGATTTCTCAGTTTCAGAATTTTCTGCCACATCCAAGAACCTGTGTTTGTTGAAGACTTTAAAGAACAGAAACTCCCTTTGCAGAGCAGGTACGTTCGTATCCAGTGCACCCACAAAGATGAATTTGATGAAGTGATTCTCCAGATCAGTTTAAACCCACTTACGGTATTTGTTTCTGCCAGTCTTCGAATTCCTAGACCTCCCTCCCCCTTTTGTTTGCAGATGTCTTCCCATGAAACTTTTGCTTTTTTTGTTTTTAATTCCGGACCTGACCATAGGAAAGCTGAGCAGAGACGTTCTACTTCTTTTAGGCATCCTCTTGGAAGTCTGAAGGCACTCATCCAAAAGTTTGAGATGCTCATAATGACAGAGGTTATCAGCTGCAGTCGGCCTGCATAAGATAGATGTCTGGAAGTCCATGTGCAGATCCTTGCTTTGATGGATTCTATCAATGGATTATAATCGCTTGTGGTCATTCTTTTTGTCAGGAAAGGTAGACCCAGATAACGTACCGGAAGCTTGCCAGACGCAAACGGGAATTGAGCAAGAATGCTTGCCTTGTTTACGTCGGATACACCTGCCATGTATAAGGTAGATTTCTCCAAGCTTATGCATAATCCTGATTCTCGGGCGAATTCATCAAAAACATGTAGTATTCCTTCAATAGATGATTTTTCTCCATCGGTGAACACTATAATATCATCAGCAAAAGATAGATGGGTGAGTTCAATGTTCTTACATTGTGGATGGTACCCAATTGCCTTTTTCCTTGCCGCCTCATCAAGTTTAAGTGATAGGAAGTTCATGCAGATGACAAAGAGATATGGCGAGAGCGAGCAGTCCTGCCTTAGACCTCTTGTGCTCTGAAAATAGTCCGCCAATTCCCCATTAACCTGAACAGAGAAAGAAGCCGAGGAGATGCAAATATTTATCCAATGAATGAATTTATCTGGGAAGAACGAAGCGCGTAAGTAGTTGAGAAGGAAAGGCCATTGAACTGAGTCAAACGCCTTTGAGATGTCTATCTTCATGGATCCAACGTATTATTGGGACCGGTGTTGTCCCAAGCCTAGTTAAACTTCTCGTGTTAGTACCTTCTCAAAAAAAACTGTTGCATGTTTGGATAATGAAACTCTTTGACACTTTTTCTTTTTGCAGGGACCATTCTTGGCGAACTCTTGCACTTGATATCTCTTTGTAATATAGTTACTGGAGATACTCAGCAGACCCAAGTATGTAATTCACATTCCATCTACAATATTACAACTATCAAAAGCTTTTCAATGTTGCGAGAGTCCTTTGTTTTACCACCTTCACTTGGGATGTAGATAAAACCCTTTGAACTTTTTCTTCAGTGTGTGATCCATTGTGGTGCTTTACCTCATCTAACAAACCTGCTTACTCTAAACTATACGGAACGCATAAGGCAGGATGCTTGCTAGGCGGTTCCAAACATCACTGCAGGCACTGAAGAACATATTCAGGTGAGCATTTTTGTAATTTTTTCATACAAAGTCACTCAAATTCTTGAAATTTCTTCTTTGTCAAGATGGGTATCAAATCAATTTTTCATAGAAAACATATTATATTATAAATTTTTAGCTTCTTTCTTACGTTTCTAAGAAGATTGAGACAGTAATTAACTGATTGCATGATGCCGTCATCATTATACAGACAGAAGATCTCCAACGTCTGTGGAGATCTCAACACTTGAACTCATTACACAAGAGAGACTCCACTCCATAATGTGGGACTCCGGACTTATATAAATAGCCACATACGGTAAAATTCAAAACATGTTTACTTTACAAAAACACAGTGGAATCAAACTTGACACAAAAATATCCAAGAACTAAGCTGATGTGATTTTTAAGGCAATAATATGCTGTTGGAGTTGGATTCCTTGATTAAACCTGCAAGAAAAGAAAGCTTCAGTTACAGATAAGAAGATGAAGAACAAAGAAGAATCAAAGCAGAGGAGAAGCAAAGAATAAGGAGAAGAAGAAGCTGTGGACAAGAAGAGTCAACTAGAAGAAGCAAAGTCAAGAGAACAAGAACATGGGCTGTGTGTGGCTTAATGAGACAGTAGGCCATCGGATTTGTTCAAGTCCCAAAGTGTTTGAGTGTTGGTTAGAACCCAATAGAAGTAGTTGTTTGAAACTAGTTAGAGTCAAGAGAGTTGTTAGGAGTTGATAAATGTGTAAGGTTAACCGTACTTGTAAAATTAGCCTAGGCATGAGTAGTGTGACTTGTGTAAGAGAGCAAATGAGCTAGAAGTATGGTTAAAATCATGGTGCAAGTGTGTGTCAAGTAGAAGTAGTAGTATAAATATGTGTGTTTAATGGTGTGTAAAACTATCCAAATATAGACCATTAAAGTTAAAGTGTTTCTCTTATTTCTCTTTAAAACAAAGAACTATAGAAAGAGTAAAACACTGAGAAAAGGTGTGAGAGATACACGCTAAAGAGAGAAACATAAAGAGTGAAAGAAAAGAGATCAAACCTGAGAAGTGAAAGCTTGTTGCAACAAGAATAACCAAGAAGTTCAACATATACTTTTCGCTAAGGTGATGAAAGCATCTATAATGCGGAGCCATCCTCAACGCCAACGACAATCAATGCACATAAGTGCAAGAATGCTTATCAACATGGTCGTGTAAGTTGAAGCAGTACTAAAGTAGAAAACCAACATGTCAATAGAAGCTTCATCGTCGTCTTCTTCTTCGCCTCCATGATCATATGCTTTCTCTGAGCTCTTTTTAGCCTCACAATTTATAATAGTTGGTGGTCCACAAAGAAGAGGATTGCCTAAGTAACTGTTCTCTTCGAAGGTGTTAAATTGCTTTCGTTGAGGAATGGTTCCTGATAAATTGTTGTAAGACACGTCGAACACAGCAAGAGAAGTAAGGCTGGTTAGTTGGTGAGGAATGCTCCCTTGTAACATGTTGTAAGAAATATGAAGGCTCTCAATATCCTTCAGATTGGAGAAGCTGGATGGTACAGAACTTAACAAGAAATTGTGAGATAGATTCATGACTCGTAGTTTGAGAGATCGCCAAGCTCTGCTGGGATAATACCACTTAATTGATTGCTTGAGAGATCAATCCCATACAAATGATCAAGTATTCCTTCGCTAAACTCAGATAATCCACTATACAAGTCATACCTTTGCTTCATTGCAAATTTGATTTCAACTGCATGAAAGATAATGTAGCCTGCCACGAGCTTCTCTACTACAAAAGTGGATTTGTAGAATTCCACTTGAAGGCTGTTTAGAGAATAACCTGCCGGATTGTAGGTAAACTATAGTCCTCTCTCTTCCTAATCCAATTGATAAGTTATACATTATGGAGCCATTGAGCTTGTTATCTGAAAGATCTAGAAGTCTGATGCAATTCAAATCACACAGCCTTTTTGGAATAGATCCGGTTAAGTTGTTCCCCCTCAACAAAAGAATACCTATGTTTTCAGTATTGACAAACTGTGGGATACTTCCAGAGAGCTTATTCTTCTGTAGATCAAGTACTTGTACAAACTCCAACAATGTGTCCGGAATTGTCCTGTGAAATTGTTGTTGTGTAGGAATAAACTAGTTAAGGATGGACAAAAAACATGTGAAGGTAAGGCTCCAGATAATAGGTTTCCAGAGAGGTCTAGAAATGAAATGAACATCAAAGAAGGTGGTACCATTCCTTCCAAGAAATTGTCTGATATCAACAATAAATCCAAATAAGATAACTTAGATAGCCAACTTGGAATAGCACCTGTGAGACAATTGTTTGACATATCAAGTTCAATAAATAGAGTGGAGTTAAGCAAACCAATTCCTATCTTCCCCGAGAATAAGTTGTTATCTATTCTCAACATTCGCATTGAAGTGAAGCTAGTTTCTCCTGGAAGAAAATCGGCCGCTAAATCTGTTGTGTGATAGCTTCAAGTATATAAGTGCATGACAACCTTTGACAAAGTTTTTTGGTAGCTTCCCAGAGAAGTTATTATAAGACAGGTCAAGAAATGAAATGTTCTTCATCTCACCCATAGACGATGGAAAGTGCCCTTGGAGTGCATTATTCGAGCCATTCATATGTACTAGGTTCGGAAGTGCTCGACCAATATTATCTAGGAACAGCCCACCAATATTATTTGCTGAAAAATCCAATACCTGCAAATTATGCACCATTGTAGTAGGCATATCAAAGATAGCGAATGAGTTATTCTGCAACTGTAAGACTCCAAGTTCTGGATTATTCGCCAATAGCCATGTAGGAACTTTTCCTGAAAAAATGTTGCTGGATAAATCAACTAGACGCAAACTCTTCTGATGCAGAAGAAAGGAAGGGATCTTATCCAAGTTGCAAAACCGTAGTACAATAACACTCAGTTGAAATTTTGGCTGCCAACTACTCTCGGTATCTACTTGTACCATACCAAATTTTGATGAAATTTTGAACACCTTAATCTTTGTGAGGTTGGTGAGTGGATTGAGTGAGAATAAGCCAGTGAAGTTGTTTTCTGACAGTGATAAATATTCGAGTGACTCCAGGCTACTGAAACTAGATGGTAGGTTTCCACTCAATTGGTTAGATGAGAGATCAAGAACCTGTAGCTTGTTCAAGCTACCTAAACAAAGTGTAACCTGGCCTACAAAATAGTTTCCACTGAGATCGAGCTCCCGCAGATTGTTCGTTTCACAAAATACTGCAAAAATAGTTTGGGAAACAATAAGATAATGAGAGTTGTCACCGGATAATTGTTTTGTTGTTCACATAAATAATCTTGGAGGTGAAGCAGGAAAATGTCACCTTCTATTGGTATAGGTCCGTCCAAATAATTCCGAGCAAGACTCGGCTCTGAATGTTGACCATAGGAATGAGTGGGAACAGTGAATTCCTCTTCATTCCTCAAAAATTGCACCATTCATAAAGAATATTTATTATCCATGATTCCTTCTCATTCCTTATTTTGTCAGAGAATTAAAGAGTAAAAATATTACTAATCAAATTTGGAAAAGAACAAATATTCCTCTTCATTCATATTATTTTGTTCCTTTTTATTCTTTTCCTTTTCATTCCTATTATTCCTCAAATGGTCATCATTCGGAACCTCAATGCTTCCAAGCTAGACAAATGCTTTAGTTCTGAAATAAAGAACACTGTAGTTTACAAAATGATTATTGTCTAGATACAATATTCATCTTATCTAATTATAAAAGTTTGGTTTTCAGAGTTAGGAATTAATATGATCGTGCCGGCATTAAATTTTTTTTTGAGACTTTGTCATATCTCAAACAATATAACATATAATAAAATTAAGAAAACTTTTAAAATCTTATCTTATTATATTAAATTTGGTTTTCGAAATTATTAATCAATAAATCATTCCAAGTGGCATTAAGTTTTTTAAGCCTTTGATATGTGTCAAAATATAACATATAATAAAACTAAGAAAAAATATCTAAAAGTTATTATATTTTTTGTTGCTTATATAAAAAAAGAAATATAATTATTAGTATTCTATTAGAAAAAGAAAACAGATGTATATTAAAAATATTAATAAAACTAGTTTATTTCTAAAAGGAAAATAATTATAACCTTTTAGCCAAAAAGATATAGAATAAAAAATATAAACTATTGCTAAAAAAGGGATTATTATTTTTAATTTATATATTCATGTCTATATAAAGAACTGCTCCCTTTCATAATTTTCACCAAATATTCTAATAAAATATAAAATAAAAGCAACGACAATGAATTCTGAAAATTATTTAAAATAAGATCAGTTAAATAAGAAACATTTTTATCGTCGTATGGCAGTTTGCATTACTAGAAAGTGGTAAGCTGATACACGAGTTTTAAACCCTATTTTCCTATTGCAAGTGCACAGCAAATCGTAGTAGTACTTAGGGGTCGATCCCACGAAGACCAAGTTTACACTATGGTTTAATGAGCTAAATAAAGAGCTAAGATAAATCGATATTGAGTTGGTTTCGTGAATAGCAAACAAAGGAATAAAAATCAGTACTGAAACAATTAAAAGCAAGCGTTAGGTCAAGGCAAATCGCAGGCAATTCAGAGCAACGGATCAAACAACTATTCAAGCACAATTCAGCACAAGTCTAGAACTCAAACATAAAGACAATATCAATCCACTCTCGTGGAATCAATAACTTTATCTAACAACCTAAAATCCTAACTCTCGTTGGTTTTAGAAATCGCAGACAAGCATTAAGGATATGTTTGATTTGTTCACAATTCTCCAATACATCTACTCTCGCAGGTAATGAATAAATTGCTCACCAAAGTTTCTTCTAGCAACCTAGCAACTCTCGCTTTCTAAGTTAAACCTAATATCATAAAATCAAGTGATCAATTCGATTTAAGCATTAAGAACAACAAGGGAAGATATCGATTTATTAGCCTATTTGTGTTTAATCCCTTAGCTCATGAATTCCTTTGAAAACCCTAACCTAACTAAGAGATCTACTCAGACATAATTAAAGAAGAAGAAAACAAAAAGATTGAATAAAGATAAAGCATCGATATTAAAATAAAAGAATAGGGTTCAGAAATCTTCTCCAGATGTTGCAGAGATTCTTCTCCCAAAAATAATACAAAGCTCTCTAGAATATAGGAAAACTAAAGGTAAAAGGTAAAAAATAATATGAAAGATGATGAAAGATTATATAAAAAACCCAAAACTAAAGGGAGTATATATAATAGAGACTTCTATGCGGCTGCTCCCTTATTTTTCGTGATTAGGGTTAGGTCAAAACGACCTCCCTTTTTTACTCCGGCCGTGCGAGCAGGTGCTCGGAGGTGAAATTGATAATTCTTCACAGATTCGCCTCCTTTTCTTCCAATATGATTCTTTTATGCTCCAAAGGCCCTAATCACTCCAAACTTCGTCCAAAGCTTCCTAATGACCTGAAACGACTCGATAAAGACTAAAAAGACTCGAAAATGACTTTGAAAACAATGGTTAGAATGAGGTGAAAATGCCTCATATCAATTCCCCCAGACTTAGACCTTTGTTTATCCTCAAACAAACTAAAGCTTAAACCGCAGAAGAAAGGTTTGAAAATATGATAACTCACTTATCCTTTAGAACCCTGAATCAACCAGCACTAGAGTAAGCCACATCAAATAGTACCAACTTAAGTTAAGACTGAAGGTATTTGTTCAGGTTTTAATCCGATTAAAACAACCCTAACAACATCCTAAACCATGGATCGTGTTCAATTGAATCTTTGATAGATCTCGAACATACCTGGAGATTTGCAGCGGAAGAAGATCAGGTAATCGAGATCAGGAAGCGCCTCAAGTGCTGCGCCTCTACAGAAGTCCACACGCACACAAACTGGACGACGGGATGCTAGTACGCGAACGATTCGTGATTTGGGTTTTTCTTTAGTTTTCTCTGTGTTTTCTGAGACAGCCACAAGCTTCTCTTAGTCACAAGGTCGAGCCCCAAATCCTATTATAGGAGACTTGAAGAAACCTAGTGACCAATAGATCAAACCGGGTTGATCCCGAATGGTGTCGATCGACACCCACCATTGGTGTCGATCGACACCCTCACAGAAAACCGATATCGACGTATATCTTATATACATTGATCATGATCATTACTCTAATGATCAAAACCCAATTTATATTATCCAGTTTGCTTAGGTGTGTGACCCTATAGGATCATATGATAATGGTAATGAGTTCATAACTCATAAGTTATAAGCGGCTTCTAGCAAAACATTATAACCGTCCAATATCATATGATTGTCTTATCTCGACATCACGACTCTACTAGAGTAAATACAAGTCTGATTTCAGGACATTCCCTTCAATCTCCCACTTGTACTGGAATCAAATATTCCCATAATCCCTTTGTCTCTATATCTCGATCTGGCATAAGGCAAGAACTCGTGTCATCCTTAATCAACCAAACCATGTTTATCGAACTCCGATTTATACTGATAAAAGACAAACGATTGACATTCAATCCGTTTGAGCGCGGCCACGCATTTCCAGTATCAAATCTTCGATAGGCCCTGAGATATTTATCTCCCGTTATATGGGAGGGACAAATTCCATCTTGTTCCATCCCTGATCCTTATATACTTCATAATATGCCCAATCAATGCCTTTATAGCCACCAGTTACGGCTGACGTTTGACAGAGTCAAAGCATACCAATTCATATGTAAGAAAACATGATGAACTCAGGTCAAAGGACTATACTCTATAGTCGTAATGAGAAACTCTTATGACACTCATATAACAATCTTGTAGAGTTCTCATTAGCGGGTCATGTCCGATCATGTGTTCTCTAACACATATCTATGTGATTGACTTTAATACTCCTATTAATGACTCCATGAACTTAGTCATCAGTCACCTCACATACTAGTCTCGCGCGGTTATCAATGTCCAACTTTGATAACCTCGACTATGGACACAAATAATTTATGTCATCTATCACTTATAGTCTCATGATCAAATCACGTATTCGATGATCTATAAGAATGCCATAAATTACTTTTGGACAATTATTTAATAACACCATTAAATAATACTGAAACAATTTCATTAAATAAAACATAACCAAATGTATGTTTACATGAACATCAAAATATAAATATGATAACTCCCACTAAAACAAGATTACTGCTTAAGGAATCTAATGCCTATAGCAGCTGCATGACTCTCATGCTTCGGTCGTGGGAGTGGCTTAGTCAACGGGTCAGCAACGTTCTCGTCTGTCGGAACTCTGCTGATCTTGACGTCACCTCTCTCAATGATATCACGAATCAGATGATATCTCCTCTCAATGTGTTTGGATTTCTGGTGTGATCTGGGCTCCTTAGCCTGAGCTATGGCTCCATTGTTGTCACAAAACAATGCCACAGGCTCAGAAATGCTAGGAATCACACCAAGCTCAGTAATGAACTTCCTAATCCAAACAGCCTCCTTCGCCGCTTCAGAAGCAGCGATGTATTCAGCCTCGGTCGTTGAGTCCGCCACGGTGCTCTGCTTGGAACTCTTCCAACTAACTGCACCTCCATTCAGACAGAAGACGTAACCAGACTGAGATCGGAAATCGTCTCTATCTGTCTGAAAGCTGGCGTCCGTATAACCACTCACTACAAGCTCATCACTTCCTCCGTACACTAAGAACTTATCCTTGGTATTTCTCAAATACTTCAGGATTGTCTTGACGGCAGTCCAGTGACTCTCACCGGGATCTGATTGGTATCGACTCGTCATGCTTAAAGCACAAGCAACATCTGGACGAGTACAAAGCATGGCATACATAATAGATCCTACTGCAGAAGCAAAAGGAATCCTACTCATGCGCTCTCGCTCAGCAGGTGTCGAAGGACACTGCTTCTTGCTGAGAGTAATGCCATGAGACATCGGAAGCAAGCCCTTCTTGGAATCATGCATGTTGAACCTGTGTAGAACCTTATCGATATAAGTGTCCTGGCACAGTCCAATCAGCCTCTTTGATCTATCTCTATAGATCCTTATTCCAAGAATATAGGCGGCTTCACCCATGTCTTTCATCGAGAAACAACTTCCGAGCCAGTCCTTTACTGACTGAAGTAACGGAATATCATCTCCTATGAGAAGTATGTCATCTACATACAGTACGAGAAATGCAACTGCGCTCACCACTAGTCTCTTGTAAACGCAAGGTTCCTCTTCGTTTCTGATGAAGTTAAACTTTTTAACTGCTTCATCAAAACGTAGGTTCCAACTCCGAGATGCTTGCTTCAATCCCAAATGGATTTATGAAGCTTGCATACTTTCCCAGCAGCATCAGGATCAATGAAACCCGGAGGTTGTGTCATGTACACATCCTCCTCCAGAATCCCGTTAAGGAAAGCTGTTTTCACATCCATTTGCCAAATCTCATAATCATAATGAGCGGCTGTTGCTAGGAGAATCCGAATAGATTTAAGCATAGCGACTGGGGAATAAGTTTCATCATAGTCAACACCTTGAACTTGTTTGAAACCTTTTGCCACCAACCTAGCTTTGTAAATCTGAACGTTTCCATCCACATCGATCTTCTTCTTGAAGACCCATTTACACTCAATGGCTTTTACACCATCAGGTAAATCACCCAAAGTCCATACTTGGTTTTGTGACATGGAACCGATTTCGGATTCAGCGGCCTTAAACCACTTTTCGGAGTCAGGGCCCATCATTGCTTCTTCGAAAGTCGCAGGTTCGTCACTGTCAATAATCAAGAGATCATGACAATTAGTCACAAGAAATCCATATCTCTCGGGCTCGTGACGAATCCTTTCGGATCTGCGAACTTCTGGCATCACAGGTTCGGACTCTACAACTCTTTGTAGATCCAGCCGCTGCTCTTCCTCAACAGGTTGAGCAGGCTCCTGTGATTCTCGAACTTCTTCGAGTTGTACTTTACTCCCACTGTTCTTCTTGGAAAGAAATTCTCTCTCAAGAAAAACACAGTTCTTAGCAACAAACACTTTGTTCTCAGAACGGTTGTAAAAGTAGTAAGCCTTGGTTTCCTTAGGATAACCAACGAAGTAGCACTTATCAGATTTGGGTGCAAGCTTATCAGATATCAACCGCTTGACATAAGCTTCACAACCCCAAATTTTAAGAAAAGACAAACTTGGAACTTTTCCAGTCCACATCTCATATGGCGTCTTCTCGACTGATTTTGATGGAACTCTGTTTAGCGTAAACGCAGACGTTTCTAGAGCGTATCCCCAAAAGGATAATGGAAGATCTACTTGACTCATCATCGATCGAACCATATCTAATAAAGTCCGATTCCTCCTTTCAGACACACCGTTCCACTGAGGTGTTCCAGGAGGAGTGAGTTGTGAAACAATTCCACAGTTACTCAGATGATCACTGAAATCTTGGCTTAAGTACTCACCTCCACGATCTGATCGAAGAGCTTTGATACTTTTGCCAAGTTGGTTCTGTACTTCATTTTGGAACTCCTTGAACTTTTCAAAGGATTCCGATTTATGTCTCATTAAATAGACATAACCAAATCTACTGAAGTCATCAGTAAACGTGATGAAGTACTGAAAGTTTCTTCTAGCACTCACACTCATTGGACCACATACATCGGTATGTATAAGGCCCAATAGGTCACCGGCCCTTTCATTAAATTTGTTGAAAGGGGCCTTTGTCATTTTGCCCAACAAGCAGGATTCACACTTCTCAAATGATTCAAAATCAAATGAGTCCAAAAGTCCATCATTATGAAGCTTTTGAATCCTTTTCTCATTGATGTGGCCCAAACGACAATGCCAGAGAAACGTAGGGTTCGAGTCATGGTTCTTAACCGTTTGGTATTTGTTATAGACAGGCAAAGATTGGTTAAGAATATAAAGTCCATTCTCTAATGGAGCGCTACCATAAAACATTTCATTACGATTAAAAGAACAACACTTGTTTTTAATCGAAAAATGAAAATCTTCTAAATCCAAAACAGAAATAGAAATGATGTTTCTGCTTATAGCAGGTACATAGTAGCAATTATTCAATTCTAAAACCAAGCCTGACGGCAAAGACAAATGATAAGTTCCTACGGCCAATGCAGCAACTCTTGCTCCATTCCCAACGCGCAGGTCCACTTGTCCCTTCTCCAGCGTTCTACTGTTGCTTAGACCCTGCATATTTGTACAAATATGAGCGCCACAGCCGGTATCTAATACCCAAGACTTAGAACCTGAAGTAGTAACATTTACTTCTATAACATAGATACCTGAAGAAGTCGTCTCATACGTCTTCTTCGAGTTCTTTAGATCTCCCAGATACTCTTTGCAATTTCTCTTCCAATGCCCAGACTTATTGCAGTAATGGCATTTATCAGCATCAGTAGGGCCGCGTTTGGGTTTGGAAGAAGTCTCAGGCTTATCCTGATTCTCAATCGGGAATGCCTTAGCTTTTCCTTTACCCTTAGCATGTTTCTTAAACTTTTTACCCCCTTGCACCATAAGTACATTAGGGGTGCCCTTCTTGATGTTTGGCTCAGCTGTCTTGAGCATGCCATGCAGTTCCGTCAAAGTCTTTGTCATGTTGTTCATGTTATAGTTCATGATAAACTGATCAAAGCTTGACGGCAACGACTGCAGAATGATGTCCGTAGCCAACTCTTGGCTAAGGGGACAATCCAGTTTTGCCAAGTTATCAATATAACCCATCATCTTAATGACATGTGGGCTAACTGGACCATCCTTTGGTAGCTTGCACTCAATGAGAGACTTAACCGTCTGGTATCTCTCAGTTCGTGCTTGCTCCTGAAACATCCCTTTCAGGCTAGTGATCATCTCAACAGGTGACGCCACGTTCTCGTATTGCTTCTGCAAGTCCGAGTTCATGGTAGCCAGCATGAGACAACTCACATCGACCTCATCATTGGAATGCTTCTCCCAAGCATTCCTTTCAGCGTGTCCGGCATTGGATTTCGGTTTCTCAGGGAGAACCTTCTCAAGGACATATTCCTTTTTCTCCTGCTTGAGAACAATTCTCAAGTTCCGATACCATTCAAGGAAGTTCGATCCATTAAGCTTGTCCTTCTCAAGGACGGATCGAAGCGAGAATGTGTTTCTGTGAGGGGAGCTAGCCATAGCTGAAAAACACAAAATGAGAGTTTAGTTTCGATGTTCAAGAAATGAGAAATCTTAACAATTAAGAAACTCACATTATATTCAAAACAATTTTCCTCAATTGAATATAATGATCCAAGATCCATATTTCACAAAAATTTGAGTGAGCTTTGGCCCATCGCCCAAACTTTAGCTATTTAGGTAAGCAACACTTTGCTAATTATATCATATATAATTCTTGTCTCGGATTAATATCTTATATCAAATCCGATCCTATATCTCTGAGCCCAAAACTATTTTGATAGCCCAGTTAAGCAAACCAATCTTTTAAGTCCGTAGTAACGATTACAACCTGCCTCACTCATGTAATTGCGGACACCCTGCTTTGGCAGACCCATCACACAATGAAACGAGCCTTGACAGTTGACAAGATTGGGAAGATATTAAAAGCTTAATATTAGGTTGAGGAACGGAACATCAATCTAGTTTATATCACTTTATATTCCAGATTTTTAACTCGTTCTTTACTTGTAAAAATTCTTAAGTTAAACAAGCTAGGAACGCAAGTTCTGAACTGGTGTCGATCGACACTACCTTAGTGTCGGTCGTCACACGAATGGTGTCGATCGAAAACATTAGTGTCGGTCGTCACCGCCAGATTGGTGTCGATCGACACTACATTAGTGTCGGTCGTCACCACCAGATTGGTGTCGATCGACACTACATTAGTGTCGGTCGTCACAACCAATTGGTGTCGATCGACACTACATTAGTGTCGGTCGACACCGAAGAACCCAGAACGGCGTTCTTCGTCAAAAACGATTTTGAACAGATGGATCTAACAAAATTTCAACAGATTCAATAGAACACACCGCTCTGATACCACTGAAGGATTTGTTCAGGTTTTAATCCGATTAAAACAGCCCTAACAACAATCCTAAACCACGGATCGTGGTCAATTGAATCTTTGATAGATCTCGAACATACCTGGAGATTTGCAGCGGAAGAAGATCAGGTAATCGAGATCAGGAAGCGCCTCAAGTGCTGCGCCTCTACAGAAGTCCACACGCACACAAACTGGACGACGGGATGCTAGTACGCGAACGATTCGTGATTTGGGTTTTTCTGAGTTTTCTCGTGTTTTCTGAGACAGCCCAAGCTTCTCTTAGTCACAAGGTCGAGCCCCAAATCCTATTTATAGGAGACTTGAACCGAAACCTAGTTGACCAATAGATCAAACCGGGTTGATCCCGAATGGTGTCGATCGACACCCACCATTGGTGTCGATCGACACCCTCACAGAAAACCGATATCGACGTATATCTTATATACATTGATCATGATCATTACTCTAATGATCAAAACCCAATTTATATTATCCAGTTTGCTTAGGTGTGTGACCCTATATGATCATATGATAATGGTAATGATTTCATAACTCATAAGTTATAAGCGGCTTCTAGCAAAACATTATAACCGTCCAATATCATATGATTGTCTTATCTTGACATCACGACTCTACTAGAGTAACTACAAGTCTTATTTCAGGACATTCCCTTCAAAGACCTCTAGTAATTTTTCACAGACTTACTAACCATCCAGATTCCAAACCACAACACATAAGAGTAATCCAAAATCCCCATTGCTGACCTTATTAAGTTTTACGTGCAGTCTCATCGAGGGACTATCGATCAAAGGACACATGGACTCTTACTCACCCAAGTACTGAATTTATGGACAGCCGGCTTCTTGTGTCCTTTCTCCCTCTTTTCTCGCTTCCAATCAGTCGATTTTTCCCTACTAGGGTATCATTTTTTTTATCAACTGATTGTTCTCTTTTTTTTTTTCCTTTTTTTTTGTTTTTGTTAGACCAGTATCCAATGATTCAACTACTTTTCAAAGCTATATCTCTTTTTCATTCTCTTTTTTTTTAGAGACAATGAAGGGAAGAGAGAGAGAAACCATAATCACAGACTAATCCTACCAGACCTAAGCAAGGAATCCGATCCAAAGTATACCAAGCCCCAAGATGAGAAAAATTAAGTTCATTACATCTAGGTCAACTCTGGATCATCTAAACACTCAAACAGTATGGGGATAATGGAAGTTCAATTTACCTTTGGAATTTCCTTTTGGCAGAATCCGCTGTCAATGGGTGTAAGAATGGTCACTAAAGTGGTAGCTAAAACAGTTTGTTCCAAAGAAAGATCATAATTCCCAACTAAATTTTGACTCAATAAAACAGACTGACTTAGAGAGACACAAAACAAAACAAAATAAAGAAAACAGAATTAGTACCAACACCCTCCCCAAGACTTACTTCACACCGTCCCGGTGTGAGAATAAATCAAGAGAAGAGTCCCAGAAAACTTACTTGGGTCGGCAGGTCAGAGCACCAAAGCGGAGCAGATGCTCCGATACAGGAACGGGTGCTCCTGCGTGTTTTTTCTTTTTGTTTTTGTTTTTTTGTTTTTTTTAACTGAAACAAAGGAAAAAACAAAACCAAAAATCAATAGCAAAAGAAAGAAAACGAAGTAAGTACACTTACCAGTGGGTTGCCTCCCACCAAGCGCTTGGTTTAAGTCATTAGCTTGACTTGGTGCCATGTATCAGTCAGGTTGGGCTTGAGAGCCTGCTCCAAAACAAGCTCCACAATCAGACATCCTCATGTTCAGAACCGTACTCAGCATTCCATTCATGACACCAATACCCTTCTCTTTCAATTCTGATGGAAGAATAGCTCTAATTCTAGAGAAAGGTTTAGGATGACCTTTGCACTCCACCTTGTAGTCAACCGAGTTTCCATCATATCCTTGTGGGATCAAAGTCATTTGAAGACCTTGATACACGGGTTTTAAACCCTTATTTCCTACTGCAAGTGCACAGCATACGAAGTAGTATTTAGGGGTCGATCCCACGAAGACCAGTTTTCACACTTTGATATATTGAGCTAAATTAAAAGCTAAGACAATTCAAATATGTTTTTGGTTTTTTTATTAACTAGTAATGAAAGTGAAATCGGTTGTAAGATAATTTTAACAGGCGTTAGGTCAAGGAATATCGCAGGAGATTCAGAGCGACGGATCAAACAACTATTCAGGCAGTGTTTAAGCACAAGTCTAGAACTCAAACATAAAGATAATATCAATCCACTGTCGTGTATCAATAACTTTGTCTAACGATCTAGAAAACCTAACTGTCGTTGGTACTAGAAATCGTAAACAAGCATTAAGGATAGGTTCGATTTGTTCACCATTCTCACTACATCTACTGTCGTAGGTAATGGGTTAAATTGCTCACCAATGTATTTCTAGCAACCTAGCAACTGTCGTTGTCTAAATTAACCTCATATCATAAAATCAAATGATCAATTCGATTTAAGCATTAAGAACAACAAGGGTGAAGATATTGATTTGAATAGCCTATTTGTGTTTAACCCTAAAGCTCATGAATTCCTTTGACAAACCTTAACCTAACTAAGAGGTCTACTCAGACATGATTAAAGAAGAAACAAAGAGATTATAGAGTTCATAATAAAAGCTTGAATAGATAATGAAGTTGAAAATAACTTAATAAGAACTTAAGTAATGCATAAATATCAATAACTGAAAGTAAAGCATAAATATAAAGACTTAAAAGTAAAGCATAAATATAAAGACTGAAAGTAAAACTTGATTAAGCATAAAGATAAGAACTGAAAGTAAAGCATAAGATTAAAGCATAAGATTAAAGCTTAAAAGAAACTTAACAAGAACTAGATAAAAGCATAAACATAAAACTAAAACTAAAGAAGAAGCTATGCTTGAAGCTAGAGAAGAGGAGGAGGAAGAAGGGTGTGTTTTGAGAGTGATGTTGTGAGTCCATTATATAGGCCAAGTTGAAGGGGAGTAGGTGAAGCGGGAACGGTCGTTCTTGGTGTAGAACGATCGTTCCCGATGGTCGATCGAAGTAGGTGAGATGTGGAGTCGGGGAACGATCGTTCTGGTGAGGAGAACGGTCGTTCCATAGTGTGTTTGTCGGGGAACGGTCGTCTTCTGGGAGAAACGGTCGTTCCCAAGTGTATTTGTTGTGGAACGATCGTTCTGTTGGGAGAACGGTCGTTCCGTTGTGCTTTTGTCGGCATGGTTGGTGAAGTGTGGAACGGGCACATGGGAGAGAACGATCGATCTTCGGTTTATGTCGGCAGGGTAGGTGAGTGTGGGAACGGTCGTTCTAGCCAAAGAACGGTTCTTTCCATTGCTTGGCCAGACGATCGTTCTACTCCAAGAACGGTCGTTCTTCACTTGGTCTTTTCTCGTGTTTTCCCGACTCGAACATGTCCGTAAACGCCAAACTCCTTCGGAACTCCATGAAATCTGTAAAAGACTCAAAACAAAAGAAAAGACTCGAAAAACCAACGAAAGATGCAAATCAAAACTCAAACCGAATACTAAAAACGAATCAAAATACGTTAAAAACACGCAATATCAGACCTCCCGTAATCCTTTTGCACTGCACGTTTTGTTTCGTTTTTGTCTTCTCCCTAAACCTTCCGGGTGGTGGAGCAGGTGCTCGCGGGATCGGAGCACGTGCTTCTTCTCTATCCACTGCTGAGATGCAAGAGGCGCGTGTGGTGGTTCCTATGGGAACGACTTTGTAGAAGACCTTTTTGTCAATCTTGGAAAAGCAGACTCGCTTATTCGGCATATCGATGATTGAGCCCACTGTAGCCATGAATGGCACGCCATAACCTTCTCGCATCTCCAAAACCTGAAAATCAGTTGGAACTAGGCATTCCCTTATTCGGACAGGTAGATCATGAATGCTGCCAGACGATGTTGTTGAGGAGGAGTTTGCAAATTGAAGAGTCATATGACTAGGCTTTACCTCTGAAATTTTCAACCTTTCTGCAATAGCCCTTGACATGAGATTAACAGTAGACCCAGAATCACAAAGAGCTTCTTTAAATTCAACTCCAGCAATGGAGCATGGGACCAAGAATTTTCCAGGATCTTCAACTTTAGGCAATACCCTCAGTGGTGGATAAGGCACCTTAGGAGTGTACACCCTTTCTGGAATCACTGCAGATTTCGGGGTGGAAGTAGCGTGTGTAGCCTGGCCGAGCACGTGCTCTGTGGATCTGCGGGGGTGCTCTGTTGTCTCGTCTTCGAGAATATCAAAGGGTGAGGTTGATGTTCCAGCGCGTGCTGTACAGTCGTTTGCACCATCGCTTTTACGGACACCTTGATTTCCACCGAGTAGGTGCTCACCGTGTGGGAGCACGTGCTCTGTGGTCACCTCTTTTTCTTTTGCCAATTTTGGAGATGAAGCTGCAGATGCGTTTAGTGTCTTTCCACTGCAAAATTCGATTGCATTGACGAATTCTGCCTTCCCTGGAAGAATTCCTGATGCCTCAGCAGTTTGACCAATCTGAATCTCTAACTTCTTCATGCGAGTGCAAACAGCTTCAAACTTACTGTTGAGATCATTGTACATGCTGTCCACCTTGACATCGACCTCATGAGCAGATTTCTGCTGATTGAGTAAAACCAAATGCATAAGGGAGTTCAGCTCGTCTTGGGATTTAGACGCCTGAGCTTGAAAGCTCTGATGCTCCACATAGCCTCCATTCACGTAGTTCACTTCTGCGTGATTCCCTGGTGTCCTCTTAATCGATTCAGCGGTTTGTGCAATCTGAATATCGAGCTGCTTCATGTGAGTCCACACAGCCTCATACTTCCCATTAAGGTCGACATACATTGTGTCACCCTTGGAGTTGATCTCAGTCGCGGCTTTTTGCTGTCCCGCCAGTAGTTGTTGCATCATGTCCTTCAGCTCGTCTTGAGAGTCGGTTGCTGAAGATGAAGGCTGCAGATTTGGGAACGGCTGAGACTGTGAATTTGCGAAAGGCTGTCTCGGTTGAATCCCTGCTTGGAACTGATTCTGATTTGGAACGAATGGCCAGTTCTGGTAGTTGTTGGAGTAGTTCTTCTGAAAACCCATATGTGGCTGATTTCCTTGCTTATGATAAACCTGATCTTGCGGATTCTCCACATTGGTGCTCCTATAGGACAGGTTCGGATGAGTGCTGAAACCTTGGTTGTTGAAACCGCGGTTCTGTTCGAAATCCGTTCACATAATTGACCTCCATCCGATCATCACTGGTTTCTTGCTCATAGACTTGAGCGAGGGGTGCTTCTCCATTCTTATCCACAAAGTGGACCGACTTTTGGTTTCCCTTCAGGAGAAGGTTAACCTTGGCTGCGAGCTCCGCAATCTGCTTGGACTCCACACTGTTGACCTTCTTCCTATTGTACTCCGGACTCTTGTTGCTGGAACTTGCGGCTAAGTTCTCGATCAGCTGTAGAGCTCCTTCTTTTGACTTGGTGTAGAAATCTCCATTACTAGCTGCATTAAGGGCATTTCTGTAGTCCCAGTCTACTCCGTCATTGAAGGTGCTGAGTAGCTGTTCGTCACTAAACCCATGGCGAGGGCACTCACGCTTGTACTCCTTAAACCGCTCCCATGCTTCGTTGAAAGACTCGCTGGGATATTGCTCGAACGAGGAGATCTTATTCCTCAAGGCTGCGGTCTTAGACTTATATAAAGCTGATCTCGCATCAGTGCAAGTCGGTAGAGAGCCTGGTGGTGAAGACTTTAACCACCGTGATGCTTTTCCCGCAAGAGAGAAGGGGAAAAGCTTGCACTTCAAGAAATCTGGAGGCACAGCATTGGAGCCGGTTGTGCTACAGATCTCTTCGAAGTTCTCGATATGATCCATCGGAATCTCAGCAGGCAAGCCGTGTGTGAAAGAGGTGCTGCTCATGATGCAATCATCTGAGGGGATCTCATAATCTGCCTTGAATGGTCGGAGGGATGATTGCGGCTCAGTTTTCATAGTATGCGTGTGCCGCATCCTTGTCTCCGAAAGCAGGCTGTTGCACAAGCTTCCTTTCTTGTTGCAAATGCAGCTGCTTCATGGCTGCCTGAAGGGTTTGCAGCTGAGCTGCCATGTCGGTTTGGTCGCCCATCTCTGTAGAGATGAAATCAGATGTTTCTGGTTCCGGAACAGGTGTGTTGCGTCTCTGCCTGCTCTCTCGTTCTCTCCTTGCTAACTCGTCATTTGTCAAGCTGACAAGATTCTCGTCGTTTCTGCTCCTTGTGCTCCTTGTGGATATGCACCTGAAACAAAAAGGAAAGAAAAAAAGAAAAACGAGTTTAGTAGGGTTCTTAGTCTAGAAATTTAGCCGTAAACCAAAGGTAAAAATTTGGTCCCCGACAACGACGCCAAAAACTTGATACACGAGTTTTAAACCCTATTTTCCTACTGCAAGTGCACAACAAATCGTAGTAGTACTTAGGGGTCGATCCATGAAGACCAAGTTTACACTATGGTTTAATTAGCTAAATAAAGAGCTAAGACAAATCAATATTGAGTTGGTTTCGTGAATAGCAAACAAAGGAATAAAAATTAGTACTGAAATAATTAAAAGCAAGCGTTAGGTCAAGGCAAATCGCAGGCAATTCAGAGCAACGGATCAGACAACTATTCAGACACAATTCAGCACAAGTCTAGAACTCAAACATAAAAACAATATCAATCCACTTTCGTAGCATCTAACAACCTAAAATCCTAACTCTCGTTGGTTTTAGAAATCGCAGACAAGCATTAAAGATAGATTTGATTTGTTCACAATTCTCCAATATATCTACTCTCGCAGGTAATGAATAAATTGCTCACCAAAGTTTCTTCTAGCAACCTACCAACTCTCGCTGTCTAAGTTAAAACTAACATCATAAAATCAAGTGATCAATTCGATTTAAGCATTAAGAACAACAAGGGTGAAGACGTCAATTTATTAGCCTATTTGTGTTTAAATCCTTAGCTCATGAATTCCTTTGAAAACCCTAGCCTAACTAAGAGATCTACTCAGACATAATTAAAGAAGAAAAAAAAAAGAGATTGAATAAAGATAAAGCATCGATATTAAAAAAAAAGAATAAGGTTCAGAAATCTTCTCCAGATGTTGCAGAGATTATTCTCCCAAAAATAAAACAAAGCTCTCTAGAATGTAGGAAAACTAAAGGTAAAAGGTAAAGAATAATATGAAAGATGATGAAAGATTATATTAAAAACCCAAAACTAAAGGGAGTATATATAATAGAGTCTTTTAGGCGGCTGCTCCCTTATTTTTCATGATTAGGTTAGGTCAAAACGACCTCCTTTTTTTACTCCAGTCGTGCGAGCAGGTGCTCGAAAATCGGGAGCAGATGCTCGGAGGTGAAATTGGTAATTCTTCACAGATTCGCCTCATTTTCTTCCAATATGATTCTTTTATGCTCCAAATGCCCTAATCACTCCAAACTTCGTCCAAAGCTTCCTAATGACCTGAAACGACTCGATAAAGAATAAAAATATTCGAAAATGACTTGAAAACAATGGTTAAAATGAGGTGAAAATGCCTCATCTCATAAGCAATAAATTTATAGGAGCATAACGAGCTCATAAGAATAAATTTCCTCTTTGTCGATGAAAAGATAAATTTTTGTAAGAAAAAAATTGTCAACCATATATTTTTTTAACTCTAAATAAAAATAAAAGTATTTCAGTACAAAAAATACTATTCAAGGATTCATACATCCTTCTCTTTTTAAAAACTTTTGGAGATGGATTTTGTGAAGAAATCTTATTGAAATTTAAAATTTTATTCGGGATATCAAAACATAAAGTTTAAAATCTAAATATATCTAAATATGTTATATAGATTATCAATTTTAGATTTTAAATATTATTAGTCCTAATCTAGTTCCTAATAAAAGAAAGTTAAACAAAAATAAAAGAAAAAAATATAAAGCTTACCTTGCAATTCCATTTAGCTAGAAAAATTATTGCAACTTAGATCTAGAGTTTTCAGCTTTTTCAGGTGAGTCAATTCTGCCACGATACATTGAGACATAAAGCAAAACACTTTTAGTTAAGTGTATTACCATTGTAATAAAAGATTGTAAAATTAACTGACACATTATGAACAGTAAATGACTCTCTATCCTTTTGTTGAATTATTTTGCAAGCTTTTTCTCTCATCAAATCCGGTTAAAAGTTCAACGAAACAATTGTGAAAGAAAAAAAGAAAAGAAGAAGAAAGAAGGAGGAAGAAGATGAAGAAGGTGAAGGTGGAAGTTTAATATTGTAGCACATTACAAGTATTGTTATCATTTAATTTCGTTATTATTGCTGGTGAATATTTATATAAATTATAATGGAGTAAAATATGGGTCGGTGACACTGATAACCTGAAATTAGTTTTTAGGATTTGGCACTACTCATGGTGTTAAAAAAAGACAAAAAAAAATCCTTATTCGAGTGACTTAACTATGTGACTTAACTACGATATCAATTTCTATTACCTTTTTGCCATTTTTCTTAGATATTTTGTCAGTAACATCTAAAGAGAGGGAAGCCAAAAAACATCAGGAAAAGAGAAAAAAAAAAAAAGGAAGAAGAAAGAACGAAGCTATGGCGGACCAACTTACAGTTCAAGGAGGCCTTTAACCTCTTCGACAAAGACAGCGATAGTTAAATCATCTCTTCTCACACCTTTTTCAATTTCTGTGATTACTTTTGTCTTTTATTTTCGTATTCGATGATGCTTTACACATGACAGAACGAGGATCATATGTCTCTGAGTCCATAATCTCTTTAGATTTGGTGTTATCGTCCTATTTTGTATCCTCTAATTTGCTTTGTTTTGTCGGAACGTTCGTCGTTTTTATTTTATTTTCAGTGGCTTTGTTTTACTTCTATTGTGTGTACTTTGTTTACTAGTAATTGAAATATGTGATACCTTATGTTAGTTATCACGGTAACATATGTAACATATAACTTATCTATTGTATTTTCCAGATAACAACTAAGTGTTTATCGAGAACAGCTGTCAAATATATAGCATTCGGGGGGGGGGGGGGGATTAGGGTTTATGTTTAGGTTTTAGGGTTCACTTATGAGGTATTAGGGTTTATAATTTAGTGTTTACAGTTTAGGGTTTACTTTAAGGGATTCGGGTATATGGTTTAAGGGGCTAGGGTTCATTTTTGCCTATTAGGGTTTATAGTTGTGTTTTAGGGATTAGGGTTTATGGTTTAGGGGGTTAGGGTTTATAGTTTAGAATTTAGGGCTTAGTTTTTATCCATTATCCTAACCCAATTTGTCATTCTTTCGATCTTCAGTGGCTTTGTTTTACTTCTATTGTGTGTTCTTGAGTGGTTTTAGTTTGGTTTTGCTGATAACTAGTAATCCATCTAGTTTGTTTTCTGGTCATTGAAATATATGATAACGTATGTTAGTTATCGCGGTAACATATATAACGCATAACTTATCTATTATATTTTCCGGATAATAACTTAGTGTTTATTAGGAACAGTTATCAAATATATACTCTATTTCTCAATATAAGATATTTTGGTTAAAAGCACACATATTAAGAAAAGTAAATGTTTTTGCAAAAAGCAGCATTAAATATATAGAATAAACATAATTTAACCAATCATATTTGAAAATAAAATTGGTTACACAGTATCCAATAAAGGTAAAAGTTATATTGAAATGTGAAAACATCTTATATTTTGAAACAAAAAAACTTTCTAAAGATCTTATATTGAAGAACAGAGGGAATAGTATTTAAGTAAGCCATTTCAGGAAGATTAGGGTTTATGTTTAGAGTTCACTTATGAGAGATTAGGGTTTATAATTTAGTGTTTAGAGTTTAGTTTTTACTTTCTAGGGATTATGGTATATGATTTAGGGTTTAGGATTTAGGTTTTAGGACATAGTACAAGAAATATAATGTCTTTATGTTTCATTACTGATTATTTGGTTTACAAGTGCATGGTAACAATTTGACTTATTAGAAAGTTCATTGATTGATAAAAATAGGTTATTTTACATTTCGTCTAAATATTGTAACTAACATAGCTTCTGCATGGCCAACGCAGATGGACTCAGTGGAGGAACTCGACACTGAAGAACATGCACTCTCCGTTATTCCTTCCCAGCATGTATAGGACAATTCGTTTATATTGTTAACTGATGGGAAAACGACCTATTTATCCATCAGAAGTATCATATAGTAACATATCCACCCAAACTTACGACCTCGTCTTAATTTTCTATGGGTTGAAAGTTAAAAACTTATATGTCCACAGTTTTATAGTTCGAAACCTATTTATCCACAACTTTGGTTTACTGCTTATAATTCTGGTAAACTGGTTATTAAACCGAATTAAATCCAATTTTATCTAAATTTCGACCAAACCAAGTTTTAAACCAAACTAAAGCAAAAAAAAACACAATTCTTAACCCGATCCGATCTTCTTCTTCTACACCCTTTGCCTGATTCAAAAACGATTCATTCCTTTCACTAACCCAGAATTTCACTTCAGAAAATTGTAACAATCTATGAGTTAGAGAAATGTAAAAGCAAACGACCCAAATTAAAACTAAACGATCTCAAATTGGATCCGAAAACCCATGTAAAATATCCAGTTCACATCTAAAAATTCCCAAAATCAACTTTTTAAAACCCAATGATATTATCAACATTCTCGCTGCTGAATTGTTATTTTTTTGTTTATAAAAGAATATTTATATATGTTTCAAGCAAATTTTACAAAAATTTCATTTATTTATGTCAGTCAAAATTTTTCCTTGTTTCTCTTCTTTCATAACCATGTGGAATTATCAAATAACATTATAAAAGAAACTATATTATTACTCTATTATTCCCACATTATTAAATTTTTTTAAAAATAACTTTGAAATCTTAACAGTTAAAACCTAGCGAAACTAAATCCAAAATCATGGAGGAAACACTTTCAAGTTTGCATCATTTTGCAAATCACGAAGGCACACATTTCGGTTGGAAAACATATAGAACCAAAGACAAAAAAAAAAAAAAAAAAAACATAACTATTAGCTCACAATAAGTTGATCCTAAATCTCGAGCTAATTGTAAAGAATCTCCATCGTTCGTTTAACACAAAAGTGAACTGAACTGATCTGTCTCAATGAAAAACAGCAAATCGCTAGCTATCTTCATCGTAGATTACACTAACAACAATCCAACCCATATCACATGGGGTTATTAAATAATATTTATGTGAGAGATACAAAGCTATATATATCTGAGAATTAAGATAATGAAAGCAATGGCAACATCCTCCAACACGACCAACTCATTGGTGATGCAGAAGGTGTAGAAAATATTAAAAATCTTGTGGGACACGAAGACAAAGATATCCCCGAGAAGGCTTTCAAAATTCTAGAGAGATACTACTGGCTTCGATCAAGAGGCGACACAACTATTCTTGCACCTCATACATTGAAGGTTCAAACTCCAAAAGAATGATCAATTCGGTCTATTTTTACTGTTGTTTGCTTAGGGCTATTTTCTACAGTGTCAATATAAAAAGGTTTGGCTCCATTGTACAGAGAAGTCATGGAGTCAAGTTGTTTTGTCACTTTTTGTTGATGTACCATAAGGTGTCTGTATTTTAGTTTAAAGGGTTTAATACAAATTCACTCAAATTCTTGAAATTACTTCTCCGTCAAGATGGGTATCAAATCAAGTTTTCTTACGTAAGTTTCTAAGAATATTGAGGCAGTAATTAACCGATTGCATGATGTCATCATCACTTTACGGACAGAAGATCTCCAATGTCTGTGGAGATCACAACAGTTGAACTCATTACACAAGAGAGACTCCACTCCATAGTGTAGGACTCCGGACTTATATCAATAGCCAAGTAAGGTAATATCCAAAACATGTTTACTTTATTACAACACAGTGAAATCAAGCTTGACACAAAAATATCTTAAGAACTAAACTGATGTGATTTTTAAGGCAATAATCTTCTAGCTGAGGCGATGAAAGCATCTGTAATACGGAGCCATCCTCGACACCAAGGACAATCAATGCACATAAGTACAAGAATGCTTATCAACACGGTCGCGTAAGTTGAAGCAGTACTATAGTAGAAAACTAACATGTCAATAGAAGCTTCATCGTCTTCTTCTTCTTCTTCTTCTTCGCCTCCATGATCATATGCTTCCTCTGAGCTCTTCTTAGCCTCACAACTTCTAATAGTCGGTGGTCCACAAAGAAGAGGATTGCCTAAGTAATTGTTCTCTTCGAAAGTGTTAAATTGCTTTCCTTGGGGAATGATTCCTGATAAATTGTTGTAAGACACGTTGAACACAGCAAGATAAGTAAGGCTGGTTAGTTGGTGAGGAATGCTTCCTTGTAACATGTTGTAAGAAAGATCAAGGCTCTCAATATCCTTCAGATTGGAGAAGCTGGATGGTACATAACTTGACAAGAAATTGTGAGATAGATTCATGACTCGTAGTTTCGAGAGATCTCCAAGCTCTGCTGGGATAATACCACTTAATTGGTTGCTTGAGAGATCAATCCCATACAAATGACCAAGTATTCCTTGGCTAAACTCAGATAATCCACTATACAAATCATACCTTTGCTTCATTGCAAATTTGATTTCAACTGCATGAAAGATAACGTAGTCCACCACGAGCTTCTCTACTACAAATGTGGATTTGTAGAATTCCACTTGAAGGTTGTTCAGAGAATAACCTGCCGGACTGTAGGTAAATTCCATATTCTTCTCCCCTCCTAATCCAATTGATGAGTTATACAGGCATGAAGGTATGGAGAAGTCCGATGCTCCCCATATCACACAGCTTCTTTGGAATAGAGCCGGTTAAGCTGTTCCCTCTCAACAAAAGAATACCTATGTTTTCAGTATTGACAAACTGTGGGATACTTCCAGAGAGCTTATTGTTCCGTAGATCAAGTACCTTTACATTCTCCAACAATGTGTCCGGAATTGGCCCTGTGAAGTTGTTGTTGTGTAGGAATAAATTTGAATAGAACTGAGGATGAACGTGTGACGGTAAGGCTCCAGATAATAAGTTTCCAGAGAGGTTTAGAAATGAAATGAACATCAAAGAATGTGGTACCGTGCCTTCTAAGAAATTGTCTGATATCAACAATAAATCCAAATAAGATAACTTAGATAGCCAACTTGGAATAGCACCTGTGAGACAATTGTTTGACATGTCAAGTACAGGCAATATAGTGGAGTTAAGTAAACCAATTCCTATCTTCCCCGAGAATAAGTTGTTATCTATTCTCAACACTTGCACTGAAGTGAAGCTAGTTTCTCCTGTTGTGTGATAGCTTCAAGTATCTAAGTGAAAGACAACCTTTGACAAAGTTTCCTGGTAGCTTGCCAGAAAAGTTATTATAAGACAGATCAAGAAATGAAATGTTCTTCATCTCACCCATAGACGATGGGAAGGGCCCTTGGAGCGCATTATTAGAGCCATTCATATGTACTAAATTCGGAAGTGCTCGACCAATATTATCTAGGAACAGTCCACCAATATTATTTGCTTAAAAATCCAAAACCTGCAAATTATGCACCATTGTAGTAGGCATATCAAAGATAGTGAATGAATTATTCTGCAACTGTATGACGTCGAGTTTGATTATTCGCCAATAGCCATGTAGGAACGTTTCCAGATAAAAAGTTTCTGGATAGATCAATTAGACGCAAACTCTTCTGATATAGAAGAAAGGAAGGGATCTTCTCCAAGTTGCAAAAGCGTAGTACGATAACACTCAGCTGAAATTTTGGCTGCCAGCTACTCTTTTTCTCTAGTTGTACCATACCAGATGTTGATGCAAGTTTGAGCACCTTGAGCTTTGTGAGGTTGGTGAGTGGATTGAGCGAGAATAAGCCAGTGAAGTTGTTTTCTAACAATGATAAATATTCCAGTGACTCAAGGCGACTGAAACTAGATGGTAGGTTTCCACTCAATTGGTTAGATGAGAGATCAAGAACTTGTAGCTTGTTTAAGCTACCTAAACAAAGAGGAACCTGGCCTACAAAATACTTTCCATTGAGATCGAGCTCCCGCAGATTGTTCATTTCACAAAATACTTCAAAAATAGTTTGGGAAACAATAAGATATTGAGAGTTGTCACCTGATTGTTGTGTTGTTCACATAAATAATCTTGGAGGTGAAGCAAGAAAATGTCACCTTCTATTGGTATAGGTCCCTCCAAATTATTCCGAGCAAGACTCAATACTTCCAAGCTAGACAAATGCTTTAGTTCTGAAAGTAAGAACATCATAGCTTACAAATTGATTACTGTCGAGATATAATATTCATCTTATTCCTAAAAAAAAGAGAGTCAAAATAATCAAACTTGCCTTGCAATTTCATTGAGCTAGAAAATTGATTGTAACTTAGATCGAGAGCTTTCAGCTTTTTCAGGTGAGTCAATTCTGCCACGAGACAAAGAGACATAAAATAAAAACTTTTGATTAATATATATGGATAACTGGATAAGTAGGAAAAGATAGTGACAATGTAGATGTTACCTGACACGAAGCCGTTAAGTCTGTTTCTACTCAGAACAAGCAGTTCCAAATTTGTCAAATCTTTTAGTGCTGAAAGGGAGTCCATAAAAATGTAAAAATTATAAGAACTTACCTAACCAAAGATTAATCATCAATAACCAAATTAAAGAGGCACTTTGTTACAAATGGAGAAACACACCTTCTGCAGGAAAAACCCCTTCCATATAGTTATACCGGAGGAAAAGAGATGTTAGTGATGTAGCCGCATTAACAAAAGGAAAACTGCTGTTGTTGAATTCATTGGAAGAGAGATCCAGAATTTCCAAGTTTCTTAATTTCTTTAAGCTTTTATAGCCTGTAAATGAAAAATATGTTTTAACACAATTGTACAAAAAAAATAAAAATTCAGTAATAATTTCTAGTGACGCTCATGGAATTAAGAGAGAAGAAAGACTTTCGCTAAAAAGTGTCATATGATCATTGGCAAGTTAACCTAATCTCAGAGCGGTGCCTAGCATTTTTGATGCCATAAACAAAAAGTAAATTATTAAAAATTAAAAATAACTTTAAATAATATAATAAAATGAAAATGATAATATACAAAATTTATTTAAGAAACTGTATATAAAAGTGTATTTTTATCACAAAAGACAAATAAAAAGTTGATAGAATAAAAAAAAGAACAACTAATTGTGAAAAAAATGAGAATGGATAATAGTAATTTAAATATTTGAATGTTAAACTGTGACTAAAGTGAAAGAGCTTAAAAACATTGGTGATATTTCAATATTGCACAAAATTTTAATTAGAAATAAAGCGTTATCACAAGTAGATCCACATATACAAGTTATACATTTGCCTCTCTAACTAATTTATAAAATTTGATGTCGTAGGCAAGAGCTTCTTAAATCTTTTAATAGGCATGGCTTACCTATTGATGCATTGGAAAATCTAACATAATTTCAAAGGATAACAACTTAAAAAAAATAGAAGAAAAAAGAAAGAAGAAAAGATAGAACACCTCTTTAAAATTATATTCAAAAAAGAAAAGAAAAAAACACCTCTTTAAAACACTTACATACCTCGAACATCATCAAAGAAGCCATTGAATGAGTAAGATCCTGATAAGTTCAGACTTCGAACCTCTTCAAAAGGATGTAGCAAAGAAAGATTTAGGAGAAAAGGAAAAATAGAGTCTATCTCGCCAAATTGAAGCTCGATAACCCGTCCGCTTGTACCATTGCACTTAAGACCCTCCCACATGCAGCAATCACTCTTTGTGTCATTAGTCCAAAGTAAGGAGAATATATTCATAGCTATTACCTAGACTCTGTGAGACCAAGTATTTCTTGAGCTCTAACAAAGCCTCCCTTTCTGGCTTTATACAGCTTTCGTATCCATGTAGCATCCCCAACAGCAATATCACCCTTATCCAGTATTGGCCCAAGAAAAGCTTCCCTTCCATTTTCAAATAAGATAAATTTGTAAATGAAATTAACTGCAAAGAAATTTGGGAGTGTGAGTTCAATGCAAGTATCTCATTAGTTATAAGAATACAACAAAGTTTGCTCGTATATTTAGGAAAAAAAGAAAAATCAAAGTCTCCGTTAGTCGTTTACACATGCGTAATGTGAAATGATCGTTATCGTTTACTTTGAAATTGTGTAATAAGGCAAGTCAAGTTATTTCTAGATCACACCAATAATTGTAAGATGTGTGGCATAAAATGAAGGATACAAGATCATACAACCAGCCATACTAGTACTCCCTCCGTTTCATGAAGAGTGTCATTTTAAGGTTTTATTTTGTTTTATAAAGAGTGTCATTTTATATTTTCAATGCATAATTTTAAACAAAAATCTATTTTTAACCTTATTGTTAAAATGCATTTATTAGAGAGAGAAATATATTTAGTGTGTGAACAAAAGGTAAAAAAGAACTTTAACTCATTTTTTTAATTTGCGTGAAATATGTCTGAATGACACTTATAATAAAACGGAGGGAGTATGATTTATACTCTGTAAAAAATTAAGTTACAACAAACTTTTCTTTTCCTTTTTTTGTTCTCAAACGCAACTTTTGTGTCTGTATTTAGCTGCCTCGACAGTAATACTACACATGACAAGAATAATAATCGGAGTCCATATATAGCATTTAAACTTGCAGTAACAACACTTCCAAGCTGCATAAGAAAATCATTCAGCTATTGTTATTATAGTTACTGGAGATACTCAGCAGACCCAAGTATGTAATTCACATTCACTTGATGGAAATACAACTATGAACTATCGAAAGCTTATCCTTATCACACAGTCTTTTGGATGATAGTATCACTGCTGCGAGTCCTTTTTTTAACAATCTTCTGTATAAGTCCCAGTTTTGAAATCATCAAATGTTGTTTTAGAAACATGAACATAAGAACACACAACACTCGATTTCTTTTGTGTAGTTTAGACTAAGTGTTGATGTAGAAGGTAAAGAAAAAGATTGAGAACCTGCTTGGACACGAAGACAAAGATAATCATGATTATGTATGAGACTACTCTTGCACCTCATACATAGAGACTGAAGGCTCAACTTCAAAAGAATGATCAGTCGGGACTAATTCCCACAGAATGTGAATGCATTTGTTTTTAAATTTTACTATTATGTCTAGTTTCCAGTATAATATGTTTGAATCTATGGTATAACAAAACAATCCGTTGATTCTAAGATATGATATTGTAAACCAATGTAGAAAAAGGTATGGAATCGTGAAAATATATCTCATAACAACACAAATTACAATTATTGTTTCTGTGTGAGTATTATTCGGTAAAATTTAAGATCGTGTAATGTGTAGTAAATATTTAATTAAAAAAATAACAAATTTAATATCCAAATATATCAAAAATCAATGGTCATGTAAATTGGATAGGTATTTTGGATCGCATGTAAGAAGGATAAAATGAAAAAAAAATCATGAAAATAGGATGGCAGACAAAAAGAAAACAGTAGATGCATAACTTAATTTTTGAGAAAAATAACAAACAAATTTTCAATTTAGTTATTAATTTTTGGCTGAAAAAACTTTTAACTTATTCATCAACCAAAAATATTCTAAAATTTTAATGATTAATTATTTTAATCTTTAATTTTAATTGATCAAACTATTTTAATTGATAACTTTAGTTAATTAAGCTGTTTAATCTCATAAAACTAAAAAGTTTTCATGAACATAAAGCTGATGTTTTTCTAAACAAACAAAAATTATTCTTTTTTTTTGTTCTTTTGATATAATTATGGAGTTTCTCTTCTTTTTAAGCCCTCCACGTCAGCCATCATTTTTTGATGAGTGTCATATTCCTTCGCAAAAAAAAAACTCAAAACAGTGAACTTAGCTAATTCGTCCAGAAACGAAGAAGCTGATCTCTTTCTCTACTCTCCTTCATATTTTGAATGATTACGGGGTGAATTTCAGATGACTTCATTTGATCTATATCGGATTAAGTATTTTGACTAAAAGCGATTTTTTTTATTTAACTAAAACCGACTCTTCTTTTTGGACCTACTCAAAAATTCGGTTGTGTGTTTTTACTTTACAGTTTCTGAATTTGGTGGTCATGGAGTCTAAATCCGCAAGCGGTGACTGGGTTTTTCTCCTTTCAGAATTTGGTACCTTCTTCTCTCCGGGGGATTTTTATACCTTGCCTTAGATCCTCTTCTTATGGATCTTAACATGGTCGCGGGCTGATGCTAAAGAATCGTGACGGTTGGCAGTAATTCACTGTGAACATTGGAAGATCTCTTGTTGTTGGTTAGTCTCATATTTCAGAGGATAAAACGAGTTGCAAAGATATAGATGCACATAAATTGAACCATAAGAGTGATAAATTATCAAACCAACATTGTTTTTTTATTCAATTTTGTAACAAATTTTCCCACAAAAATGAATAATTTTGTAATTATTTTCATTTTTCTTTCAGTGACACCATCTCTAATTTCAAATGAAATTACAATCAATTTCAAGATGTTTAGTAAGTTCGTGAAACACCAGGTTGGCCGCAATACGTAGATCTGCTTAAATGTCACAATACAAAGGCATACAAGCATGTTACATAATCCCAAGTGCAAGAAGAATAGCATTGACCCACTTCAAATGTGTGTGTTTCATAGACATAGCCCTTGCTCGGCTTCACAAAATATCGAAAACCATTATGTTGCTTCTTATCCATGAAACAAGCAAGTCACCAAGCCTGATCAAATATCTGGTGATGGAGAATCTAGTCGAAGGGTATCCAGTCCAATCAGCCAAAAGAGTAAAGAATTATCTGTTTGTAACAAGAAGAATTTGTCAAAGACAAGGTGTATATTAACATACCAATGTTGTTTTGTCTAGGAAGTTTCAATAAGTGGGCATGTTGCTCGATTTCGTAATCTTCAAACTTTCCTAGGTGCAGCTTTTTAAATTAACATTTTTTTAGGAATCATATTCTTGTTTTCGAGGAGATAGATGGATCCCACCAGCAAAAGACTTTACACCTTTTTGTATTTTATTGATTGGTACAAAATTAGAAAATGACTAAATATATTTTTGTATTAATTTCATAATTAATTTTTTGCTATTTTATCTATTTTAAAGTGTTATTTATATATATATATATATATAAATATATCTTTTTAAAAATCTTGGAATTGTTTTATTTCATATCAATACAAAAAAAAACTCACTTCCTTATTTGTGTTTTATGGTAGGTCTAAATGGAGTAAATAATATTTCTATTTTTTTGTTTAATAAATTCAGAAATATTTTCTTAATTCTGTTTAAAAGATAAATCTTACTTGAAGATGGCATAAACATGTAAAATGTATCTATTTAATAAATTACTACAAAAGCACCAGTCATTTTGACCAGGAAATATCGACACATAGAAATATATTTCTTAGAATTCCTTTTTTTTTTTTTTTGGTCTGGTAAATTTTTCTTAGAATTCCAAGTATCAAATGCACTGAACCTAAATATATCTTTCCATATTTTATGAAATTGATTGACCAAAAGAATACAACTTTTCTAATATATATATATATATATATATATATAGATTGAACCATAAGAGTGATAAAGTATCAAACTCAACATTACTTTTTTATTCAATTTCATCAAAAAAGTTTCGCAAAAAATATGAATAATTTTGTAACCATCGTCATTTTTCTTTCTATGTGCGCTCTCTTCTCTGGTAAGTTTTATATTAATTAAATTTAACTAATTTTTATAAACAAAAAAAATTGATAGATTTACAATTCTATTGAAGTTCTACTATATCATCAACAACAATTATTTTATTTTATTTTAAATATCTAGAAAGAATATTTTCAAATATTGGAACAGCAGCTAGTGAGATGGCCTCTTGCACACGCCATACACCAAGAAGCCTCGATGCCCTGACTTAGATTCACAAGAAAATGCATGCCCACCTGGATGCGAGTGGACATGTGGCATACTAATTCCCACAGAATGTGAATGCATTTGTTTTTAAATTTTACAATTATGTCTAGTTTCCAGTATAATATGTTTGAATCTATGGTATAACAAAACAATCCGTTGATTCTAAGATATGATATTTTAAACCAATGTAGAAAAAGGTATGGTATAGTGAAAATATATGTCATAACAACACAAATCACAATTATTGTTTTTGTGTGGGTAGTATTTGGTGCAATTTAAGATTGTGTAATGTGTTGTAAATATTTAATTAAAAGAAACAAATTTAAAAGCCAAATATACCAAAAATCAATGGTCATGTAAATTGGATATGTATTTTGGATTGCATGTAAGAAGGATTTAAAAAAAAATCATGGAAATAGGATGGCAGACAAAGAAAAACAGTAGATGCATAACTTAATTTTTGAGATGATTAACAAACAAATTTTCAACTTAGGTATTCATTTTTGGCTGAAAAAACTTTCAACTTATTCATCAACCAAAAATATTTTAAAATTTTAATGATTAATTATTTTAATCTTTAATTTTTATTGATCAAACTGTTTTAATACATAACTTTTGTTGATTAGGCCGTTTTAATCTCATAAAACTAAAAAGGCTTGATGAACATAAAGCTGATGTTTTTCTAAATAAAAATCTTTTGATATATAATTATGGAGTTTCTCTTCTTTTCAGTTCTCCACGTCAGCCATTATTTTTTGATGAGTGTCATATTACTTCACAAAAACTCAAAACAGCAAACTTAGCTAACTTGTCCAGGAACGAAGAAGCTGATCTCTCTCTACTCTCCTTCATATTTTGAATGACTACGAGGTAAATTTCATAGTATTTCATTCGATATATATCGGATTAAGTATTTTGACTAAAAGCGATTGATTTTTTGTTTTAACTAAAACCGACTCTTCTTTTGCAACCTACTCGAAAATTCGGTTGTGTGTTTTTACTTTATATTTTCTGAATTTGGTAGTCATGGAGTCTAAATCCGCAGGCGATGACTGGGTTTTTCTCCTTCCAGAATTTGGTACCTTCTTCTCTCCGGGGGATTTTTATACCTTGCCTTAGATCCTCTTGTTATGGACCTTAACATGGTCGCGGGCTGATGCTAAAGAATCGAGACGGTTGGCAGTAATTCACTGTGAACATTGGAAGATCTCTTATTGTTGGTTAGTCTCATATTTCAGAGGATAAAACGAGTTGCAAAGATATAGATGCATATAAATTGAACCATAAGAGTGATAAATTATCAAACCAACATTGTTTTTTTATTCAATTTTGTCACAAATTTTCCCATAAAAATGAATAATTTTGTAATTATCCTCATTTACCTTTCAGTGACACCATCTCTAATTTCAAATGAAATGACAATCAATTTCAAGATGTTTAGTAAGTTCGTGAAACACCAGGTTGGCCGCAATACGTAGATCTGCTTAAATGTCACAATACATAGGCGTACAGGCATGTTACATAATCCCAAGTGAAAGAAGAATAGCATTGATCCACTTCAACTGTGTGTGTGTGTCATAGACATAGCCCTGTGTTCGTCCTTCACAAAAGATCGAAAACCATTATGTTGCTTCTTAGTTTCCCATGAAACAAGCAAGTCACCAAGCCTGATCAAATAACTGGTGATGGAAAATCTAGTCGAAGGGTATCCAGTCGAATAAGCCAAAAGAGTAAAAGAATTATATATGTTGTAACAAGATACCTTGACCCGAAGAATTTGTCAAAGACAAGGCGTATATTAACATACCAATGTTTTTTGTCTAGAAAGTTTCAATAATTGGGCAAGTTGCCCGATTTCGTAATCTTCAACACTTTCCTAGGTGCAGCTTTTTAAATTAATATTCTTTTTAGGAATCATCTTCTTGTTTTCAAGGAGATAGATGGATCACACGAGCATAAAACTTTTCACCTTTTTGTATTTAATCGATTGATACAAAATTAGAAATGACTAAATATATTGTTATTCTAATTTCATAATTTCTTTTTTGCTATTTTATCTATTTTAAATAGTTATTTAAAAAATATATATATATATATATAAGTATATTTTTTCTAAAACAATAATTATTTGTTTTATTTCATATCAATAAAAAAAAACTAACTTCCTTATTTGTGTTTTATGGTAGATGTAAATGGAGTAAATATTATTTCTATTTGTTTTTATGTTTACTAAATTAAGAAATATTTTCTTAACTCTGTTTAAAAGATAAATCTTACTTGAAGATGGCATAAACATGTAAAATATATCTATTTAATAAATTACTACAAAAACACTAGTCATTTTGACCAGGAAATATATAAATATTTTTTTAGAATTAAAAATATAGCATATGAATTTATAACATATTTTACATATTTATGTTATATTTTAAATATTTACTTTAATTTTTTAATTTTCTTTGAATTCAAAGAACATATTGTAAAAATAGGATAATTATTTGTCATTTCTCAGCTAGAAATTGATTTATAATTTTAATTAGCATAATTATGGTAAAAAAACAGAACAACTATATAAAATAAGAAAATGTGAACAAAATCAAACATTTCAAAATAGTGTCACACACAAATTGTTTAAAACCAATTAATAGAATTAAGTTAAGATTGTTTACATAATAACCAAATCTAGCAAAATCAACTTTTAAATTTTAAATCCAACTCAGAAAGTGGGTTTAATATTTAAAATATATATATATTGAAAACTAGTATATGTTCAAATTTTTTAAAAACTAACATTTATATATCTTGGCATATCACAATTATAAGTATACATATATTTTTTCATCTTAACCCAAATTAACTATGCTTTTAAACATATTTTTACTATATTTTTGATTATATTTTTAAATTCATGTGTGATTAATAATATTATTGTATATAATACTTTTAGATTTTTAAAGTCCATTTCTAAATTTTCAAACTTATAAAAAGATGAGTTAATTTAAAGTATTTAAAATACTATGAATATTAAATTAAGATTTCTCAATATATAAATATATAAAAAGTTATCAATGTAAAATAAAAGTATTTAAAAACCCAGCGGGTACCCAAAACCCGTTAGGGTAACCCGAGCTAGACTCTGGTGTAATAAAACCCACCCATATGAAACCCGCAAATTTTTTTAATTAAATGAGCGGGTTTTGAGTTTAAAATTGTATCTGGGTTTCAGGGTTATGTTTTAATTAAAATTGAAACCCATCCCTAGTCGGGAGTCAAGTTCTTGGTGACAGTTTGTGTCATTAGCATATATGTTTGCTGTCGCTTATGGTGTCTGTGTTTTAGATGAAAGTGTTTAATACAAAGTCACTCAAGCTATTGAAATTTCTCGTGTTAAGATGTGTATCAAATCAAGTTTTCGAACAAAGACATTAATACCTTCTTTCTTAGTTCTTACTATATATAAACCGACTGCAGCATGATGACATCATCACTAATGCCATAAGGTATAATATAAACCCAAATCCCGTTGAAAACCTTTCTCGCTTTGCTCTCTATTCCGTTTTGTGTGCTTTCGTATTCTTATTGCTTCAGCTGTTTCATCACCTTACAAACCATCATGTATTTGTTGGAAGTATTTTGATTTTTAACTATTTAGGCCACAACCTTTCTCTCATGCAGGACAACAATTACAGTATAAGTGTAAATTTGGTCCCCATGAGGCATGTCTTATGACTAGTGATTAGTTGCCTCTAAGGACCAGCCCTTTGTGAAAATTTGGTTCACATGAGCCATGTCTTACTAGCAAACCCTTAGAAATTGATTTAAAAGAATCTATGTTAACGTCTTAATTTTCTTCTCTCCAACACAATTTCCTTGAAATTCGGTAAATAACAAACCAAAACAACATATCAAATCAAGTTTTCAAACAAAACATATCATCATGTTTGGGGTGGTGGAAGAAGAAGCACAAACCATGTCAAAGAATCCTACAGAAAAAGAAAACGTCTCCAATTGTGAATGGAAAAGACAAAAGAGCGAAACTTGGAAAATTGTATTTTTCCCAATCCAACCGAAAGACAAGAAGAACACTTAAGAGACAAGGT
Source organism: Isatis tinctoria (assembly GCA_010577795.1). NCBI lineage: Eukaryota > Viridiplantae > Streptophyta > Magnoliopsida > Brassicales > Brassicaceae > Isatis > Isatis tinctoria. The sequence continues at coordinate 5,720,029 of CM021246.1, read as the reverse complement.
TGTCGTTGAGGTTCAAGGAGGCAAGCTGCTCGGCTGCACCACCCGCAGCGACACTTCTGAGAACGTCCATAGCCTCGGCTACTTTAGCCTTGAGAGCTTCATGTGACTCCAAGAGATGGAGCACTTCAGTCTGGTCCATCTCCAAAAGCATCCCAGTCACTTTGGCTGCAGACTCTGCCAAAAGATATACTTTCTTTTCAGCTGGGTAATCTTGTTAATGGTTTGAGTCTGATTAAATCTTGTAGTCACTGTCTTCTCCATCATTATCGTACTGTAAAACCCATCTTTGTCTTCAGAATAAGACTTACCTTTATCATTTTGAAATCAATCACTCCTTGTAAGAGAGTGATTTCATCATCAAAGCTCCACAATCTTTCAAAAAGTGGCTTTTTATTCTTGTTCTTCCTGTTGGAAACCCGACGTTTTGTCCCTGACCCTGATTTCGCAGCAGCAGGTAAAGTTGAAGTCCCAGGAGAATGGGATCCTTGCTTTGTCATTGCCACAGACACGGGGGTCTCGACTTCATCTTCGCAGCTCTTCTATTCATCATCGGAAATTTTCAAAGAGAGATAGAGAGAGTTATAACTAAGACAAAAGGTTTGAGGGTTCATAAGTCTTTTCAATTCACTATAACAATAAATCAGTAGTTTAGGGAAAAGAATATATCAGTGACTGCTTAGTAACTAAAAGAAATAAAATAGATCTAAATTGCCTCTAAGTAAGAGGCTTGAGATGAACACATTGTAGGAATTCTATTTAATACATGAAATAGAAAGTTGTGTAATGAGGTAACAAGCACCACATAAGAGAGTAACAAAAGGGGCGGGTGGTCTACCAAAGATATGAGATTAAAACGACACTGAAAGTTTCTAGATACTTACACTGTCACAAATCAAAATATCAGAAATTTCATTTTTAACAACCAAGATCTAATAATACTCCAAAAGAGTTTAATAAACCAAAAATAAGTAAAAGTAGTCAGTACCAATACGTTGCAATGGCTTATCTGTCTTTATTTGTATATTTACTTGTTTTGTATAAAAAAAGAATACTTATAAAAAGAAAAGAGAATAAAAAAGGGAAATTTCCTTAAAAAGTTATTGTTGTTCATATCATTAATTAATAGGGTTTCAAATTTAAGATATTGTTATTTTCTTAATTAACAGAAAAAATTTAACCAATTAATCTAGAAAATATAATAAAAATTTAGCCCCAAATTAATATATAAATTTTTGGCCTCAAGCCCATGTTTGATCAGCTTGTGGTCAAGCTCGGCTCTGTTGGTATCTAGCTTTTTGTGTCGTACCATCATGTTGCGGTTTGCAAAGAGCAAGACCGGCTCTAGACTAAAGCCCCTAAAACGAGAGCTTTAGGCGCCGGATATTATAAATATTTTAGGGGCATCAAATGCATATAATCTCAAATGCACCAAACTACAGGTTCCGGGTTCGATCACTATTTTCTTTTTTTTTTCTTTTACCTGTTTTTTTTTATAATACTAATAACAGTTAATAAAAAATATAGTTTCCAGTTTCTGATTTTGACTACTTTTTAAGAAAACCTGAGTTTCATTTTAATATAGATTACAAAGTGTAGAAGTGAAAGAAATAGGTGAGAGAAAGGAACAAATAAGCTTAATTATTACCTGAGCAGTCTTTCCCAGATAATCTCCTTTCCTTTCTTTAGCAATAACATGTTGTTGTGACAAAGACAAAAGAAAAAAAAAAGTATAAGAAGATTTAGTTTTTGTTCAAAAAAAAAAGATTTAGTAAACTTAATTAAACCAACAATCAACTTCCAATTAGTTGAGATCTAGATCTTAACCTGGTAAATTTTCCCGGTAGTCATGTTATTGTCTCTGGTTAATTTGATCTCTAAGAACCTCTCATAATTTCCAAGATCAAGATCCACCTTTTTGTTTTCCAAATCACATCAAACAAAAAAGATTCAAAAGTTGAAGTCTTTTTTGACTCTTTTTTTATGGAACAAAAGGTCATTTTAATTTACCTCACCACCATCGTCCAAGACAAACACTTCACCGTGCTCAAATGGAGACATGGTTCCAGCATCAGAGTTGAGATAAGGATTTGGAGATTAGAACGTTTGAACTTCACTCAAAAACAAAATATGGGTTGAATGAACTGAGATATGATTATCAATATGATCCTCGGTGTTTATCCACCTATTTTCACGGCTTTTATACATGGTTAAAATCCCCAACAGTCCCCCTAACACTAGAAATTGATTCCAACGCTATATAAGAGCTTCAGAAGAAATCATCACTTATGTTGTTGTCGAAGTCAACGTTGTCCTGAACGTTGTCCTCAAAGTTGCCCTCCAACTCAAAGTCGCCTTCCAATTCCAAGTTCAAGTAGTTACACCAGTCTCCTTCTGTGTGTTGATTTGGAGGTGGCAATGGTGGAGGAGGGCCAGAGATTCTAAGATCCTCTTCAGGTGTGTAGTATAGGTGCACTAGGACTAGAGTTTGAAAGTCATTCCCAGGTGTTTCTAATTGAAACTCCCGGATATTCCATCCGGTTACCACAGAATTCTGATTCTGGAACTTAAGTCGTGTGACTTTGCCAATGAATATTAACCCATCCATGATCCTTTTGGTCGATACATGGACCCATAGCCCACCTCCTTGAACTGGATTTTTATCCTGCGATCTGCGCTTCCCCTTCTTTCACTGACGGTGACAAAGTTCCACCAGTGCGATGGAGGATACATGACTTGATTATCTTTTTACAGAGCATCCGGTTCCGTTTGATACACATCCAGCTCAGTTACTCAGTGCCGGTGCAGCGTTTTGGAATGCCATAAGCAAGTTCAAAAATTATGCACTTTTTAAAACATTTCAATACAGTTTCATTCGTATTGATTTTCGGAGAATCTTTAATTTCACAAACAAATCATCACCAACAATGTCTAAATGCATGCCATTCTTTAAAGAAGCTTATTGGCTGTATAATTTGAAATCAACTCCACTAAAAATTTAGAATATATCAGATTTTAAAAAATTTCTCGTTTCAAAATTTCAGATATATAATTTTTAAATCTGTATCAAAGTATTTATAAAATCAATATAATATCATTTGATATCTACAACAGTTGATATCTACAACAGATTGTGAACAGAATTACACTATTTCAAAACAAATTTATAAATGAAAATGAATGCAGAAAAAAAGCTACAAAAAATTATGTAGGTATCCAAACAAAACAAAAGAAAAAATGAAAAAAAAACCCTAAAAATGTTAGAATAAAATATATACATGATGAATCAGCCAATTCATGTAATAAAAATAATGAAATCAATAACTTAAAAAGTTAGAATTTGTGCTTCCTTTGAAATTTCATAGAAGAAAAAAAGAAAAGGAGATGTTATATGGATAAAATCTGGGTTTGACTAATTTGGAAGTAAACTTTTCTAAGAGAAATATATATTTCAACAAGATGGAATTTTGTTTCCTTTCAAATTTCAAAGGAAAAAAAAAAGATGTTAGATGGATAAAATCTGGATTTGATCAATTTGGAAGAAAAATAATGTAACGCGCGGGTTGTGTTTATAATTTTTTTTTCCTTTTTCTTTTACTATCTTTTTTGTTTGTTGGCGTAATTTGACTATTAACCGCCCAAAATGGTGTAAAGTTACAGTAATCCGGAAGATGAGGAGGCGATCAAGAAATAGTTTCGGGAGATGAGAGTGTCATTTGTATTGATCTGGGAGATGGTGAATTTGATTAGATATTAAATTTTTTTTTTTGTCTTTTATTTTCTCAGTGACCACTTTTTTTATTGGACATTTTTCTGATAGAAGAATTATATTTTATTTTATTTTGAGGTGATGAACATTTGTAAAGACTTTTTATTGTAAACATATTTGTTCTAAAATCTCATGTAAATTGTGATTGTCATTAATTTGTAGTTTTGTTTTCGGTTGTCTCATTGATGTCTTCTTCTTCTTCTTTCCATTAAGGTTTGCGTTTACACGTCTGTTTTTTTTTCGTTGTTTGAAAGTTTTGATAGCATCGATGGATTTATCAAAGTAGAACAGAGTGGCTGGAGTTGATGGGAGTAGTAGTTTCCCTGCAGTGTAGTTATAAAATAGGTTACCTTCTTTTTAAAGCTGGAAATATGGAATGAATTGTATAGAGCTTACCTTTATATGTTTTAGGATTGATGCTTGTTACAACGATGACTGTTTTCTTTCTATCTTTTATGCTTA
>CM021246.1:5348706-5715701 GCA_010577795.1 Isatis tinctoria | reverse complement strand
TTAATATGTAAAACTTATTTTAACGGTGATATATATCAGTAATTCTATTTTTCAAACCTATTGCCAAAAATATCAATTTATCCATGTCACAATTAACTTGATGGCATGTCATAATTTTTCAAAAGTCATGCCATTTTTTTTTTGTGATAATCAATGTGGGGATGATATATTAGCAAATGAGAAAAAAATCATTTTTCAAATAATTCTCGAGGGATTATTATTTGAATAACTATAGTAAATGACAATAGAAGTAACATAAAATGTGGTTATAGTGAGTTAGTTGAACATATTTTTGACAAAATAGTGTTTATAGGCAAAAGTAAATTAGCATTGGAGAAACTCTGATAAAATGTATTGTTTTAAAATACAAATATTTTAAAGATTTTAGAGCGCTCAACTAGTACTCACCAAATAAATTCTATCGTAATTCATATTTTATTTGATTTTGTTATATAAAATTATTAAATACGCATACATAAATATTTGTTGATCAAATTATACAAATATAAACATATAACTTATGCATTGAAAAAGAAACAATTTGCAGTCTTAAACTCTCCAATTACCGACGTACCCAACTAAATTTGTTACAAAACCTTTTTACAGGATCATTATAACATTTAGAAGGAACGATGTATCGCTCATTATTCATTGGATCACAAATTATCCTGCGGTTGTCACATATCGTTGGAGTCGTTTTCTTTGATGCTTTCATGCACCAATTTATGACATAATCTTTTATACATGCATGCATCCATCATGATGGAATTAGAGAGTCGCGCCGACAAAATTGTAAACAAAGTTAAAATCATGAAGGCAATACAAACTTTCTTTGACGTTTGAGTTGCCATTATGTAAGTACTGTGAATATGCAAACTTCAAACTATAATAATTTTTATATAAATTATGCTGTGAAGCGAAATGATTTATATAGTAAAGGTACTTCTACCTGATTTTGGAAATTACTATTTTTACGATGTCAATTTATTTTCTTTTCTTTATTAGGTAAATATGTCGATTATTTTTTTCAAAATTTAGGTGTGCTGTATGTTTTCACTATTTAAACAATTGTTTTGCTATAAATTATAGTAACTAAGTGCTTATATTGTCAATATTAGTTCACCGATAACATATTGAAGTGAAATTTTATTTTTACAATTTGTAATATCGTGTTGTAACAAAAAAAAAATCTATTCTTGAACACATAATATACACCGTATGGTAATAAATTTTTGTCAATTTTAGTAATATCATTGATTCATTATTATCACAAGTAGATATACATCATTATGATAAACCATGTTTATGTCAAATATAAACAAATATTTGATTGAAAATTTTTATTTTAATAAAGAGTTTCATAACATTTAACCGAAAATTATGAATTAACCAAACACCTATTATTTAACCAAAATTCCTAATTGCAATATTAACCGTAACTTTACCGAAGGGACACTAACCTCAATTGCCCCTCCGTACAAGTCATAAAATTTAACTGCCCCCTTTTAATTTAACTATCCCTTTCCTATTGGATTTGTCAATTTTAACCTTCATCTACAAATAAAAACATAAAAATAAAAATAAGAAAAGAGGAAGACTTGTGGGTGGGTTTGAAATGAAATTTAATTTAAACCAACCAAAATATTTAATTCTCTAAACCAACCAAACCAACCAAACCAACCAAAATTTAATTCATCCAATTGAAAAAACCACGTCTCCTCTTTTCATCTTGTCGTCTTCTTCTTCTCACGTTTCCATCATTGACAAAATTGGAAGCTTAAAATTGAAGGTTAATTGTTACTGTTTTATGCTATTTTCTATTTCATGATTGAATTAGTTTATGTCATAGGCAAAGCAATTAATACATAGTTTCTTCTCAACTAGAGAATTTCATAGTAAAATTTTTTGATTTTTTTTTGCTCATTGAAGTCACTGAACTTGTTGGGTAAGGCTATTAGAAACTGATATTGTTAATTAAATGTAATATACACATTAACTGTGTACTGAATCATAATAAATCGTGATAATTCATATGATAAACCAAATTTTCTGGGTACTACTGGGTACAACTAGTATAACTAGACATATTAAGTAGATTAGTACGACTAGGAAAAATGCTATAATTATTATAAGATTTACCTTACGATTGTTTGTTCTTTTGAAGGGAAATGAGTAAAAGTGGTTGCACAGTCATATGTTTTGATTATGGGGGATTCTATTAAAAAGATGGTGATCAAATTATATGGAATTCTGGAGAAGATGAGATTCACACATTAGTGATGAAGAAATCTACGTAAGATGTCACTTATGTTGGATTAGTGGAGGGAATTTGCAGAAAGGTTTTGATAGACGCAACTACATCTCAGCTAAAAATTAGTTGCTATCCATTCTAGTTACTATCCATGCAACTACAATGTAGTTGTATTCATGTCCTACTGGAAAAACTAGTACGACTATGTTTTCTACAAATATGTAAATAACACCATTTACTAACATATTTCTATATAAAATAGGCCATACAACATGTGTAAACCTATTTGAACATTGCATAGTTAAGTAAATTTGATCATAAAAAAAGTTTGATCCATGTCAATGTGATGTCTACACAATCTACATTATACTTTTAAGGTTACTTTGAAAAGCTTAACCACACAAACATGGAAACCATGAAAATTTGTATTTTTATTTACTCAATTTCATAAGTACAACTACAAAAGTTTTCTTTAGGGTATGGTACAACTGATTACATAATTTTATCGTAAAAATCCAACTTCTTGGACAATGGATACGACTAGAAAATTAGTATGACTCTGTCATAAAAAAAGAGTCTTCTGACGGCGCAAGTGGACATTTTTTATTTATTTTCTCTTCTGACGGCGGAAGTGGGGATTTTTTATTCATTTTCTCTTTTTTGTCTATTTTTAACTTCCATGTTTTTCTTTGGTCTTTTTTTTTTAGGCACACGTTTTTTCGCTTCCACACGTTTTTAAAACTCAGTTGTAATTGGATTAATTGTGCTAGTTGTACCTTTTAATTTAACTTAAAAAAACTTGCACAAAGACAACATAACAACTAAACACCAAGTTCCAAGGCCTAACTAAACACACAACACAACATAAATTTCAAAACCTAACAAAACACAGAACATAAGTTCTTACATGAACTACACGTCCTTAATTAACCAAACATGAAGGCCTCAATTTCCTTTAAGGCATAGGAGTCTTACTCATCTTAAGCTTCTTAATCAATATCTTTGCTTCTTGTTTCTGAAGACTACATGGTTTGTGTTGCAAGCATTTGGTACTTAGCCTACATTTCTTTCCATAATCTCTTGGATTGAAGACATATTGGGGAGGTCACATTGGTTCTACAACCTCCTCATCAATTTGCAAAAATAAGGAAACTAATTTAATTTATTGCTGGTACAATTAGTACGACTAATACGATTACTATGGTCAACTAGTCCGATTAGTATGGCTATTGTTCTACTCAAACAACTCGTACTAGTTGATCTACTCATACTATGCGATTTTAACATAATTCCATCTTGACATTTCATGCAATCCAAAATCATCGTGCTTCTTCTTCCTCGGCGGATTTGAACTCGGCGACAGTCAGACGCTTCCCCGCCTTCGTTTTTTTCTTCGCCGACGGATTTGAACTCGACGACGGCCGCCGGAGCCGCCAGAGACGCCAGAGCCGCCGGAGACGCCAGAGCAGGAGTCGGAGCACCGGAAGTTCCGGCCTTTGATTTCTTGTGTGACTTCTTCTCTCTTTCTCTTTGTGCCGCTGAACGCTTATTCCCTTTCCCCCTCTTTCTTTTCTTCGTCGGCTCACTTTGATTTGGCGGCGGCGGCGACGAGCTACGGTCCGGCGAAAGCGACGGAGTATGCTCCGGCGAAGGCGTCCTCAACTTCTTTTTCCTATCCTCGTACGAGGCGGCATGATTTCGGATATCCGATGTCGGCGACGTTTGGGTTAAGAGGGCGACGTTACGCTGGTCGACTTCGTAGATTAGGTTTCGTGGTGTTCGTGGTCGAGAAGATGAGAAGTTGAAAAATTTTGGGTTTGATCGAAAATAAGGTTTTGAATGGAATAAATAATGTGTTTTTTGGTTTCAGTTTGGGTCAAATTTTGGACTTCATTTATATTTAAGTGTGGACCAAAACCTAATTGATTAGTTTTTGGTATTTTTCGTAATTATACAGATTCATTAACACTTTCATAGTCCTTTCACCTATTTTGGTTTAAAACAAAAATGTAAAATAAAAGAGTTTTTAGAACAAGGACAAACAAGCTCATTCTTGGGTACGGAAGCGGAAGGTCAATTGAGGTTGAATCAAAATCTATTAAGGTGTTATTGAAGGCTCTCAAAATCAGTAAGGTGTATGTTTAATCTGGAAGGTGTTCATGAGAGGGATTCCCTCTTTTGCCCTTAATGAAATCAATTGACCAATCTCAAAACTCATTCAATCGACCCAGCTCAACCACCACCATCAATTCGATAAATCGACCCCAACCACCTCAATCAATTCGACCCAGCTCATTCCTCTCTCTCCAAACATTCCTCTCTCTCCTCGTTTCTTCCTCGTTTGTTCCAAAAATCTGAATCGCTTGTTTTCTTTCAGAGGAGCGGAGGAGGACGGTGAAGCTCGGCGTAGCTCACCCATGGAAGCCGCGATCGTTTATCAAGGCTCACAAACTTTGAAGCTTCTGATCTCAATCATGGAGTTTTCTTCTTTTTCGGTGGAGAAGAGTTTCGAAATCAGGTTGCTATCAAAGAGGGTAACATGATTCAAGGATTGAATCAAGGATCATGTGAAAGAAAAAAAGAAGCAATTATGTTTTTTTTATTGCACTTTACTGTTTCACCTTGTGAAAAGAGAATTGGAGAATTAAAAAAAAAAAGAATTGGAGAAGCTGGGCTCTGAAATTAATTGTCTAAAATTAACAATTTAATCGAATTGATTGGTATTAAGGTGATTCTTTAATTCATCAAAGAAGATGACTTCAAAGGAAAGAGAAACGATCTGGAACTTAAGCTTTAGACGAGACTTGATTCATGTATGTTTGCGTGTTGTAGTAGATACTATTAGATGCTTGTTGTCTTTAAAGGTTGCAAATTAACCACTTTTTGAATTTTGGTTTTAATCAATCCATACATGAAAATTAGATAAAATTGTAATACAAATTGTTTTGTGTTTTTCCATTTCTTAATAATATATTAATATTTTCTATTATATAGAAGATAACATATATATTTTACAAAAATTATCTCAAATTTCAGTTTAGGTTTTACTTATTCATATCCTAATATATATTAGTTTACTCACTTAAATTTTTCAATCTAAGCACGTTTTCAATTGACTTATATTTGACTACTTGTACTAGTAGTTCTAGTTGTACCATTTTCAAATGATGAAGTTACAAAAAATGATTTAAATTACATTTGTAAACATTTTTTATACCAAATAAGACATTAAAACATCTGACTTTTACATAAAAAAATAACACAAGTTGAATTTTTGGAATTGGTTTTATAAATATCAAATGTTTGCATGAAATGTCTTATACTTTTAAGGTTTCTTTATAAAACTTAACCATACTAACATCATTTTTTTTAAAAAGTCTTTTTAAAAATTTTATTGTCTGAGATTATGTTAAATGTTGTTTATATAGTAATTGGTTAAAGTACAACTCGAAAATTAAATTTAAACTTGGGTACAACTCAATAAAACTAAAAAATGGCCAAAGTACAACTCTTCACAAACCAGTACAACTCGTAAACTGGTACTACTAGGAGAAGAAAAAGCGGCGCTTGTGTCGCGAAAGTCGGCGCACGTGACTCAAAAGTCGGTGCACGTGGCTATTTTTAAATGCATTTATATTTGACCTCTTGTACCAATAGTTCTAGTTGTACGATTTTTAAATTATGAAGTTTCATAAAATGAATTCAATTACATGTGTGCACATTTTTCCATACAAAAAGTTCCTTTTAAAAAATTTAACTTTTCATAAACTAGATAACAAAATATGAATTTTTCGAATTTGTTACATGATCATCTTATGTTTTCATGAATTGACTTATACTTCTAAGGTTTTTTTTGAAAACCTTGCCAAACTAAGTCGGCTACTGTGTAAAATAGTCTTTTTAAAAATTTGATGGTCTGAGATGATGTTAAATGTTGTTTATATAGTAATTGCTTAAAGTACAACTCGAAAATTAAATTTAAACTTGGGTACAACTCAATAAAACTAAAAAATGGCCAAAGTACAACTCTTCACAAACCAGTACAACTCGTAAACTAGTACTATTAGGAGAGGAAAAAGCGGCACTTGTGTTGCAAAAGTCGGCACACGTGACTCGAAAGTCGGCGCACGTGACTCGAGTGGTACAAGTAGTAGTACTCGGCCAAGTAGTAATAGTAGTACAACTTGAACATCTAATGTATTTATTATCTCGAGTTGTACCAATATATATATATACTTGTGTAGTTGTTGTGATAGTTCTAGTTGTACCATTTGAAAAAAATGAAGATGCGTTAAATGATTAAAATTACATTTATAAACATGTTTCCATACAAAATATGACATTAAACATCTGAAATTTACACCAAATAGATAACAAAAGTTGAATTTTTGGAATTGGTTTCATGAACATCATATGTTTGCATGAAATGCCTTATACTTTTAAGGTTTCTTTATAAACCTTCACCATACTAACATGATTTTTTTTTAAAGTCTTTTTAAAAATTTTATGGTCTGAGATTATGTAAAATGTAGTTTATATACGAAATGTTATAAGAACTACTGAAAATATAAAATTAAAGTGTGGTACAACTGATTAAAACTAAAAAATGCTCAAAGTACAACTCTTTACAAATGGTACAAGTAGAAAACTGGTACTACTAGAAGAAAAAAGGCGGCGCATGCGTGGTAAAAGTCGGCGCACGTGTTTTTTTAGTTGTACCAATATTACTAGTTGTACCAATGTTCCTAGCTGTACCTATATCTCTAGTTGTTCCAATATTTCTAGTTGTATCATTATTTCTAGCTGTACCATTTCAAATTATTAACTTAAATAAAAACATGTAAATAAAGACATCATTATATTGTACCATTTTAGTCTCGAAAACAATAAAAACAGAAGTTTCGCAAATACATACTTAAGTTTTCCTTGTACTACTATTACTACTATTTCTAGTTGTACTACTATTACTACTCTAACAATAACTACTAGGACAACTAGAGTTCTAGTTGTACTAATTTTACTAGTAGTACGAGTAGTATTAGAACAACTAGCACAAATACGAAGTAGTTATCCTAGTTGTACCAATATTACTAGTATTACTACTAAATTATTACAACTAGAGAAAATAGGAATTGTGGGACTCTTGGTTGTTATAGTTTTAAAAGCTTGCAACTTTTACGAAATTTTTGGCTCGCGAACCAAATTTTGGTTTTTACATAGTTAATTCTTATCATAGCATTGTAAAAATGCTATCATATGTATCGTAATATTATTAATAGCAGTTATGAAAATCATGCTATCGTAATGTGCTATCAATACTCATATTTCTTATAGTGCATGTGACGTTCGAATGATACAATTAGTACTACTTGGTCAAGTGGTAATAGTGGTACAACTTGTACAATTGCGACAAAACAACCCCGCGAAGAGGGCATGTTCCCTGATGGAGTAGAGAATGGGGACACCGTTCACAAAAAACCACGCCTGTCTTTTCTTGTCAATTTTGGCTCTCCGCAGAAGCAAGAAGCAACATATGCACAGATTTCAGCTTCTGAGTTCTTTGGCTTGAATTGCGAGTGCTCAAGAAACCAATTCTTGTCATCGGTTTTCAAATTTATATTTTAAACAGCTCTTGGAAATGCCATTAATGGCATTTTGCGCCGACAGTGAGGCTCTTTTTGTAGTCTTCGGGTGGAAAGATAAATATTTCGGGTCGTATTGGCTCAACATCCTGAAAACAAGTAAAAATATATATTTAAAACTTGTTCAATAAAAAAAGATAACTTGAATCAATTTTATGGGGTTGGTATCAGTTTTATTTTAGTTCGTTTTATTTTGGTTTATTTGAATCAGATAGAGTAGGTTTAGTTGTAAATATTATATACTAACGAGGACCGAAGTGTGTTTTCGTTCACTTTTTATTAATAAAAAAATAAAAAATAAATTAAAACAACACCAAATCTTTTGAGATTAAACAAAGAATGGTACAACTGATTAAAATTAAAAAAAAAAACTCCAAGAGTATAACTCCTTAGAAAAAAATACAATTCCGATTTTAAAAAATTGATAACCCGCATAATATAATTTATATATTTAGATTTTAAGATTAAAATTTGATTATCGAAATTTAAAATCTAAATCTTTTGAGATTAAAACCCGCATATTATGAAATATTTGAAATATAAATTTATATTTCTCTTTATCAATACATATATGATCGACTCACTCAACATATTTTATGATCATACAAATTATGAAAGAGGTAAGTTCTTTATATAGAATTATAAATATTTGCAAGTTTTTTTAAAAAGTAATAATTTTTTTTCTTAATCTATCCATTTTACCGATTATATTTTTTTTTTAGGTTGAAAGACGAAAATAATTTTCTTTTTCAATAAGATGTTAGAAATCTATATTTCCTTTAGTTATCTTAAAAATTAACCTAACAATGAATATTTTCGTATAGTTTCCTTTTTAATTCAAAGATTTCATTATGTCTATTTCCTTTACTTTTTTATACTTAATTGCATAATAAATATTTTTCTATATCTTTTTTTTTTGCTCTAGAATCATAATTTCTTTTTTTTTCTACAATTCTTTTTTTCGCTTAAAAACTTTATTTTGAAATATAATTTAAAACAAATTTCACTATTTTTGACACATGTCAAAATCTTAAAATAAGAAGATGTTAAATGACACGATCTTGTTAAATAGCAACTTTAAAACCCAACTCTATCTAATAAGATACTAGTAGATCTAGTTATCTTACTATTAACATTCGAGTAGTTCTACTTGTCCTAATAGTGACAGTCCAAGTAGTTTTAGTTGTTCTACTATTACAAATTCAAGTAGTTATACTTGTCCTAATAGTGACAGTCCAAGTAGTTTTAGTTGTTCTACTATTACCACCTCAAATAGTTCTACTTATCCTAATACGAGTAGTTCTATTTGTCCGTACTAAGTCTAGTAGTTCTACTTGTCCTAATATTACCAACTCAGATAATTGTAGTAAGAAAACCGTGTGGTCTGAAAATATTTTTGATTTTTGGTTTGGTTTACTAAAATCGGATAGTTTTTTTTTAAATATGATGAATAGTAAAGGTCAACCAAGATATTTCATGCATTTTTTATTTAAAAAGAAAAAGAAAAAAATAACCTAATATCTCAACACCAAAACAGATTTTGGTTTCATCCTCCAACCCTAAAAGAGAATTTGGTTCATTGAGGTTAGTCCCCGTACCGAAGTCGCCATTATCTACTCTTTCATGTGCTCTTGTGTATCCCGACTTTGGCCATGAGACAGTTCACTTTCCCCTGTATTTTACGCCGCCGAATCTCAGTTCTCTCCGGCGCTGGCTATTCTCGTACCGTCGCACGTCTTCCCTCTTCGCCCTTAACATCCACCACCGAGCCGGAGTCCTCACAGCCATCGATAAGTTCTGATATTTTGCTCGGCTCAATACGATCTTCTCAGTGGCATTTCGTCGAACAGCTTTCAGACAAACTCACACCTTCCGTTGTATCAACAACTCTGCTCAACCTCGTCAAGACTCCTGCTTTAGCTCTCGATTTCATCAACCGTATCGATCTTCGTTGCTTAGACTTCTCAACACAGTGCTTGGCCATTGCTGTTGTCTCTAAGCTCTCTTCTCCCAAACCAGCTTTTCAGTTACTTAAAGAAGTCGTTTGTAGTAGAAGTAAGAGTGGTATTAGTGTTAGAGACGTTTTCGATGAACTGGTTCTTGCTCGTGATCGATTAGAGACTAAAAGCACCATTCTTTTCGATTTCTTGGTCAGATGTTGCTGTCAGTTGAAGATGGTGAATGAAGCAATAGAGTGTTTTTACTTGATGAAGGAAAAAGGTTTTGATCCAAAGACTGAAACTTGTAATTGCATTCTGAGTTTGTTGTCAAGATTGAATCGAAAAGAGAACGCTTGGGTCTTCTACGCTGAAATGTATAGGATGGAGATTAAGTCGAACATATACACTTACAACATTATGATCAACGTATTGTGCAAGGAAGGGAAGTTGAAGAAGGCCAAGGAAATGTTAGCAATCATGGAGTGTTTTGGAGTTAAGCCTAACATTGTTACATACAACACTTTGGTTCAAGGGTATTCGTTGAAAGGACGAATCGAAGGAGCTCGTATGGTTATCAATGAGATGAAATCTAAAGGCTTTAAACCAGATTTGCAGACATACAATCCAATCCTGTCTTGGATGTGTAGTGAAGGAAGAGCCTCTGAGACACTGAGGGAGATGAAGGAGATAGGTTTGGTTCCGGACTCTGTCTCGTACAATATTCTGATCCGTGGTTGTAGTAACAAAGGAGATTTGGAGACAGCTTTTGCTTATAGGGATGCAATGATGAAAGAAGGTTTCACACCAACGTTTTATACTTACAACACGTTGATTCATGGTTTATTTATGGAGAACAAGATAGAAGCTGCTGAGTTATTGATAAAGGAGATTAGAGAGAAAGGTGTTGCCTTGAATGCTGTAACTTACAACATACTCATCAATGGATATTGTCAGCATGGAGATGCAAAGAAAGCATTTGCTTTGCATGACGAAATGATGACAGATGGGATTCAGCCAACGCAGTTTACTTACACATCGCTTATTTATGTCTTATGTAGAAGAAAGAAAATGAGAGAAGCAGATGAGTTGTTTGAGAATGTTGTTGGCAAGGGAATGAAGCCTGATCTTGTGATGTACAATGCCTTGATGGATGGCCATTGTTCTACTGGTAACATGGACCGTGCATTTTCGCTTCTTAAGGAGATGGATGAGATGAGAATCGATCCTGATGATGTGACATTCAATTGCTTGATGAGGGGTCTCTGTGGAGAAGGTAAATTTGAGGAAGCTCGTGAGCTTATGGGGGAGATGAAGAGAAGAGGAATCAAACCTGACCATATTAGCTACAACACTCTAATAAGTGGGTATAGTAAGAAAGGGGATGTAAAGCAAGCTTTCATGGTTCGAGATGAGATGTTGAGTCTCGGGTTTAATCCAACTCTTCTCACCTACAATGCTCTGTTAAAGGGTTTAAGTAAAAACCAGGACGGGAGACTCGCAGAAGAACTGCTAATGGAAATGAAAAGTGAAGGGATTACTCCTAATGACAGTACTTACTGCGCTGTGATTGAGGCAATGTCTAATTTAGAACAAGATGCAGAATAGTCTGATACTTAATTGTTATGAGTCATAATATAACCTGTTAGGCTTGTTCACAGGTTATGTTGCTTTACTTGTTAGTATCATATTTTTGCAGTCATTTTGTTTGTTTAGGTTCTTGTTAGGATCATTATATTCTCGTGTTCAAACCTGTTCTCTGGACCCACTAAATAAAAATTCATTCCATTAGCATCCATATAAATTACTTTGAACATTGGTTTAAATCACGTCATAGATGACTTGGGTGGACAGAATTGTACAGCATCAAAACATTTTCTGGTATCAGATTCCTATTCTTTAACAAAAAAAGAAAGAAAGAAATAGCTCTAGGAATCACCTTTTTCTCCAACTTTCGGTCCCATAAACGTTATTCATTCTTTGCCTCGTGGCTTAGCCATAGATCATGTTCCTTGTTAGATCTTATCCTCTTCATTTCCGAATCTCTCTCTCAACACGAAGCCTAAGTTGCCATGGAATAAAGTCACATGTTTCTTCAATCCTAAGACTCTACTTGCCAGAGGAATCATCTTTTCTCTTTCTTCCCTTAAAGGGTTTTGCAGTATATATATTGAGAGATCAAGGGTCTTTCTCCAGGAAAATATTGGTGATCAAAATCAGACATGTCGAACGTGAGTTTTCTTGAGCTGCAATACAAGCTCTCTAAGAACAAGGTATTGAGGAAGCCTTCAAGAATGTTCTCTAGAGACAGGCAGTCCTCAGGGATGTCTTCACCTGGACCAGGAGGCGTCCTTCAGCCTACAATCAACGAGATGAGACGCGTTTTCAACAGATTTGACTCGGACAAAGACGGGAAAATCTCTCAGACCGAGTACAAGGTGGTGCTGAGAGCTCTAGGACAAGAGAGGGCGATCGAGGACGTGCCCAAGATCTTTAAAGCCGTGGACCTGGACGGTGATGGGTTTATTGACTTCAAGGAGTTTATAGAAGCACACAAGAAAAGTGGAGGGATTAGATCTTTGGATATAAGAAACGCTTTCTGGACTTTTGATCTGAATGGTGATGGGAAGATAAGCGCAGAGGAAGTGATGTCGGTTCTGAGGAAGCTTGGGGAGAGATGTAGCTTAGAGGACTGCAAGAGGATGGTGAGAGCTGTTGATGCAGATGGTGATGGATTGGTTAATATGGAAGAGTTCATGAGGATGATGACTCAAACTATGAACATCGTCTGAACACATGTCCTCTCTCTTTCTCTCTGTTCTCTGTTATTGTAATTAAAGTTCGTTACTTATACAATCTAATTTCGAAAACATGAAATCTTGTAACATTACACCTACATGATCTCCAATGTTCTGCCTTAATAGGTACAAACATAGATAAAAAGCAATAAATTATTCAAAAGTTAGCAGTGGAGAAACACAAACTTGATACCTACTGTAAAAGGATGAGATTTTGTTACGAATACTATTTCAGTTCCCAACTACGAGCAGATCTCTAGAGAACTTAGAGCCACAACTCAAGAACCTGAGATCTCTCCAATGTTCTGCCTTAATAGGTACAAAAATAGATAAAAAGCAATAAATTATTCAAAAGTTAGCATAGTGGAGAAACACAAACTTAATACCTCATGTAAAAGGATGAAATTTGTTACAAATACTATTTCAGTTCCCAACTACGATCAGATTTTTTGAGAGCTTAGAGCCACAACTCAAGAACCTGAGCTCTCTACCAGTAATCGCCGCAAGAACATTTACCATCACTGAAGTGATGGAAACGTTTGTTGTCTCTCACAATCAACGTCCTACCAATGATTTTGGACATGATCTTGATAAAGTTGTGACAGTCATTACACACACGGAGATTCTTGATGATCGTGAGGGACTTGCGAGGTGGGGTGGATATGATACCATAAGCAATCGCTAACCTCTCACTGTGGTAGAGTAGTGCCTGTTCTTTAGCCTCTTCATCAATGTCATGAAGAACACATCGAGTGTCCGGAACATAAACCGCTCCTTTCTTTGCAGCCATCTCCTTGGCTTCATCCTTGTAAAAAGTCAGATTCCGAAACTCAAGGATCCTACTCTTACTAGCGACCATATTTTTCTCCCTGTAAGATTTCGGCGGAGGTGTAGGAATCTTGTTGGTTACAGCCTTCGAAGGGTCAAGATCAACCATCAACTCCTCTGCATAATCCTCTAACTCGATATCTCCATGTAGCTTACCATAGTTCCTCATAGCTTCCCAGAAATCAGCTGTAACTTCAAACGGAAGGTCGCGGATGTACTGTTCTGCCTCAACGAGATGTCCACATTTGCCAATAACATCTAGAACACCCAAGTAATGTTCTGTCCTAGGACTAATCCCAAACTCGTTCTGCATCGAATCAAAATGCAAAAACGCTTCTTTGATCCCACCCACAGTAGCACAAGCCAAGAAAACAGCCACGAAAGTCTCCTCGTTCGGTTTCAACCCTTGTTTCGTCACCTCCTCAAACAACTGCAACGCATCATCTCCCATTCCGTTATTACTATACACACGCATCATCAAATGCCAAGAATCCATATCTTTATCAGCCATGTGATCAAACACTCTCTTAGCATCGGTGACACTACGACACTCCCCGAACATACTGATCACAACATTGTTCAGTTTCGGATCACTTCTAAAGCTAGACCGGAGGAAGTGATCGTGTACCTTCTTGGAATGCTCAAGCGATTTCAGAATCGAACAAGATTCAAACAGCAAAGAGAAACAATCTTTATCAGGCAAAGCTCCTTTATCAAGCAATTCGATAGCATCTTTAAACCTCCTGAGCTTGCACAAACGCACTATCTCTTCCACAGTAGGAGCTAACTCATTGCTCTGAGTGTTCATCTGATTAGGTCTTTGATTTGAGCTTCCTTGATAATACTGTCCCTGAGGGGTTCGCTGAACATTCTGATACTGACCACCGTGTTGAGGCCCGTACCCACCGTGTTGAGGATTCTGAGGAATCCATTGATTAGGGTTTTGCGGAGCTCTATGATTCTGAAAACGCTGAGAATCGAAACCCGGAGATGGGTTCGGCCGTTGCGGCGGAGGATAAGATGCGACGGACTGAGGATTCCGGTGATAATCACTCGCGGCGGCGGATGTGCTCAGGTTTTCGCTCAAAATTGAGTTCACGGCGAATTGAGAGGATAGACGGGGAGAAGAAGAAGAACGTACCCGAAGCAGAGAGCCTATTGTGACAATCTGCTGGGTCCGTGCGCATCGCATCGCCATTAGATAAGACATTTCTCTGAATTTTTGGAGCAGAAATGGTAAAAGGTTACTTAAAACCCCTGCGATAACCAAAACCCTAGTTGATTGGGGACGAGGATTAACGCAGGAAAGAAAATAAGAAATTTGCAAAACAATCCTCGAAGTATCTCTAACGTTAGTAATGTCACCTTTTTGTTCCAAAAGTGCAGGAAAGCTATTTCTTTTTTTGGTCAACTAATTGCAGGAAAACTATTTATCAAAGAGATAATTACCATGAGGCAGGCAGGCCTGGGCATTTGAACCGGAACCGATTACCCGAACCGGAATCGAACCGATATAACGGTTCTGGATCGGTTCCGGTTCCATGTAAAAGAACCGATGGGTAGCATATGAAGGGAACCGTGGATATCGGTTCTTAACCGAACCGAACCGATATCCAGTGGGTATCCGAATAGCTGATTAAACTTCTTCTATCCAATCGATTTTCTCAAACTCAAACTTATATTTTTGTTGTGGTTTCGGTTACATTTCAGATATATGTCAGTATTTCGGTACATTTCGGTTTTTCGGTTATAATTCAGTTTTTCCGGTTATAATTCGGTTTTTTCGGTCCATTTAGGGTATTTTTACGGTTTTATTTCGGTTCCACTTAGAGAACCAATGGTTTTGGTTCTAAATGGTTCTATCCGGAACCGATGGAATCGAACCGTAACCGAACCGTGATACATTCAGTTCCTATATAGATAGTAAATAGGTGGAACCGAAGAACCGGAACCGATCGGTTCCCCGACCCGGAACCGAACCACAGAACCGAATGCCCAGGGCTAAGGCAGGGCATGACACTTTCAGAAAAAAAAAATTCTGTGCGTGGTGTGCTTTCACTTTCTCTATTGCTTATCACACTTTCTTGCTTTACCGATTATACTCCTAATAAAAAAGACAAAATACACGCTTCTTCTCCCTCTGTTCTCTTTGTTACAAAATCTATCTCTCACACTTCTTCTTCCTCTTTCCTCTTTTCTATTTTTTCACTTTCCGGTGTTCGAACGAATCTGCTGAAATGGGAGTAACATTTTGGGCGATAGGATCAGAGATCCGGGGAGAGAGAGAGACGGCGACGAGGGAGAGAAACGAAGCAATTCCGAGAGAGAGAGAGAGAGAGAGAGAGAGAGAGAAAACAATTCGTAGAGAGAGCTTGAGAGAGAGACATTACGATTCAGATCACAATGCAATCAGAGGGAGAAGGAGAGAGAGAGAGAGATCCAATGTTTGTCCACGACCACGTCTGATATTTCATATTTCATATGTGTTCCATACCCAGTTTTCTTAAGTGTACGTCCACGCGTCTTTTAACTCAATCATCATCATCACCAACGTCCCCTTACACGCTTCTTCTTAAATTTCCGACCACGCACATTTCATACTATGTACATTCACACTAGCTATTTACGTACATCCACACTGGCTATTTACGTACATCCACATCCACACTTATGGGTATTCGACTGTATACATATCATACAACAATGTTCATCCACTACCGTTTGCACATGCTCATTTCATCCATGTTTCAAACCCAGTTTTCTTTAAGTGTATGTCCACGAACCTGCGTTTCTTCCATTCTATCAATTTCCAGATCCAAACTAATCTCAGTCAACATTACTAGAAAGATTCTGATCTGCTTTGTTTTGATTCCTACGAACATATCTATTGTATTATCCGAATTGGATTCTAGAATCTAAAGAGAGAGAGCATGGAGAGTTACTTACAGGAGAGAGAGAGCATGGAGAGTTAGTAGGGGGCTTTTGGGAAATTCGCACAATGAAAGTGCACATAACATACTAAGTCACTTAGAGTGAAAGACAAGTGCAATAAGTGCATTTATGGGTAAAGCTCTCTTTATCAAACTTAAAAACGTTATAATACAACCCTTAGATATATCAGTCGGCAGCAAATGTAATAGCTGATAGTCCGTGGAAGCAACCTAGATCAACTTTGTCAAATCCTGTTGTAAGCTGGAACATTGTTCTTTTGGTTTAATGTAACATATCTTTTATTTAAAGATATATCTTTTATTCATATTTTTGCAGAAAAAAAGATATATTTAAAGTCTAAACTGGTCAGTGGTTACAAAATTTTCTTTTATTTAAAGATGTGACGTGGAGATGCGAATTACAGGAAAATATTACGGTTTTGAAAATTGATTGGGAGAAAAAAATTATGTGAGTTACTCTATGATTAACAAAAATAATTTATGGTTCTATATGGCTCAACGAAATATAGTACAATATATAACTCTATGATAACAAAAATAATATATGGCACCAATGGATATACAACAACCTCCAACTTGAACCACTGTCCGAATTTGTGATGAGGACTAAGGAACACCAACCATTGCGGTTATGAGACAAGCTCCAAGGACCAGGTCCGGAACTAGGGACATGCGTAAAATTTTCTAGGAGTTGCCACTTTATTCAACAACCAGAACTTAGAAAGCATCACAGACCAGCTAATCACACTCACCATCACTGAAGAGCACGTTAGAGAAGGACCACATGAAGAGCAAGGTTCAAACCAAGCTAAAGAGATATGACCAGCAGCTCACATTGAAGCATATCATATTCAAGTCGGTCAACATGATCAATGTGAGAGCCGAAACTCACACTGTCAAAACTTATATTTAGTGGGGGCTCGAAAATTCTATTTATAAAGAACTAAAGGACCGAAAATGCAAAAGAGAGATTTTTATTAATATTTTCCGAAAGTACAAGGGAAATTAGCAAAAGCTTAATAGTCTTAAATTGCTAAAACTCCTAATACTCGGACTTGGGATGGGATTACCCTTACATGAGCGTACATATATATACTGACAATCCTAGGAGGCTAAGACTTCAGATTTCCGATGTGGGACCTTGTCTTTCCTTCTCAGCCGCCGACCTAAGCTTTTTGGGCCCGATACCCGGCCCGAGAGTCTTCCGTGATCCGTTCGTGCGTTCTGATCCAAATCCGGCCCGCCGATGAATAGTGATCCGCGAATAGTAAACCGGTAAATAGTAATCCGATGAATAGTAATCCGATCTCGGTTTTAGCTCAATTCGATTTTTCGGTTAACTTTGTCTCGGGATGAATAGTGTTTTTTCAACGGTTTTTTTTCCGTGTGAATAGTGTTCCGAGCGTTTTAACGACTTCTGAGATTTGAACCGCCCATTTTTCGTTTGAACTTCCAGCCGCCGGTTCTCGTATCAATGGCCAGCCGCAGGATCCTTTGGCTCGAGTGCTCGCGACTGGTCCATGGACGGCTGGACGTTCGTCACGGTCTTTCGGGAAATGTTTACGGACGTCTTTGGAGTCAGAACATGCACATGGATGACCTTCGGTCGGTTCGGGCATGACGGTCGGTCGACTGGACTATGTTCGGACGATGAGTCTTGACTTGAGAAATGATCGTGTGCATGTGATGAAGACCCGGTGGCTGGCACTTATCCCAGCCGCCGGTTGGTGTATCATGAAGATCCGCGGCTGGCACTCATCCCAGCCGCCGGCCATGGACGTGTGAAGACCCGGCTGCTGGCACTCATCCCAGCCGCCGGTTTCGGATGAGGAATACCCGCGGCTGGCACTTATCCCAGCCGCCGGTTCGTATCTTGGATGGATCGTGGGTAGTTTGCCTTAGCTTGTCCGTCCCATGTTCGAATGAAGAAGACCCGGCGGCGGGAAGTGCCAGCCGCCGTTTCGGATGAAGAAGATCCGCGGCTGGCACTCTTCCCAGCCGCCGGTTTCGGATGGAGAAGACCCGGCGGCTGGGATAAGTGCCAGCCGCCGGTTTCGGATGAAGAAGACCCGGCGCTGGCACTCCTCCCAGCCGCCGGTTCGTGTCTTGGACGGGTCGTGGGCAGTTTGCCTTAGCTTGCCCGTTCCATGTTCGTGATTTGATCTCGTCCTTGACTTCTCGTTCCGTCAATCTTCGAGGAGGGGATTCGACCCCAACAGTTAGCCCCCCAGCTCTTTGCTTCCGTGGTTTGGAACAAGGAGCTCCGAGCTGAGAGTTTTATCGGGATTGACTGAAACGAGACGGCAATTTGTTTTTTTCCGTTCGTCCGTTCATCCGCTTCTCTTTGATGTCTTGTCAGAGCATTGTTCATCATGGAAGTTTGTGCCATGTTTGCTATATCAAAGGAGTGGCTTCATTCATTTTTTCATATCCCCTTCTCAAGTTTTTTTCTTCAAGTCTCTTCTTTGAAAATGGCTGGTGAAGAAGGTCTCCTTTCGGTCTCAACTTTGATGCGATAATGAATAATCAGTTCGAGTTTGATTTTATGTCCGCTGATCAGGATATGATACTTGTGGAAGATCTGCTGGCAGCTGGAGAAATGCCGTTCCACGAGCAGCGTACGGTCTCGAGGGTGTTCCTCAGTGGGAGGCCGGTCCTAGCAATGCGCAAGGAGCGCTCGATTTTGCTAATGTTCCTCAATGGGCGTCCGAAACGGCTGCTGGGAATGAGGACGCACCCGAGCCGGCAGCCGGGAATGATTTCAGACCCGAGCCGGCGGCCGGGAGGGTCAGACCCGAGCCGGCGGCCGGGAATGAGATCAGACCCGAGCCGGCGGCCGGGAATGAGATCAGACCCGAGTCGGCGGCCGGGAGTTCGACGAGTAGGCGTCTGGTTCGAAGAGGGCGGCTGGCTCCAAGAACGCTTCCAAGAGGGCGGCTGGCATAGTATCCGTATCAAGATGGGCGCTCGGCTCTGGAGGTGCCTTAGAGAGGACGTCCGCTACTTCTCGCGTTAGAACTGGTGGTGTCTAGCCGAGGACGAGTATAACACGTGGCGTTTGGACTCCTCCTCAACATGTCGAGGACAACGGCGGGTGGCGCGCATGGCCGTCCCGATCTCTGGTTCCTTCCGAGAGTCATCGTGTTCGGCCAGAGATAGGCAACGACTCGGCCATGTCCGGGGAAGAAGTCAGATCGGATCGCCCGGAGGTGCCTATCTTCGTGCATCCGGACGTGAAGTCCGAGTGTCGCTTCTCCCGGAGAAGCTAAAGCCTATTGGGGTGAAGATATTTTCGCTTGGCGGTTTAAGAAACCTGGACCGTCTACGAGTTACAGATCGATATCTGAGGTCTTCAAGCATGGACCCACTTTGAGCGATCAGGATTCACTGGCCAAGCTCATACGACTTCCGGATCTCGGACAAGATTAAGTTCCGTCTCCCGAAAGATAGGGACAGGATGAACAAGGCGCCGAGGGATATTTTGCCATGCACGAGTCGATGTTTTATGAAGCTTTCCTCTGGTTCCCGATCCCGGGAGCTATCTTCGGATTTCTCGAGTTATATGGGGTTGCGATCTCTCAACTTACCCCATCCGCTATGAGGATTTTGATGGGACTCATAGTCCGTTGTGCCGAGTGTGGGATCAAGTTGGAGCGTGACCTTATACGAAATTTCTTTTCGTTGAGGAAAGTTGCCCAGTCGGAGTTCTTCTGCTCGGTCAACGTTCGGAAGAATGTGAAGCGGTTCTATACCGGACTTCGACAGCATTGCAAAGCCTCGCGACACGAGTTTTTCTACGTGAAGCGCAGCCCGCTGACGGTTGGTTCCGACTTCGGCGGCTCGGTTAAGACCGAGTGGAGTTTGCCACGTAAGCGTTTCGTCTTTTTGTGAATTTTTCCTATAAGTAGTCTTTACTCCTTTGCTTCATTCTTCATAACTTCATTTCTTACAACTTTTCATTTTTTCTCCTCTTCTTTCTCTAGTTCGAGATCCCTTTGCTCCTAGAGTTTCCGGGTTCGAGGATATCGTTAGAGAAGTTGAAAAGAAGAAAATAGATTGGGAGTGTCCTGATCTTTGGCGCCGCTTTCTTGACGCGAAAGATATTTTGGAAGGCCGTGCTCCTCCGAAGGCCCCGACTTTATCGATCCGATGGCGACGTACCCTGGTATGGAGGGTGTTTGGAAGTACCGCCAGCAGAAGTATGGCGAGGCTGGACCGTCCGGAGAGCGGCTGAATTTGATCCGGCGTCCGGGTTTGTTCTCCCGCCCAGGCCAGATTTCCATGGCGTGCCCGAGGAACAGATAATCGCTCCTCAGGGTTCCGATTGCGCCACTGTTGCGGACAAAGGAAAGGGAACTTCCAACAGCCCAGACCGTCCGAGGAAGGGCAAAGTAGCTCGACGGTCGAGCGTCTGATCATGGTCTTCTCTTCGACGTTCGCAAGGCGGCGGGAGGCGATCCAGCTGAGTCCGTGAAGGTCGTGGACTATTTTGGAGCGTTGGCTCCGGCTTCAGCTGTGCCGTTTGATCGTTCAGCGGCTTACGGAGATCTGTCCTCCGGTCTTATGATGGTAATTTTTTCTTTCCTTGGATTGTTTTGACGTAGTCTGGTCTTTGCTGATATTTGTTTTTCTTTGATTCAGGTCGCCACTCGAGCTCATGCGACCCAGGTTGCCTTAGAGGTCTCAGAGAAAGAGTCTCGGAAGAAGGACAAAAAGATCAAGGCCCTAGAAGTCAAGCTCCGGAAAGCGGAGAAGAGATCGCAGAAAGAGGTCAAGAAGGCGCTTGCGGAGGCTGAGCGGAAGATGGATCTGGCACTTAAGCAAAGCCGCTGGAAGTTAGTGGAGAAGTACCGTCTCCGCATCGAGGGTGCTAAAGCTGCCCTTGCACCGATGCGTCAGGCGAAGTATGGCGAGACTGCCTTGACCGAGGTCAGCTCGAACCTTGATCTAGTCCGGGATATTAAGTCCGGGAAGTCCAAGGTCGAGGTGGAAGAAGGAGCTGGAGGCGTCATTAGAGCAGCTCAACGGACGAGGTTGGGCCGGCTCTTACGATCGGGCTGCTGCCGTTCTCGAGAGCCACTTCGTGTGCTCTCCCGTTTCTCCGTACCAGTCTCCGAATGCTGAGGATTTGGATTACGCAGCTCCTACTCCTGTTGTTGAGTATGATTAGGCTTTTGGCCTTGTATTATCTGTTTCTGTTGTGTTCAGGTCTTTTGTCCTTTTTTCATTGCATTTGCTTCGTTATCTGAACTTGGTTACTCATATCTCCTTTCATGGAGGTTCATTATCTATTTGCTTTTGCCTTAGATGTTATGGACTTCTTCGCTTGCTTTGCTTTTATAGTCTTGATAAAGGAGAAGATGGGCGGCCGGTATGTCTCTCTTCCAAGAGGGCGGCTGGCCCATTTCATATAATGAAGGGCGGTTGGCCCATCTCTCTACGGAGGACGGGCGGCTGGCCGGTTTTGTGGAGTGAGGGGCGGCTGGCCCGTTGCTCGGGCGGCTGGCCCGTTTCGGAGTTGATTTGTAACTTTGCGGAACGAAGGGCGGCTGGCCCGTCTCTCTACGGAGGATGGGCGGCTGGCCCGTTTCGTAGATTGAAGGGCGGCTGGCCCGTTGGGTGGCTGGCCCGTTTGGTAGAATGACGGGCGGTTGGCCCGTCTCTCTACGGAGGACGGGCGGCTGGCCCGTTTGTTAGTGTGAAGGGCGGCTGGCCCGTCTTTCTACGGAGGACGGGTGGCTGGCCCGTTTTGTAGCTGATTGATATTGCGTTGGAGTGTTGTCCCGGGCACTCGAACTTTCGACCAGTTCTTATCTGAGAATATTCCTGGGTTTAATGCAGTCTGTCGTTGTCGTAGGGGACCAAGCTTGTTCGGATCCCTCTTTCGACCGAACGCTTTTATGATCTCGCATAAGAGCCGGTTTGATACTGCATTCTCGAGATGTCTTTGACCAGTGTTCCCATGTCAGGCGCTTTACTGGGTTTAAAGAGTTTACTTTGTGTCCTGTACTATGCGAAACGCTGGTGAAAGTAAACTAATCAGAACATCGTTTTGAGCGCTTCCTGCAGGATCGCGGGATACAGGTTACGCCCTTCGGATGTTAATCCAGAAATTTGTATAGCGCGCTAGTTTTATCCTCTGCGGGATGTCGAGAGAACCAGGGTTTAAAAAGATAGTCTTGTTGTGGCCAGCAACAGACGGATTCGTTGGAGAGGACTTAAGTATTAGGGAGAAGTATCTTGATTGGTTGGTGGTCATGGATAAGTTACGAGATGCTAAGTCTCGATGTTTATCTGATTTTGAGTTCGAGTTGAAGATGTGCTATGAGATACAAAGTCTCAATGTTCATTTTCCTCGGGTTTTTCTGGATCCATTCGGTTTCCGGATCAAGTTTCGAGATACTGAGTCTCGACGTTTGTCGGAATGATGTTTTCGGGAAACTTTTTCAAGCTTTTGATGTGTTATGAGATGCTAAGTCCCAATGTCTATCTTCTTGATTTGTTTGCGAAAATTTGGGAGTATGTATATACGGACCCACTCCCCCCCTTTTTTAAGGAGAGGGGCAACTGAACTCGTTTTTTAAGCGAGCTGCCTACGTACCCTTCGTGAGAAGGGATCAAGTCACCCGTAGTTCCGTTTTTTTTTTTTTTTTTTTTTTTTTTTTTTGTGGCGGGAAGACGGCTAAGTCTTGATAACGGAGTTGTCCGTTGCGGCTTCGGCGTTTTCTGCGGTCTTTTCGGCAGCTTTCGTCTTTTCTTGGTTGATTTCGGTCTCCGTGGGCGGAACCTCCATTTTTTCGAACCGCTCGGTTCTACTCACTTTCTTCCCCAGCTCGGGGGCGTCGTCTTCATTCTTTCTCTTCGGGTTCTCTCTCTGCGGGATGGTCGTATTCCAGAGTTTGTGCTCTGCCAGAAAACAGATCCGAGCCTCCTTCTGGTTTCCCCAAATGGTCTTAATTCCGTTTGGTGTCGGGAACTTCAGGCAGAGATGGTAAGTTGATGGGATAGCTCGCATTGAGTTGATCCAAGGAGTTCCCATGATCACATTATAAATCGCGGGGTGGTTTGCCACCGCGAAGTTAACGATTTTGGTAATCCCTCCGGCATGAACCGGGAGCTGGATCGTTCCGTCCGTCATTGCGACTTCACCGGAGAATCCGATCAGCGACCTCGGATTTGGCTTTATCATAGACGGATCCACCTTCATCCTTTGAAGTGTCTCTCGAAAAATGACGTCCACCGAACTTCCGGTGTCGATCAAGACTCGGGAGACGTCGTGGTCGTTGATGTCCCACTCTACCACTAATGGATCGTCGTGAGGTTGGTTAAGGCCTTCAGCGTCTTTTTCGTGGAAGGCGATCGGTCATCATTTTCGGTGATCGGTTTCCACGGGTTTGACTCCTTGTCTCCTCTTCTCAGAAATGCCTTTATGGAGGCCACTGTATCTCGGCAGTATTGTGACCCTCCGATGATCATGTGGATTCTCATGCGGTTGGCGGCGGAGTCGTCTCCGTTTCATCTCCTTCCCCGTTTGGGGGTCTCTTCGTCGGGCCTTTCGGGACGTTCCTGGTTAGGTCGTCCTTCCGGGGTGCCATTATCTTCTTCGATGGCTCCGAGACTCTCGAGGGTTACTCCGTTTCCGAGCTCCCCGGCTAACAGCTTTGCCGCGAGCCTCCTTCCGATGGTCCTGCAGTTTTCGGTCGAGTGGCCTTTGGTCTTATGGAAGGTACATAAGGCATTCTCGTCGAATCCCGGTCGAGTCCATGTGTTCCACGGTCCCCTGTTGTGCCCATCTGATGGTCTTTCCGTGTTTATTTGATAGTTATGCGCTCCGCCCGGATTGGGTTCCTCATCTCGGCTAGCTCGCCTACTTCTTCTCTCGTTTGGAAAGTTAGAAGGTTGCACCGTGCCTTTGGCGACCAATTTTGATGATTGGTGCTTTCCGGTTGGGACCCTCATTTCTTCCTCGTAGATGACGAAGTTGGAAGCACGGTGGAGAGCATCCTGAATGCTTACCGGTGGGTTCACGGTAATCTCCTTTCTGAAGTTTGAAGTCTTCAGCAAGGACTTCTTCAGGGCGTTGATTGCGGCGCTGTTGCTTAGGCCGTCGATCTTCGAGACAATCATCTTAACCTCTCGATGAAATCTCGAAGGCTTTCTTCGGGCTCCTGCGATAGCGAATAGAGGTCTGCGTCGGATGTTGACTGTCTTATGAACAGCGAGTAATGCTTCAGGAAGGCTGCCGACAATTGCTAGAAACCGTTAATTGAATCTCTTTCTAGCCTTGAGAACCATGACAGGGCTGATCCTTTCAAATGTTCCACGAAGAGGAGGCAGAATCCTGCGTCCCTCTCATCGGGTTTGAATCTAGCCCGTCCCATAGCGATGTGAAAGGCAGTCATGTGGGCCTTCGGATCGGTCGTCCCGTCGTAGAAGGGGATTCGGATTTTTCCCGGGTCAGAAATTCTAACGCTCGTGATCCTTGAAGTGAACGGGATCTTTTGCGTTTTCTCTAAGACGCGGTCGATTTCCGGGGCCGCACTTGTTGCTTTATGGACTTGCGACCTTACCTCCTTCATCTGACTTGCGGTGAGTTCCAAACGGGCACGGAGCTCGTCCAACTCGTCCCTTCGGCTAGCGGATCGGTTAGCTCGGGCCTCTCGTTCCGCGTTTTCCTGTTCTTCGATCCATCGGAGCTCTTCCTCATCCGCGTTTAGATCTCCAGCTTCGTCGTCGGTTTCGCTTTCGGCTCTGTTCACGGTGTCTCTCCGATTTCCGCCGTTAGTCACCGAGGAAGTCGGCCATTCAGTGGTTCGTCCAGTGGCGCTTTTCTGATTCAGCGGGGGTGGTGCTGACGGTTCTCTCCTTGTTCCGACTGGGGTCTGCTCATCGGGATTATGACGGCCCGGGGGATCCGCTCGCGGGGTGAAGATAAGGCGTCTTGCTTCGAAAGCGCGGGGGCCACGCGTCAGCTCCTGGGAAGCTGCTCTTTCCTGCGCGGCCGTTCTTTCTTCTCTGTTTTGCCGTTCTGCGATTTCGGCTACCATGTTCCTCAGCTCGGTGATCGCTGCGTTCTCCAGGGCGATGTTGGCCGTGTCCGTGATGACCGGATCGTCGAGTGGCATTCCGTATCTGGCGAGGGCCCTGGGGGAAGTCCTGGGATTTCCGACTGCCCCGTCGGTGGATGTCCCGGCGGCAGTTGTTCCGGTTCCGGCCGCCGATGTGCTAATGGCGGGAAGTCCCATTCCGGCTGCTGCTCCGGTTGGTTGGTTGATGATGTCGTCAGTTCTTCTGGTCATTGTCTTCGTTTCGTATCCTTTTCGTTCTTAGGGTTAAGAATATTTCTCGTCCCCACAGACGGCGCCAAACTGTGAGAGCCGAAACTCACACTGTCAAAACTTATATTTAGTGGGGGCTCGAAAATTCTATTTATAAAGAACTAAAGGACCGAAAATGCAAAAGAGAGATTTTTATTAATATTTTCCGAAAGTACAAGGGAAATTAGCAAAAGCTTAATAGTCTTAAATTGCTAAAACTCCTAATACTCGGACTTGGGATGGGATTTACCCTTACATGAGCATACATATATATACTGACAATCCTAGGAGGCTAAGACTTCAAATTTCCGATGTGGGACCTTGTCTTTCCTTCTCAGCCGCCGACCTAAGCTTTTTGGGCCCGATACCTGGTCCGAGAGTCTTCCGTGATCCGTTCATGCGTTCTGACCCAAATCCGGCTGCCGATGAATAGTGATCCGTGAATAGTAAACCGATGAATAGTAATCCGATGAATAGTAATCCGAATCTCGGTTTTAGCTCAATTCGATTCTTCGGTTAACTTTGTCTCGGGATGAATAGTGCTTTTCAACGGTTTTTCCCGCGTGAATAGTGTTCCGAGCGTTTTACGACTTCTGAGATTTGAACCGCCCATTTTTCGTTTGAACTTCCAGCCGCCGGTTCTCGTATCAATGACCAGCCGCCGGATCCATTGGCTCGTGTGCTCGGCGACTGGTCCATGGACGGCTGGACGTTCGTCACGGTCTTTCGGGGAATGTTTACGGACGTCTTTGGAGTCAGAACATGCACATGGATGATCTTCGGGTCGGTTCGGGCATGACGGTCGGTCGACTGGACGATGTTCGGACGATGAGTCTTGACTTGAGAAATGATCGTGTGCATGTGATGAAGACCCGGCGGCTGGCACTTATCCCAGCCGCCGGTTGGTGTATCATGAAGATCCGGCGGCTGGCACTCATCCCAGCCACCGGCCATGGACGTGTGAAGACCCGGCGGCTGGCACTCATCCCAGCCGCCGGTTCGTATCTTGGATGGATCGTGGGTAGTTTGCCTTAGCTTGTCCGTCCCATGTTCGGATGAAGAAGACCCGGCGGCTAGGATAAGTGCCAGCCGCCGGTTTCGGATGAAGAAGATCCGGCGGCTGGCACTCTTCCCAGCCGCCGGTTTCGGATGGAGAAGACCCAGCGGCTGGGATAAGTGCCAGCCGCCGGTTTCGGATGAAGAAGACCCGGCGGCTGGCACTCATCCAGCCGCCGGTTCGTATCTTGGATGGATCGTGGGTAGTTTGCCTTAGCTTGTCCGTCCCATGTTCGGATGAAGAAGACCCGGCGGCTAGGATAAGTGCCAGCCGCCGGTTTCGGATGAAGAAGATCCGGCGGCTGGCACTCTTCCCAGCCGCCGGTTTCGGATGGAGAAGACCCAGCGGCTGGGATAAGTGCCAGCCGCCGGTTCGGATGAAGAAGACCCGGCGGCTGGCACTCATCCCAGCCGCCGGTTCGTGTCTTGGACGGGTCGTGGGCAGTTTGCCTTAGCTTGCCCGTTCCATGTTCGTGATTTGATCTCGTCCTTGACTTCTCGTTCCGTCAATCTTCGAGGAGGGGATTTCGACCCCAACAATCAAGAAGAAGAACCGCATGAGGCTTGGATATTACTTCCAATTCGACAAGGTCATGAACTTGCCCTATTCAGCATCCAAACCAATATCTAAAACGCTGCACTTCAGCCAACACGGTTCAATCCACAAGTTAAGGTTTATTTTAATTTCAATTGAACTAACCGTGTACTCTTGCTTTGTTTCAGGTCGAGTTAACTAGTTATATTAGTTTTCGGTTTAATTAGTTTGGTCACATTAGTTTTATTTTTGGTCTTGTATTTTGCTTCAAGTCCCCAAGTAGGGCATCAGCTGTTTGGACCCATTTATTAAGGTCCCCTCTCACAGCCGTGTATTCACCTTTGCCAATATCAATAAAGAACGAGAGCTTTCATCTCTGAAACCCTTAAGCTTTGAGTTCGTGTGTCATATCGTTCTTGAGCATCCTTGACTTATCAAAGCTCCCTTCCATAGAGTTTTGTGGCGTCTTCAATCCACCATTCATCCACCGATCCAGCTAGAGAGTGTTGCACAACCAGCTAGTTCGTTCCCATCCATCTTGTTTCATCTAATCGGTTTTGAAGAGGAGAGTTGGACAACCAATCTTCGAACCACAACCCTCATTCTTACATCATTTGGAGTTTGAACCACCAGAACCCTATGGGTTGTAAAGCCCCTTAAGATGTTCGGTTAAGTCGGTTTGTATAGCTTATTTCAGGCACATATATTGTACATCGTATATAAGGGCTTTGGCCTCCTTCTTCATCAATAAGAAAACCTTTACAACCCCTGGTGTTTCTTATCATGGTATCAGAGCACAAATCCTAAAAGTTAATTAAAAAGGGTTTTGTGATCGATCTTGTGATCTCCGCTTTCACTACAAGGAGATTGCTTTTGTTCTGCCAATACGTATCAGCCTCATCCGGAACACTTCTCTTTGATTCCGATGAGCACTGAGTCAGCTCTTGCTACTTCCATGGCTCCGACTCGGCGAATAATCTCGCCGTACGACCTAACTTCCAGTGATAATCCTGGGATTGTTGTTTCCGAACCGCTTCTCTGTGAACCCAACTACGATGAGTGGTATACCAATCTTCGCTTGGCTCTCAAGGCAAGGAAGATGTTCGGCTTTGCTGAAGGTTCTATTCTTATGCTCGTTGAAACCGATCCCGATTATGAATATTGGATTGCTAACAATGCTCATGTTGTTTCGTGGATAAACCTTAGGCCATCTCCAGTGGTTAGAGACCCTTAGAGTATCTAAAAAACAAAAATATCAATTTTTTAGTTGTATAATTATATTTCAAATTTTTTAAAGCCTGTAAAATACTACCTATGTGACATGTGGAGCGTGGAGTTTAAAACTGGTTCTAAAAATCCTTCTTTTAGAACCTTTCTACATTCTCTCTCATATTTTTATTTTTATTTCATTTATTTTAATGGTGGGGTTCAGGTTTTAGAATCCTCCATTGGAGATGCCCTTACTATTGACGAAAGCATTGCCACCTCTATGTCTCATCTTGACGATGCCCATGAACTGTGGACTCATGTTCAAAAACGCTTTGGGGTTAAAAATGGGCAGAGAGTTCAGCGGCTTAAAACAGAGTTGGCTACTTGTCGTCAAAAAGGTTTAGCTATTGAAACATACTGTGGGAAGCTCTCTCAATTATGGAGAAGCTTGGCCGATTACCAACAGAAAAAAACAATGGAGGAAGTCCATAAAGAAAGAGAGGAAGACAAACTCCATCAATTTCTCTTGGGGCTTGACGAATCTCTCTATGGACCCATCAAATCTGCACTTCTCTCTCGAGTACCACTGCCAACTCTTGAAGAAGCTTACAACGCCTTGACTCAGGATGAAGAATTTAAATCCTTGAGTCGTCTGCATGAAGAAAAGAATGATGGTGTTAGTTTCGCGGTTCAAACCACCACACAACCGTGTTCTACCACCGAAAACAGAGGCTCATCCAACCCAAAATGTGTTCTCATTCTGGTCGTTTAGGTCATACTTTTGACAACTGTTTCAAATGTATTGGCTATCCACCTTGGCTTGAAGAAAATATTCGCAACAAACAGAACTTGTCTGGCTCGGGGCGTGGTTCAAAGAGTAATCAAAGTGCTGGTCGAGGCTCTGATGTCAATCATGTTCTCACTTTGGGGATTGGCAACTCTGTTTCGGCTCATTACATGTCCACCTCTCTCTCAGGCAGCTGATCGTATTAGGCTGAGTGGTTAAGCGATGGTCAGTGGAAAGCGTTGGTTCAAATCCTGGACGAATGAAAATAATCTGCTTCAAATTCCAGAACGTATTTTCTTGAATCTTGGATTGTTGACTCTGGAGCAACAAATCATATGACTAGAACTCTGCAATTTCTAAGTGACGTATCTGATATGCCTCCTGTTCTGATTAAATTGTCTGATGGACGCTTTACCACTGCTACTAAACATGGCAGTGTTCACCTCGGTTCTGCTTTAGAAGCTCAGGACGTGTATTTTGTTGATGGTCTTCACTGCCATTTTCTCAGTTGACTAGAGAACGTTGATGCAGTTTTCAATCACTGATAAGCTGTGTATTATCCAGGATCACATCACTCAGATGCTGATTGGAGTGGGTAGGCAACAAAACAGATTATATTTTTTTCGCGGAGAGGAAGTCGCAGCCTCGGTGACAATAGCTAGCTGGCAGGATTCTTCTCTGCAACTCTGGCATTGTCATTTGGGGCATCCCTCTTCCAAGGCGTTGCAGTTATTGAACTTATCAGATGTTTCTTCTAGTGGTTTTGATTTAAAATCTTGCGAAATCTGCTTCCGGGCTAAACAAACTCGGGATTCTTTTCCCTTAAGTAGTAATAAGACGAGTTTTTCATTTGAATTGGTGCACTGTGATATTTGGGGTCTGTATAGGACGACTTCTATCTGTGCTTCTCGATATATTTATACTCTTGTCGATGACTATTCCCGGGCAGCTTGGGTATACCTCTTGCCTTCCAAACGTGAAGCTCTGACTCACCTCAAGAACTTTATAGCTCGTGTTGTTCGGAAATTCTCCAAACAAGTTAGAACAATCCGCATTGATAACGGTTCTAAGTTCATTTGCTTTTCTACTTATTATGCTGAACAAGGGATCATTCATGAGATGTCTTGTGTGGGTACTCCGCAACAAAATGGCAGAGTATAACACAAACATCGGCATATCCTCAACGTTGCTCGTGCATTTCGTTTTCAAGCTGGCCTTCCTGTTGAATTTTGGAGTTATTGCGCTTTGGCAGCTGCTTATTTGATCAATCGGGCACCCACTCCTCTGATACAAGGCAAGAAAATTTTCGAGCTTGTTTATGACAGACCTCCGCCTTTAAATCATATCAGAGTTTTTTGGCTGGGTTTGTTATGTGCACAATCAAAAACATGGAGGAGATAAAAGTTGCACCTCACAGCACCAAATCGATATTGATGGGCTATCCATTCACCAAGGAAGGTTAGCAAGTGTATAATATTGACATGGTGTTGTTTCCATGTCACACAATGTCGTCTTCTATGAAACATAGTTTCATTTTCCGATCTCGATCCCTGCTCAGTCATCTCAGCCTTCATCTTCGGTTCAGATTCAGTCCATGGATGATGATGATGAGGAGGATTTTCTTTCCTCCTCTCCGACTGCAACAACTCCTAACATTGTTGCTCCGCTACAAGACTTTGTCACTTCTGAAATTACTCATGCGGCTGATCCTATTGCTCCCGATGATGGTTCAGTTGTTGTGGCCGACACTACACATGTCGAGGCCTCTCTTCCATCTTTTGTTGCTGCAGAAACTTCCACAGAATCGTATTCATCCATCTCTTTTAACCCAAATTCTTCTGAGGTTCTTGGTCGTGGTTTGCGAAAGAAACAGCCTCCGGTTAAACTTTCTGAATATGTCATTGCTCTTCTTCATCAGTCGTATCCATATCAAACTCCATATCCGCTGGATAACTACTATTTTAGCTTTTTCAGACAATTATCATGCTTATCTTCTCGCTATCACTTCTGGCGTTGAGCCACACACTGATGAGAATTGGCGTGGTGCGGTATCTGATGAGATTGTTTCTTTTGAAGATCTTGGTACTTGGACAGTGGGCGATTTGCCTCTGGGAAAGAAGGCTTTAGGCTGTAAATGGGTGTTTTGTCGCAAGTACAAGTCTGACAGGACTCTTGAAAGACATAAGACTCGCTTAGTTGTTCTTGGGAACAATCAGACTGAAGGTGATGATTATACAGAAACATTCGCTCATGTCGCTAAACAGGTCATTGTTAGTGCATTCCTCCAACAGGTTGTCTCTCTTGACTGGGAGGTTAATCAAATGGATGCTCGTAATGCCTTCCTCCATGGTGATCTTGATGCAGAGGTATATATGAAATTTCCACCCAGTTTTCGTTCGGCTACCACAAATCAAGTCTGTCGTTTACGAAAATCTTTATACGGTTTAAAACAAGCACCACGTTGTTGGTTTGCTAAGCTTGCTTCGTCCTTGGAGACATATGGTTTTCAGAAAGACACCTCTGACCACTCTCTGTTCATTTAGGCGAGTTCAGATGTTCGTATTCATGGGCTCGTTTACGTAGACGATTTGATCATCACTGGCTCCTCTCTTATGGTTATCACTGAATTCAAAAAACTACTCAAGTAAGTGTTTCCACATGAAGGATCTTGGCATCATGCGCTATTTATTGGGCATTGAGGTTGCTCGTAGTCCATCTGGCATGCATCTCTGCCACAAAAGTACGCGCTTGACATCATCACGGAGACTGGTTTACTTGGCATTAAGCCAACATCTTTTCCAGTTGAGCAGCACCACAAACTTGCTCTTGTTAAATGTGACACCATATCTGACCTGTCTCGTTATCACCGCTTAGTGGGAAGACTCATTTACCTCGGCACCACACACCCTGAGTTATCATATGCCATTCATAATCTGTCCCAGTTCATGAATGACTCGAAATCAGAACATTGGGAAGCTGCTCTCCGCGTCGTCAGATATCTTAAGTCCAGCCCGGGGCAAGGGATTCTTCTTTTCTCTAATACTCCCTTGGCCCTTACTGCGTGGTGTGATTCAGATTGGGGTTCATTTCCAACTACACATCACTCTCTCACTGGTTGGTTTATTCAGCTGGGTGGTTCTCCTTTGTCTTGGAAAACACAAAAACACGACGTTATCTCTCGCTCTTCCGTGTTAAGCCAACATCTTTTCCAGTTGAGCAGCACCACAAACTTTCTCTCGTTAAAGGTGACACCATATATGAACTGTCTCGTTATCGCCGCTTATTGGGAAGTCTCATTTACCTTGGCACCACAAACCCTGAGTTATCATATGCCATTCATATTCTATCCCAGTTCATGAATGACCCGAAATCAGAACATTGGGAAGCTGCTCTCCGCGTCATCAGATATCTTAAGTCCAGTCCGGGGCAAGGGATTCTTCTTTGCTCTAATACTCCCTTGGCTCTTACTGTGTGGTGTGATTCAGATTGGGGTTCATGTCCAACTACACATATCTCTCTCACTGGTTGGTTTATTCGGCTGGGTGGTTCTCCTTTGTCTTGGAAAACACAAAAACATGACATTGTCTCTTGATATTATGTGTTTTTAACGTATTTTGATTCGTTTTTAGTATTCGGTTTGAGTTTTTATTTGCATCTTTCGTTAGCTTTTCAAGTCTTTTCTTTTGTTTTGAGTCTTTTTACAGATTTTATGGAGTTCCGATGAAGTTTGGCGTTTACGGACATGTTCGAGTCGAGTTAATGTGGAAAACACGAGAAAATGACCAACTGAAGAGAACGCCCGTTCTTTGAGTGGAACGACCATGGAGAACGATCGTTCCCCTTACAGAACGGTCGTTCCCCTCTTCACCAACCTTGCCGACAAATGTGCTATGGATCGACCGTTCTCTCCCATGTGCTCGTTCCCCATCTCACCTACTTCACCAACAACCATGCACGGAACGATCGTTCCCCGACTTCCACATCTCACCTACTACGGATCGACCATTGGGAACGATCGTTCTCCACCTAGAACGACCGTTCCCCGTCTCACCTACTCCCCTTCACCTTGGCCTATATAATGAACTCACTCTTGATGCTTCAAACCACACCATCTTCTTCCTTCTCTCTTCTCTAGCTTCAAAGCATTGCTCCTTCTTCAGTTTTAAGCTTTTATGTTTATGCTTTTATTAAGTTTTATTTAGTTTCTTTTAAGCTTTATACATTTATGCTTATGCTTTAAGTTTTACTTTCAGTTCTTATATTTATGCTTATGCTTTAAGTTTTTACTTTCAGTTCTTATATTTATGCTTTACTTTCAGTTCTTATATTTATGCTTTAATTAAGTTCTTATAAGTTATTTTCAGCTTTCATTATCTATCCAAGCTTTTATGATGAACTCTATAATCTCTTTGTTTTCTTCTTTAATCATGTCTGAGTAGATCTCTTAGTTAGGTTAAGGTTTGTCAAGGGAATTCATGAGTTTAGGGTTAAACACAAATAGGCTATTCAAATCAATGTCTTCACCTTTGTTGTTCTTAATGCTTAGATCGAATTGATCACTTGATTTTATGATATTGGGTTAAACTTAGACAGCGAGAGTTGCTAGGTTGCTAGAAAGAACATCGGTGAGCAATTTATTCATTACCTGCGAGAGTAGATGTATTGGAGAACTGTGAACATATCAAACCTATCCTTAATGCTTGTCTACGATCTCTAGTACCAGCGAGAGTTAGGATTTCTAGGTTGATAGACAAAGATATTGATACCACGAGAGTGGATTGATATTATCTTAGTGTTTGAGTTCTAGACTTATGCTTAATCATTGCCTGAATAGTTGTTTATCCTTGCTCTGAATCTCCTGTGATATTCCTTGACCTAACGCTTGTTTAATATTATCTCTAAATACCGATTTTCGCTTTTATTACTTGCTATTTACAAAACCAAAAACATAATTGAATTGTCTTAGCTTTTAAATTAACTCATTAAGTCAAAGTGTGAAAACTGGTCTTCGTGGGATCGACCCCTAAATACTACTTCGTATGTTGTGCACTTGCAGTAGGAAATAAGGGTTTAAAACTCGTGTATCAAGTTTTTGGCGCCGTTGCCGGGGACCAAATTTTCACCTTTAGTTTACGGCTGAATTATTAGTCTAAGACACTAACTTTTACTAACTTTGATGGCCATGGACTACAATGATTGGCCACAAGAAGAGGAGGACACGTTTGAAGAATACATTGAAGATGAGTCTTTTGATGAGAACATACTTACGGCAGAACAAAGAGTGGAGTTGGATAAGCTTTGCGTGGAAAATACAATGCTGACAAGGAGTGACCTAGCAATAATGATCCGGTTGAACCTCATGTCACATCGGGCAGTACTAGAAGGAAGAGAGCTTACATTTGATGAGATAATGGTAGCCCAGTCACTTAAGGAGGTAATATATTGGGTTCCACCATCCCAATTACAAGGTACATCCGATTTAGCCTTTGAATTTCAAGATTTTGAAGATAGTCACATGCCTTCTATTGGAAATATAGCTTATGATTCACCTTCCTCCATACTCATTGATGAATGCTATGATTTGATATGTGAGACTCAAAGACTAGATGCCTTAAGAGTAGAAAAATTTGCTAGAGATTATCATGAAATATGTTTTGATACTAGTTATCTTTGTGTTTTGAATTATCATAATCTCGAGCTTAACTCTTTAATGCTAGAGGAATCTAGATCGCTTCTTGAAAAATCTGACCTAGGGGATGAATTTGATTTGGATAAGATCTTGGATGAGATAGAGAACCCTAAGGTTGAGAATGATGATGAGAATGAGAATGTGGTATTTTATAAGATTGATGGAGATAAAGTTGACTATTTTGTGACAAACTCGTTTGAAGCTAAAGTTGATTATATCTTTCCATCAAATGCATTTGATTCTCAACAACATCTCACTGTCAAGGAATATTTGAAGATACACGCTACATTTGTAGTAAACTTCCTTGATGAGAATATTGTCTATTTGCTTTGGACAATTGTATACCTTTTTGCGCACTTTGTTTCTTGTCCCAATAAGAGAAGGACCAAAGGTGCACTGCCTCAGCCTTTTGATTCTCATGATTAGCACTTGTGCTCAGAAGTCAAGCTAACGACTTAAACCAAGCGCTTGGTGGGAGGCAACCCACTGGTAAGTGTTTTTCTTTTATGTTCTTTTACTATTGATTTTTGGTTTTGTTTTTCTTTGTTTCAGTTGAAAAAAAAATAATAATAATAAAAAAAAAACGAGCGAGCACCCCAAATCTGTTTCCGAGCACCTGCTCCGCCGGAGTGCTCCATAAAAAAAAAAAAAAAAAAAGAAGGGGGTGCACGTCTTCAGGTAAGTTTTCTTGTCCCTACACCACTGTCAAATCCATTTAGGACTTTTTTATTTTATTTATGAGTTTGCGGGTTTCTCTTTCAGATTTGTTTTAACCGGGACGGTTAAAAACAAGTCTGGGGGAGGGATTCATTTGTGTACTAACGATGTGTTTTGTGGATGTTTTATGTTTTATTTTGGTGTGTTTAAATTTTCAAAAAAAAACAAAACAAAAAAAAACATTTATCGAGTCAAAACAATGTGTGAAATTGTTAAACTTTTTGGAATTGCAACATGTTCGATGTCATTGCCTTAGGACTGCTTAGCATTGTTTGAGGATAGTTTGGAAACACAGAAAAATCCATAACTTGATCATTTAGTGAATTTCTCAAATCATCTGAACTTAATCGAATTATTGGAACTTAATATGGACTTAATTTATCTCACTTAGGGGGTTGATAATCATGTATTGGATTTTACATTTGGAGTTTTCTTTGCATCATTTCTACCAATCTTTGCTAACTCCAAATGGCTAGACTTATCCTTAGTCTAGTACCACACCCTCAACATTTCCATGTTGAAACCCACTTATTTTCGTTTACTGTCATTGCATTCATGTGCAAAAACTATGGAGTATACGGACCGACACAACTTTTCTTTGGGACTGTGTCTAGATAGGTGGTCTCTTTCTGATTAAACTCATGGGATGTGTCTAGAAAAGTGATCTATTTTTGAATATATTCATCGAAAATTTTCGTTTCAAAAGAGGATGAACTTTTAAATGGGTAGAAGTTTGTATTCAAGAAATAAGCTTACATCGTTAAAATTCTTTTGATGCAGATCTTAGAGACTAACCGGTTCCTTTCTCCGATATATTTTCAGTAAAAAAAAAATAATAAAAAAAGAATAAAAAATAAAAAAAATAAAAAAAAGAGAAAAGAAAAGAAAAAAAAACAGAAGGAACCGGTAAGTCAAGGTAACATCTTTAAATTTCATAAAACGTCAAAAGAAATCATGTTCTTGTTTGTGACTCAGTTAAAAAAGGGTAGAAGGATTAGAGTTAAGGAGAGTTGTGTACCTCCTAATTGGTCTGTGTCTCACGGTGATTTTGCATAATGATTTGCATCCGTTTTTACTGCTAAAAGAAACCGAAACACTTGAGCCACCAAATACCAACCTTGATACCTAGACCATAACGTGTTAGATATTCCCTTTGTGAGAGTACACGCATTTGATAATAAATGTTAAATATTGAGTTCTGCTTGATCATGAGATTTCACTTATTTACTACGGTTATGGAGAAGTACAATGAAGTACGGTTTGATCTGAACCTTGCGAATGCGGTTTACGGGCAATTGATTTAGAGTATGGTCCTATAAGTTTTACAAGTCTCACACGTTTTTCTAACCTCTCCTCTTTATAAGATCTCTGGTTTTGCTTGGGGACAAGCAAATGTTTTAGTTGGGGGGAGTTGATATTATGTGTTTTTAACGTATTTTGATTCGTTTTTAGTATTCGGTTTGAGTTTTTATTTGCATCTTTCTTTAGCTTTTCGAGTCTTTTCTTTTGTTTTGAGTCTTTTTTACAGATTTTATGGAGTTCCGATGAAGTTTGACATTTACGGACATGTTCGAGTCGAGTTAATGTGGAAAACACGAGAAAATGACCAACTGAAGAGAACGCCCGTTCTAAGGGAGAACGACCATGGAGAACGACCATTCTTTGAGTGGAACGACCATGGAGAACGATCGTTCCCCTTACAGAACGGTCGTTCCCCTCTTCACCAACCTTGCCGACAAATGTGCTATGGAACGACCGTTCTCTCCCATGTGCTCGTTCCCCGTCTCACCTACTTCACCAACAACCATGCACGGAACGATCGTTCTCCACCTAGAACGATCGTTCCCCGACTTCCACATCTCACCTACTACGGATCGACCATTGGGAACGATCGTTCTCCACCTAGAACGACCGTTCCCCGTCTCACCTACTCCCCTTCACCTTGGCCTATATAATGAACTCACTCTTGATGCTTCAAACCACACCATCTTCTTCCTTCTCTCTTCTCCAGCTTCAAAGCATTGCTCCTTCTTCAGTTTTAAGCTTTTATGTTTATGCTTTTATTAAGTTTTGTTTAGTTTCTTTTAAGCTTTATACATTTATGCTTATGCTTTAAGTTTTACTTTCAGTTCTTATATTTATGCTTATGCTTTAAGTTTTTACTTTCAGTTCTTATATTTATGCTTTAATTAAGTTCTTATAAGTTATTTTCAGCTTTCATTGTCTATCCAAGCTTTTATGATGAACTCTATAATCTCTTTGTTTTCTTCTTTAATCATGTCTGAGTAGATCTCTTAGTTAGGTTAAGGTTTGTCAAGGGAATTCATGAGCTTTAGGGTTAAACACAAATAGGCTATTCAAATCAATGTCTTCACCTTTGTTGTTCTTAATGCTTAGATCGAATTGATCACTTGATTTTATGATATTGGGTTAAACTTAGACAGCGAGAGTTGCTATGTTGCTAGAAAGAACATCGGTGAGCAATTTATTCATTACCTGCGAGAGTAGATGTATTGGAGAATTGTGAACATATCAAACCTATCCTTAATGCTTGTCTACGATCTCTAGTACCAGCGAGAGTTAGGATTTCTAGGTTGATAGACAAAGATATTGATACCACGAGAGTGGATTGATATTATCTTAGTGTTTGAGTTCTAGACTTATGCTTAATCATTGCCTGAATAGTTGTTTATCCTTGCTCTGAATCTCCTGCGATATTCCTTGACCTAACGCTTGTTTAATATTATCTCTAAATACCGATTTTCGCTTTTATTACTTGCTATTTACAAAACTAAAAACATAATTGAATTGTCTTAGCTTTTAAATTAACTCATTAAGTCAAAGTGTGAAAACTGGTCTTCGTGGGATCGACCCCTAAATACTACTTCGTATGCTGTGCACTTGCAGTAGGAAATAAGGGTTTAAAACTCGTGTATCATCTCTCCCTCTTCCGCTGAGGCTGAATACCGTGTGATGGCTGATACTGTCAATGAGCATCACTGGTTGCGCCAACTTCTTCATGCGCTTGGTATTCTCTGCAACTCTTCTATCACTCTGTATTCGGACAGTCTCTCTGCTATAGGTCTTGCCGCCCGTACCAAGCATGTTTGTCGCGACTGTCACTTCAACATGGATGAGCTCATCAAAGGAATGATTGTCACCAAACATGTTTCTTCCAAGTCGCAACTCGTGGATATTATGACCAAAGCCTTAGGCAAAAAGAGTTTGAAGCATTTCTTCTCAAGCTGGGTGTTTGTAACCTTCACCATCCAGCTTGAGGGGGGGGGGGGGGGTATTGGGCTGTAAAGCCCCTTAAGATGTTCGGTTAAGTTGGTTTGTATAGCTTACTGAAAAGACATATATTGTATATCGTATATTAGGGTTTTGGCCTCCTTCTTTTACAATAAGAAAACCTTTACAACCTCTTGTGTTTCTTATCAAACCCGAGCCAGAGTTGTCGGAGCCCCACCCCCAGCCCAGTTTGAACCGGATTGGTCGGAACCCCGACTCCAGCTCCATGCATGCAGTCCCGGAAAAGACGTAAGTAGTAATCACGAAGATCAAGAGTAGCATGCCTTGGAGAGACCCATCGCTTCTTTTTTGATCAAATTGATTATCTTCTTTCTTCTTCTTGTTTTCTATTTCGTTTATTGCTTTTGTGAGCTATTAAGAGTTGAGAGGTGTTTGGGTCAAAACCCACTCTTCGAAGATTGACGGACCGAGAAGCCTCGATTACGGACAAACGGCTCGTGTCCCGACCACAT
The DNA here is from genome assembly GCA_010577795.1 of Isatis tinctoria. Classification (NCBI taxonomy): domain Eukaryota; kingdom Viridiplantae; phylum Streptophyta; class Magnoliopsida; order Brassicales; family Brassicaceae; genus Isatis; species Isatis tinctoria. The sequence continues at coordinate 5,676,220 of CM021246.1, read as the reverse complement.
GCCCACGAAATGGGACTAGACGACCTTATCCTGGCAACATGCCCACGTTTCATGGCCAACCGCCCATCCTTCCTTCACAGGCAGGCGCCCATCACGGGTCATGGAGCAAACCGCACATCCTTCCTTCACAGCCAAGTGCCCGACCTGGGTCATGGAGCCAACCGTCCGTCCCTACATCCATAAGGCCACACGCTGTCTTTGTATCAAGGAGCCAGCCGCCCTTCACCTCCTCGTGGAAACATGGCAGATAACAGACTGCATTGCCAAAACAAAGCCATCTGCCCACCTTCATGCCAGCCGCCCACCTTCATGCCAGCTGCCCGTCTGTGTTCCTTCCTTTTAGGACCATCCGCCCATGCATCTCAGCAAGGAGATGGGCGGATGGCCATCATCAAAAGAATGGGCGGCTGGAGGCTTAACGAGAGAAGGGCGTGTCAGTTGCTTAATTCATAAAACGTTTGTAACACAATTTAGAGGAAATAGCTGTTAAAACACTGTTCATGAAAACACTATTCACTACCCGGGAAAAACATAACCAAAAACCGATTTAAACTTAATCCGAATTCGAATTACTATTCACAGTTTATTATTTACGGATTACTGTTCACATGTCGACAAAAGTTGGTCCGCCAAGGTCTTTGGCTGCGAATCGGGCCCGAAGGAATCAAGTCGGCGGCTGGGAGCAAAGAGCAAAGTCTCACATCGCTAATGAAGAGTTTTGGGCACCCTAAGATGTCTAGTATATATATATATATATATGCATACTTGTGGTAAGGGTAAATTGATTCAGAATCCGGGTATAAGAGCTTTTGCAATATTAAACATTAAGCTTTTGCCAACTTTCTTGTACTTCAGATAATATTTACATAATAAAATCGTATTTTGCAAATTTCGGTTCTTAAGTTCTTATAAATTTAAGTTTTCGAATATTTAAATAAGTTTTGATTGTGTGAGTTTCCATCTATAGAGAATAGGATGAGCCATAGTTGGTTCCTAAATTGGATAATATGAATGCCGGTGATGTTGTCTCCAAAATCAATCATGAAAACGATTTCATGTGTTCCTTTTTTTCAGTTTATAATCCTCATAGAAAATAAAAATCTTGATTATGTTGTTTTTAAAATCAGTCATGAGGAGAAAATTCCTTTTTGTTTTTGCACAACTTTTTTTTTTTATCCCTTGCTAGCTAATTTTAGATATAAAGTGGATCTATCGCTTTTGTTATTTGTATTTTATGAATCTCTCTTATTCATATAGGATTATTAAGGGTGTTCCGCGGAGATATGACTAATTTCTTACGAGATACTAAATTTTTCATCCACGCTACGCGTGCGTAAGAATTTTTAATATATTTTTTAAAAAAATGAATATTCAGTAATATTTGTTAAAATATTATTTTTATTCAATAAAAATTATATATATTAAAATATATTTAATTACTAAATTTAAATATTATCAATGAATTAACTATCTACATAATGTTTCATTTAACAAACATATTTATTAGTTTACTCAGTTTAAATCATTAAATTTTTAATTATGTTTGTCTTATAGTTTGTAATATTAAGTTATTAAAAGCTACTGTTTGTTGTAATAAATTGAAGATTACTAAAAAAACTAAATACTTTGAATTCATTATTACATTTAATCTAATATCAAAGGAAAGAAACAATAACTTTATAAATTTGAGAAGAATTTGAGAAGCAATTGAAGTGAATGAACCAAATTGTTTATAAGTTTTCATAATTAATTATAATACTGCATAATCTACTATATATAATTTTTTCAAATAATAATAAAGAGTTCCAAATATACATTTTTAACATAATCTTATGTTCATTATATTCAAATATTAAAAAGGTTATTAAAATATATGCTAGTTAGATTTAAATTATAGAAATCGAAAATAAACTGTAGCTCTAAAAATAGAAAATTTTATATTTTTGAGATTCAAATTTTATTTTCAAAATTAAATATCATATCAGTTAATAAATTTTGTTCTTCTTTTTATCATCTTTCATTTTCATAATATTTTTTAGTTAAATTTTTTTAATAACTCAAAAAAATATACAGAATTACGATAACTTAAGATGATAATTTGGATTATTTAGTTGGTAATTTAAAAGCTAATGTGGACAAGTTTAAAATCCCAAACATGACCCTTTGATTGTCAAAATTGCCAAAATGACCTATTTCTTCGAAAAATGGTGTTGGGATTTTTCAAATGAAAGTATCATTTTCCCCAATTTTTTTAGCAAAAAGTCATGTTTGGGATTAAAATCTCCAAAAAGATTACTGTAGCAAATGCCCATTTATATTAACAAGATAATTAGAAAATTAGAAATTTTCTTGAATTTAAATGTTGATGTGAAATGATATTATTGGTTGTTTTAAAATTTTAAATCCTAGGTGGACATTCTTAGAGCACTATAGCCTCAAATTTTATATATTAATAGATTTGTTACAAAATTCTTTATAGTTTGTTGTTTTCTGCTTTTTTTTTTTTGCTTTTTTCCTTTTATAATCACTTTTTTTTCTTTTAGTCTTCTTTCTATATATAAAGTTACTTTTTATTAGCATTTTTATTTTATTTTATTTTGAGTTATAATACCCCTTTTTATTTGCTTTCTCTTTTTTCTTCTATTTATCATCACTTCATTTAGTTTATTTTATTTAGTTAACGTATATGTATATCCCATAAATGAGAAAAATTACATATACATTGAATGAGAATATTTATTTCTGTCTGTCTGTCTAAAATGGTGAATATTTCATATCCGTTATATAAATGATGAATAACTTAAACTACATCATAGAACTAAATGATACTATTTTAAATTACTTATTGATAAATGAGACAAATATTGATGATTTAGCATCAATAATATAAATGATGTTTAGTTTAATATATTAACTAAATAATATCAAGTTTAATAATTTTGGAGCAAATATATATTAACTGAAAGAATTATTGATATTATTAATATAAATATTTTTTACAACGAAATTAATATAAATATTTAATATCATTTTTTAAATTACGCATACTTAAATCAATTACAATAAGTGATAATAATATTATGCATCAGTAATTTTAAATGATACAAATAAACGAAACCAATTATTTTAAATGATACCAATACTAACATCATTTCAAATAAATTGATGTAAAAATTAACATCATTTTTTATAATTGATGAAAATGTTTTGCATATTCACATATTAATAAATGGATGCAAATTATTTGCATCACCATGTTCAGAGTCACTTATTCAAGTGATGTAAAAGTCTTTTACATAATTTATAACTAATGCAAATATTAAAAATAAATGATGTAAACTGATCATTCTTTTGTAGTATTCTTTCAAATTACTCATCACTGTCATCAATTTAATATATGGTTAATCAAAAAACAGAAAACACAATTCTCTCGGGCAAATTGTTTCTCTTCGGAATACTCTTTCTTTTGTATCTCTCCTCTGCTTCTGCTTTAAGAAGAGGGTATATAGTTCATATGGATCATCAAGAAATGTCAATCATATATGAGATTAAGGACCCACGAATCCTCTGTATAGCCAATGGATCGTGGCTGACTCGCCAAATAGACGCTCCCTAGTTCTCTCCTGAATAGGGGCAAAATTGGATAAAACCACTGCATCCATCTTCGCCCTTTCGTCGAGCATTAGCTTGTGAAGCCTTTTTCTTTCGGAGAAAACTTCAGACGACCAGCTACGGTTTCGATATTGAAGGAAAAACTCTTCTCTCGAACAGCCCCCTCAGATAACCTCCTCTTAAGGTCAGCCACCTCAGCAGTAACAAGATCGGCGCGAACTTTGGTAGCGTGGGCCCTCGAGTCAGCAGAAGCAGCTCTCAATTGAGAGGCCGCAAGATCGAAAGACAGAGTGGCAACCTTCGTCCTATCCGCCTTCACTTGGTGATCATACGAGTATATCGTCTCATTGAGCTCGGCGAACCCCTAAGACACCAAAACGAAAATACTTAAACCCACTTCGAACCCTAATCCCGAGGGAGAAACCAGGGGAAGAAAATGTACATTGACGAAGCAGCTCAACGCCCTCTGATAGCCCTCGGCTTTCTCGAAAGACGAAGGAGGAAAACTCAGCAAAGGAGGGCTAAAATCCGGAAAAACTCGGCAGAGTTGGCGGGATCGTCTCCCAGAGGCACATCGTACATATAGTCAAAGGACAACCCGTGGGGATTAGGCCGAACTCTCTTGGCCTTGGAAAGATCGTCGGGAAAAAGTCCCGAACTCCGAACCCTCTCGTTGGAAACGCGAAGCAGTGACATTACCAAGACTCCGACAGGTCACGAAGGAGCACCACCTGGACGAAAAGACTCCCAAGACTCAAAGAGGGAGAGGCTACCGGATCATACTTCGAGAACAAAGATCAACGCAATCGGAGTCCGGATTCTTAGACAACCCGGCCACGGTCCCCGCAGCGTCTTCAACTCTCGAGGACGAAGCCTTCGGGGAAGAGAAATGAGGCCCAAAGGAATCATTAAAACCAACCGAACCCGACCACCCAGATCGAAAGAAAGAGTGGGGTCGAAACCAGCCCCGGAACATGAAGCCGAAGTCGCATAGCTAGACAACTTCCGCCGAATCGGACCCATCTTAGCCGACCTCCTTATGCAAGGCCCAGAAAACACCTCGGAGAATCCTGGACCCAAAGAAATAGTATGAGGGCATGATGATAGGAGGACTCCCCCAACCAGCAACCATAAAAAAAAAAAAGAAAAAAAAAGACCTGCTGCAAGGAGTTCCCTCGCCCTCTGCAAACGATCTTGCGAAAAATCCGACCTTCAGGCAATTCCGAGAGCTCGGACACCAGCGATCTTCCTTCCAAAGTCGTTGGGAGGTGGAAGCGCACAAGAAACTGCAAAACAGTAAGCATACGAGGACGTCAAAAAGGGGAAATCGACAAAATAACTAAGGAAACATTTCCGCCTTCTCCTCTCTACCAGGACGCCGGTTCCACACGATATCAAGGGAATGTCTAGTATTGGCCAAGGATTTGGCATCCGCTTGGAGGAAGAAACAGTTCCCCGGAATAGGGGAACGACCTAAGTTGTAACTCAAGAAAGCGAACTCCAGTTTAAACCGAACACTGAAGACACCGGATGTAAAGACCCAGTTCAGAGCAGAAATTGCCTTCAGTTAGAAATAAATCCTAAAGAATTATGGGGACAATTTTAGAAATTCCAAGATATGGAGCGTAGATGCACAAGACATCAATGAAGCCATTGCAAAACGATTCAGCTGAATACAAATTCTTTCGCGACCGTGAAAAATCAGAGCATTCAGCTTTCGTCAGTTTTTCCGGAAAAGGACATTCCGAGTGAATCAATCCTAAATAATGAGTTTTATCCGTCCATTAATTCTGAAACTTTTTGTGGAAATACTAGACACATGGGGGAAGGTTTAGCACGAAGCATATTGATTTTTGGATGAGGGATTAAACGTTATGAGGGAAACACCAAGGAGCACCGAGATGAGATAAGTCCAGAAGATTGAGTCAAAGCAGGAGCGTCACTCGTCCAAATGCAATGAAATTTTGTGGAGATTATAAGGACACCTGGAGGCGTTTCAGAAAGAAACAGAGCACCATTTGGATGGTGGAAACACAAGATACGTATCAAACTCTGAAGAGGTCCGAGAAGTAGCATTCCGAGCAAGTTCAGAAAGTTCAGCTAGAGCCAGCTATGCATGTCGTGCTCAGACTCATCTTGGTCATATCAGGAGGTGTCTGGATATCAGGAGCCACCGCCTGGAGAGCTAGAGGTGTCGGAAATTTAAGAGGAAAGAATTGACATGTGTTCTGAAGCACGAGGTGGCGAGTTCTGGTCTGTGCTTAGTGTCTGCGAGGTGGTGACGAGGTGTCAGCGTGCCATCAGTTCTGTAGGTGTATAAATACCCCAGACCTCCTTAGCTATTTTTGGTTTAGCAATTCGTTTTCCCTTTGTCCCATTAAGAAAAACCGTAAGAGAGAGCTAAGTTAAGTTCGTGAGAAGGGAACCGTAGAAGGCTTGGATCTTGGGCAGGAGCGGCTAGGAACCTATCAAGTCGTCGTTTGAGGTGGGTTTAGAGTTTAGTATCCCGTTGTTATCAAACTTATGCTATACATGGCCATGTGTACCACAAGGTTGGTAGTGACGGAATTATGTGATTGCGTGTTTGGTGCTTGGTTGATTGATGTGCATGCTTGATTGTTTAATAATCGCTTGTTGCATGCTTGTCTTGGAAGTGGTTGTGGCTAATGTTGCAGGTCCTTCCCGTGGCACATGATCTAACGTGTTATGCAGGAGTACCACGGAGAAGAGGGTTCATGGTTGGAGTTGGTGAAACCGTGAACCTAGTATGGATCGGTTAAGCGTGATGTGAAGAACGTGATGGTGCTTGGTGTAATGGTAGTTCTTGGCAAGTACGGTATAAGGGCTGCCGAGATCGTGGATCCAGTGCACGACCCTTATACCGATACTAAACTTTCCGGAAGTGGCAATTAGCGATCTTGGCGTTATGGTGAACTTGGTGACTTGGTGGTCTTGGTAGGCTTGGTGTCTTGGTAAACTTGGCGGATTGGTGGCTGTGGTGGTTTGGCTTGGATTCTTGGCTTGGTCTTGGCTTGGTCTTGGGAGAGAGATAGGCGTTCGGTATTCTTTGTGAAACCATTCGTGAACCGTGGCTTGGGCGGTTCGTATCTCCTCAGCGGAACCGTGGCTTGGGCGGTTCAGTGGCGGTGTGTGTGTATTGTCCTTGGTGTGTTCCCCACCGTATCGAAGGACTGTGAAATGGGAAGACCAGACGGGGTGAGCTGGCCGAGGGTGATCCCTGAGTGGGCACTTGGTTAGCATATTCCGGCTTGTGAATCAATGATAGCAAGTCTGGGATCTTGGTGAGGGAAATACACCGCACTTTGAGATCTCAGTGCCCACACTCTTGGTGTGGAAAGTTGGTCATATAGCTTAGACTGCATGCTTCAGCTATTTTAATTATTGTTGCTTCGGCTATTTGCTTGGTTTGATTGCTTGGTTGATTGCTTGATTGCTTGGGTTGGGTTGGCAATTATGCATGTGCTCTAAACTCACTAAGTAATCTTTGATTACTTACCCCCATTTCCCCTGCCCCCTGCAGGTAACCAGTAGGAGCTTATAGAGCGCATCGGAACGTTAGGACCATTGGGAGTAGTTTACTTGACTTTTTGCTAAAAGACTCGTTGTAAGAAAGTACGTTATGTTTCGGTTTACTTATGCGCGCAATACGGCTTTCAGTTTGTAAAAGTACGTTTGGAATGTTTAATAAATAAAATGGAAGTTTTATGAAAGTTATCTGGCTTGAATGATATTAGTCTTGTCCGACTAACACAACTCAAGACCGAGGTACGGGTTGTAAAGCCTTAGGCTAAGGTCGAGAGGTGTCCGGAGTTGACATACGGGATGGTTCCATTTTCGGGTTGGCTACCGGAATGAACCGACCTGTTAGTTGACCTCGGCTTGTGGCATCTGCGGAACGGTTTTACGTTGGGATTGGCCTTGCGTGTTCTTGTTTGATTGTCGTTTGGCCGGTCCTGTGTAATCCGGTTTGGGGGTGCTACAAATGGTGGTATCAGAGCATGGTTCATGATCATGCTCACGGGACCAGAGTTTTTCCGCGTTTTCAATGTTTTATCGAGTCAAAAGTGTCGGCAAAAGTCAATTAGGAATCCCAATACGTTCTGTTCCGTAGGATGTTAAATGTTTTGTTCCCTTGTAACAGATGTCTGATTCTTGGTTGAGTGGAAGAAGGCTGAGGGGGTTGTCAATGAGTGTGGGCGAAGTGGGACGGCGTGCAGTCTTTCAGTCTGTATCTGTATCCGAACCGAGAGTGTAGGAACCCTCCTAGGAGGAGTCGTGCCGCTGAAACTGAAGAGGAATTCGAGGCTTCCGAAGCCCCGGAATCTGACTCGTACTGGGAGCCGAGTGCAGAGGATACCACGCAGAAACCGTTGAGTCCCTTAGAATCTGAGAATGGGAGTTCTGAAACTCTTCCAGCGACTCCAACCATCCTTCGCAGGCAACCTGAACAGGTGGACCGGAATGAAAGACAGAATGGTACAGGAACTCGGAACAAGGGGAGATCGCAACAAGCTGATCCTACACTAGGAATGGTTCATAAGCTGCTCTCTCAGGTGATATGAGATCGAGCTGCACCTAACCCAGAGCCAGAAAGAACTAAGACCCCGAGATTTTTGAAGATAGTGACCACTATGAAGGCGTTGGGAACGTATAAGTTTGGAGGGAAACCTGATCCGTTTGAGGCGGATGCATGGCTGATGAACCTTGAGAAGAATTTTGCTGCAACCCGATGTCCGGAGGAGTACCAGAAAGACATTGGAGTTTATTACTTAGAGAAGGAAGCGCTAGGATGGTGGAGCAGTATAGATCGTCAGACGGGATATGCCATTAGTTCGTGGGATAAATTCAAGGAAGAGTTTGAGGTGAAGTACTTTCCACCTGAGGCTCGTGATCGATTGGCGCAGGAATTTCTACGTCTGGAGCAAGGAGGTAAGACTGTTAGGGAGTACGAGGCTGAGTTTATGAAGCTGAAGCAACTTACTGCAATCTGAGCGACAAGTCTTTGGCGCGTCAGTTCATGCAAGGATTAGATCCAGAAATTAGTAGCCGTCTTCAGTCGGTGACTTATACTAATCCGCATGAAGCCATTGAGAAGGCAGTGAATGTGGAGACTTGTCTAGTTCAAGAAAGGGCGGTCAGAAACAAAAGGAAGGGAGAGACTGAGCATGGACAGAATTCAGCTTCAAGGATGAACCAATCCGGAACAAGAGGAGGATTCAGGGGTGGATACCGAGGAGAATATAGAGGAGGAAGGACAAATGAGGGTTATCGTGGTGGAAGAACTAGTGGACCCAGAGACGCAGGTCAATTAAGGGAATGTTTTGTGTGTGGAAAGGAGGGACATTTAGCATGGCAGTGTCCGAATGCAGCTAAACCAATTAGCAGTTACAATTTGAACTATGGGGAAATCACCTGTTTCAAATGTGGGGAGAAGGGCCATTATGCGAATAGTTGTCCTCAGAGAGGAAATCAGTTGAATCTTCCAGCGCCGCCAGCTCAGTTGACAATCGCACCCCCAGCCAAGGGTCAGGCCGCAGCCGGCCGTGTGTATGCCCTTGAAGAAGTGGCTTTAGATTCTGCAGGACCATCCAGAGGTCCTAAACCAGGTACGCATGGGCGTTAACTCTCTTTTGTGCGATGATTGAATTTCTTGCTTTTGGTTGCATGTGGGTTGAAGTTGTTGTGGTAGTTCGGTGGGTTTGTTCAGTTTTGGAGTAAACCATAGAGTGAATCTCTGGGTTTGAAACCTTTAAGTTGGTTAGTATAATGTTTGGTTTACCCATAGAATCTTGGTTATGGTTGGTAATGAAAGACTAAGGATGGCCTAGCTATAGAAACCGAACCTCGTCAGAGTATGAGAATCGGTGGTTATTTGTGGAGTTTTTGGATAAGTAAAGATCCTTGGAGGATTAGATGAGGATGGTGGCAGCAACGCTGACTGCAGATTGATAGATATGGATCAGAGGTAGAGATCAAAGATCAGTATTGGGGGCAACCGTGCTAAGACTGAATAAGAAGAACCAGATGAGTCAACAAATCTAAGAAGACACGAGGAAGGTGGTGAGACTAAGTAAAGACATCCTTGGAGGATATTCAAGTGCGAAATGATGGCATCAAAGGGAGATGTCAGAGGACGGTTGGTCAATCAGAAAGAAATTTTCTCTGGACGAGGAGATGATGCGCCGAGCAGACAAAGAATGGATGTAAGTGTAGAAAGGGAAATGGAAGCCTTCAGTTAAGAGACAAAGCGAGTGAGTGTGGCAGAATTAGAAGGAGAGTTCAGTGAATCATGGAGTCTACAAGCCGTGAGATAAGTGGGATTGTTCCGATGAAGTTGTTAAGAGCAAGAAAAGGATGAGAAGATTCGGGAGATTGTGAGAAGGATCGAGGGAGCAGGTCCGAGTGGATATCATCAAGCTATGGATAGAACTTTGTTACACAAAGGGAGAATCAGTGTACCAGAGGAGTGTACGGACTGTTGATAATGGATGGGATCCTGCAGAAGTTGAAGATTGTTCGAGTTAACATGAAGAAGGTCCGGGACAAGAAAAGGAAGTACACGGACCAAGGACGGAGAGAAGTAACATTTGACGTAGGAGAGTTAGTGTATCTGAAGGGATCAGGGCAGAAAGGAAAGGATCAGTTCGGAAAGATTGGAAAGTTGGCAGTACGGTGCATCGGTCCATATCAAGTTAAAGGAAGAGTGGGCAAAGTTAAATATCGTTTGAACTTGTCCACATACATGAATTTACATCCGGTTTTTCATGTATCGACGCTGCGGAAGCACATACGAGATTCAGACGCTATTGAACCCAAGAGAATATAGGAGCCATACGCAGACTTGACCTATCCCGAAGGACCTATCAAGATCGGATTAAGGAGAACCCAAAGATTGAAGAACCGCGAGATTCGTTAACAACAAGTGTTTTGGGAGAGACATAATGAGATGATCGTCACGTGGGAACTTGAAGAACAGTTTAAGGATATATATCCAAAGTTTTTCCGACCAGATTCAGCGATGGAGTTAGGAGAAGCATCACAGCCCTAGGAATTCGAGGACGAATTCTGTTAAGGGGGGAGAATGTAAAGACCCAGTTCAGAGCAGAAATTGCTTTCAGTCATAAATAAATCCTAAAGAATTATGGGGACAATTTTATAAATTCCAAGACATGGAGCGTAGATGCACAAGACATCAATGAAACCATTGCAAAAGGATTCAGCTTAATAAAAATTCTTTCACGACCGTGAAAAATCAGGGAAATCAGCTTTCGTCAGTTTTTCCGGAAAAGGACATTCCGAGTGAATCAATCCAAAAGAATGAGTTTTATCCGTCCATTAATTCTGAAACTTTTTGTGGAAATACTAGACACATGGAGGAAGGTTTATCACGAAGCATATTGATTTTTGGATGATGGGATTAAACGTTAAGAGGGAAACACCAAGGAGCACCGAGATGAGATAAGTCCGGAAGATTGAGTCAAAGCAGGAGCGTCACTCGTCCAAATTCAATGAAATTTTGTGGAGATGATAAGGACACCTGGAGGAGTATTCCGAAAGAAACAGAGCACCATTTGGATGGTGGAAACACAAGATACGTATCAAACTCTGAAGAGGTCCGAGAAGGAGCATTCCGAGCAAGTTCAGAATTCAGCTAGAGCAAGCTATGCATGTCGTGCTCAGACTCATCTTGGTCATATCAGGAGGTGTCTGGATATCAGGAGCCACCACCTGGAGAGCTAGATGTGTCGGAAATTTAAGAGGAAAGAATTGACATGTGTTCTGAAGCACGAGGTGGCGAGTTCTGGTCTGTGCTTAGTGTCTGCGAGGTGGTGACGAGGTGTCAGCGAGCCATCAGTTCTGTAGGTGTATAAATACCCCAGACCTCCTTAGCTATTTTTGGTTTAGCAATTCGTTTTCCCTTTGTCCCATTAAGAAAAACCGTAAGAGAGAGCTAAGTTAAGTTCGTGAGAAGGGAACCGTAGAAGGCTTGGATCTTGGGCAGGAGCGGCTAGGAACCTATCAAGTCGTCGTTTGTGGTGGGTTTAGAGTTTAGTAGCCCGTTGTTATCAAACTTATGCTATACATGGCCCTGTGTACCATAAGGTTGGTAGTGACGGAATTATGTGATTGCGTGTTTGGTGCTTGGTTGATTGATGTGCATGCTTGGTTGTTTAATAATCGCTTGTTGCATGCTTGTCTTGGAAGTGGTTGTGGCTAATGTTGCAGGTCCTTCCCGTGGCACATGTTCTAACGTGTTATGCAGGAGTACCACAGAGAAGAGGGTTCATGGTTGGAGTTGGTGAAATCGTGAACCTAGTATGGATCGGTTAAGCGTGATGTGAAGAACGTGATGGTGCTTGGTGTAATGGTAGTTCTTCGCAAGTACGGTATAAGGGCTGCCGAGATCGTGGATCCAGTGCACGACCCTTATACCGATACTAAACTTGGCGGAAGTGGCAATTAGCGATCTTGGCGTTATGGTGAACTTGGTGGTCTTGGTAGGCTTGGTGTCTTGGTGAACTTGGCGGATTGGTGGCTGTGGTGGTTTGGCTTGGATTCTTGGCTTGGTCTTGGCTTGGTCTTGGGAGAGAGATAGGCGTTCGGTATTCTTTGTGAAACCGTTCGTGAACCGTGGCTTGGGCGGTTCGTATCTCCTCAGCGGAACCGTGGCTTGGGCGATTCAGTGGCGGTGTGTGTGTATTGTCCCTGGTGTGTTCCCCACCGTATCGAAGGACTGAGAAGTGGGAAGACCCGACGGGGTGAGCTGGCCGAGGGTGATCCCTGAGTGGGCACTTGGTTAGCATATTCCGGCTTGTGAATCAATGATAGCAAGTCCGGAATCTTGATGAGGAAAATACACCGCACTTTGAGATCTCAGTTCCCACGCTCTTGGTGTGGAAAGTTGGTCATATAGCTTAGGCTGCATGCTTCGGCTATTTTAATTATTGTTGCTTCGGCTATTTGCTTGGTTTGATTGCTTGGTTGATTGCTTGATTGCTTGGGTTGGGTTGGGAATTATGCATGTGCTCTAAACTCACTAAGTAATCCTTGATTACTTACCCCCATTTCCCCTGCCCCCTGCAGGTAACCAGTAGGAGCTTATAGAGCGAATCGGAACGTTAGGACCATTGGGAGTAGTTTACTTGACTTTTTGCTAAAAGACTCGTTGTAAGAAAGTACGTTATGTTTTGGTTTACTTATGCGCGCAATACGGCTTTCAGTTTGTAAAAGTATGTTTGGAATGTTTAATAAATAAAATGGAAGTTTTATGAAAGTTATCTGGCTTGAATGATATTAGTCTTGTCCGACTAACACAACTCAAGACCGAGGTACGGGTTGTAAAGCCTTAGGCTAAGGTCGAGAGGTGTCCAGAGTTGACATATGGGATGGTTCCATTTTCGGGTTAGCTACCGGAATGTACCGACCTGTTAGTTGACCTCGGCTTGTGGCATCTGCGGAATGGTTTTACGTTGGGATTGGCCTTGCGTGTTCTTGTTTGATTGTCGTTTGGCCGGTCCTGTGTAATCCGGTTCGGGGGTGCTAGACCGGAGATGGTCTCCTCGTCAGGACCAAACAGGGAAACGGCCTCAAGAAATGAAGGAGACACTTCAAAACCGGCCTCAGCTCCCAAAACTAACAACGCCATAATATTCTCAACCGATGAAGGAGATAACTGCGACATCGCAATACCCCGAGTGCGAAAAATTCGGTGAACAGTGTGGGAATCGACAACCACAACATCCGCTGAGTAAAGAACTGAACAGATAGATAAATCCAGCTGGAACATCACAAGGATCCTCATTCACCAACAACAGCCGATAGAGAAAATCCTCACCAAAAAATCCGTGCTCCTTGGCCAAATCATGAAGTCGGCGAGTCTGCCTGAGCCATTCGCGAGTCTCTAATTTAGTCAATGACGGGCGACCCGAAGGGAGGTACTGAACGGAGAGAGGAATCAAGTTGAGCCCGACATTCCTTCCCCTCGAATCGCCCTCGGGAAACTCCGGATCCGAACCGACCAAAGAATCAGAGGACCCAGGATTGAGCGAGTCAACGAAATCAGAATCAGAATCGGAAGTCGACGCGGAAAATGGGTCTGGGATTCGCGCCATGACAAGAAAAGCCTATGTTCTCGATGAGAAGAGAAGATTTCGGTACACCGGGAAAGGAAAAAATCCGAAATAAAAAGAGAAGAAGGGAAAAAGAAAAGAGAAAATACATTCGAATGGAGAAAGGCGCGAAAGTGAAATATGGAAGAATGAGAAGAAATCCATGATCTTTATAAACATAAAAAGAATCATTATATAGCGGATTTCGAAGCGATGCGCCAAAATCAACCGGACGTGACCCTCAGCGAAAACCGAAAAAGCTGTCCCGGGAACGCCGCCAACGAATAGTGAAGCAACACATGTACACGCCAAGAAGTTCGGTCTTTGTGACATGAAGTTCGGTCTTTGTGACAAAGACAACGAACTGGGGGGAGGCAATTGTTATAGAGAGGTCTAGCTCGACTCCTGGTATGAACATCGACATAGATGCACCTCGGCGGGGAGGAGAAAACCGACTTGAGTGACGCGTACAAATCGATGAAAGGAACCGAAGGACGTCAAATCAAAATGAGATTATAGGTTGGCGAAAAGGAAACGAAAAGACCGGAACAAGAAACGAGGCCATCAGTCATCAATAAATGCACGTCTAATCAAAGCACTCGCGAAACCGAAGGATAAATGAAGGAGCCACCTAGGGAAAGACACCAGAAAAAACCTCTATAAATAGAAGATGTATAGAACCGATCTAAAGAGGGCAATCGGTCTCATATAACAAGAACTGTCCTCCACTTTTGTAACCACATTTTCTTCAAATAATAAAATTCCTCCACATCAACAACCTTCTGGTTTATTTTTCAATTAGGGGTGTTCCACGCATGTGACTAATTTTTTATGGAATCTTTGTTATAGAATTCTATATAGTTTGTTGTTTTCTGCTTTTTTTTTGGTTTTTAATAATACATTTTTATTTTTCTTTTGTTTTTGTTTTTGTTTTAGTTTTCTTTCTACATATATAAAATTATTTTTTCTCTCTTCTGGTCATCAAAAAAAAGCACATACTTTGATTATCATATATTAAAACGGTATATCATTAGTAAACAACGAAATTTTTATAACAAAACATAATAACTATATGTAGCATGTAGTTTTCTTTAGTTTGATATTTTATTTTATTGTTCATTTATCCTAAATTCCTAATCGGTGGAAGCTTTGTTGTAAAATTCTTCATAGTTTGTTATTTTTTTGCTTTTCCCCCTTTTTTCCTTTATAATCTTTTTTTCTTTTGTTTTTTTTTTCTTTTGTTTTTTTCAGCATTTTTATTATATTATTTTTTGAGTTAAAATAAATTTTCTTTTGTCTTTGTTTTCTCTTTATTCTTCTTGTTATCTTCACTTCATTTAGTTTATTTTTTTATTTAATGTATGATTATCTACTATGTTCTTTTTATTATTTATTGAATATTATCGATTGATTTTAAATAGTAGAAGATAGTAATTTTGAGTCTTGTTTTCTTATATTTTTGTCGTTTTTCGTAAATGTGAGTTTCTTTATTTTTCGTTCAGTGTTTATTTGCTTTTGTTTTGCTTTAAAATTTATTACCCTTCAATCATTGTAATCGATATTGACTTCTATATTTTCTCCAATATTTTTTCATCCATTTATCTTCGTATGTGTCTCATTGATCGTTTTACAATGTACCATGTGTTGTAAGTTTATGGTGAGACTAAATTTCTTGTTCTCTTAATTTTTGATGTGGTTGTGTTTGTGATTTTTTGATGAGAACCAAGGAACGAATCCAACCATTCCCATCATGAGACAAGCACCAAGAACAAGGTCCGGAACTAGAGACATGCGTGAGAGCTTCAACCTTGGAGTAGCTACCCTATTCAACAACCTGAACTTGGAAAACATCACGGATCAACTAAGCACTCTCACCATCACCGAGGATCAATCAAGAGAAGACCAACATGAAGAGCAAGGCACGGCTCAAGATAAGGAGACTGAAGCAACAACTGGTATTGAAGCCTATCATATCCAAGTCGGTCATGAACATGAAGAAGAACCGCTCAAGACTTGGCCGCTTCCAATTCGACAAGACCAAGAACTTTCCTTATTCAGCATCCAAGCTACTTAAGTGAAACGGTGCACTTCACCACACGGTCCAATCCACTGAGGCAAGGTCTACATTATTTCAATACTTTATAAGACTAACCGTGTGTTCATGTTTGATTCAGGTCGGTCCAATTAGATTAGTTATTTCGGTTTTAGTTGTTCGAATTAGTTTGTAATTTTTAAGTTAGTTTCTTTTCAGTATTGTATTTTATTGTATTTGCTTCAAGTCCCCAAGTAGGGAATCAGCTGTTTGGATCCCATTATTAAGGTTCCCTCTCACAGTCGTGTATCATATCTCATATCAATAAAGAAACCGGAGCTTTTCACCATTGAAAACCCTTAAGCCTTGAGTTCGTGTGTAATATCGACCTTGAGCAATCTTGACTTATCAAAGCTTCCATCCATCAGGATTTGTGGCGTCTTCAATCCATCATCCATCGACCGATCTAGCTAGAGAGTGTTGTACGGCCAACTAGCTTGATCCTGTAGCCTTCCATTCGATCATACACCGGTAAGAAGAAGAGAGTTGCACAACCAATCTTCTTTCTTCCATCAATCCACCCTTGTTCTTACATCATTTTGGTATCAGAGCCGAAAGGTTCTTGAATCAGGTGATATCTATCCTTGAATCATTTTCCTTTCTGCTCTTTCGTTTAGATCTTTGTTTATTTCTGCATCCTTAGAGAAAAACCATAAAAATCGTTTAGTTCTTTTGTTCTTGCATTTGTTTGTCGCATTCATATATATATAAAAAAAAAATTAGGTTACTTGCGTTAGACTCAGCGATCTGTTCTTTGGTTTAATTCGTTGGCTTCATTCTTGTTAAGTTGCAATCGGATTTGAGTTAAGTTCTCTTGTTAGTTCTTTGTTCTTAGCCGCCTCCGAGATCATTAGCTTCATTGAACTAGGTCGAATTTGGGGTATTGCATACTTGCCATATTTGAATTTTGACAAAAAAACAAAAAAAAAATATATATTATATATTATATATATATATAATATATATATCATTACTAGTCTTGTTAACCGAGTGTGTTCTTTCCTTTTTGTTTTTGTTGATCTTTCCTTTTCTCTTTTTGTGTTGCGATTGCTTGCCTAGTCTTTGCACTTTTCCTTTTACTTCCTTTGCACTTGATCGTGTTTGCTACTTGTGTGTAGGACAATGGAGACAATCAAGAGCAACCGCAAGTTACTTTGTTACAATTACTTGATGCCAAGAGAGGCATAAGTGATCAGATGAACACCATGGAGCAAAGGCTTCCCCCAATCCCAGCACCTAATGGACAAGGCCAACAACCGCGTCAACCAAGGAACCAAGCTGATGATGACACTGATAGTGATATGCCAAGCTTGGAAGACGATGCTGACCAAGAACAACCAAGGAATAGGAGAGAAGAACGACCCAATGGGAGGGGCCGAGTTGTACACCGAAATAGAAGAGACCATGATGATGATAATCCATGGCAAGGTGGTAAGGATATCAAACTTAAACCACCTACCTTTGCAGGCAAGGTAGATCCCGATGCTTACACAGATTGGGAAAGAAGAATGGAGTATATCTATGATTACTATCAATACTCTGAGGGAAAGAAAGTCGCATTGGCAGCAGCTCAACTCACGGGCAATGCATTAACTTGGTGGGATAGAGAAGTTTCTGAGAGAAGGAGACTTAGGAGAGGCCAAGTCAACCAATGGGATGACATGCGAGCTATGCTACGCAAAAGGTATGTACCTACATATTATTATAGGGACTTACACAAACTTTTTCGAAGTCTTTCTCAGGGAAACAGATCAGTAGACTCCCTTTGAGGAGTTTGAAGTAGTCAAGAACCGCCTTGAAGTGCAAGCACCTGAGGAGACGCTCATGGCTCAGTTCGTTGATGGACTTCAAGATCGCATTGCGAGAAAGGTGGAAAGGCAAGTGTATGCCGACTTTGATGAATTGATGCACTTTGCTACCCAAGCTGAGCAACAGATCAAAAGGAAGACAGCTTCCACCCCACGTAACAAAAACTCATGGAACCAGCCAGCTCAAAAGACCTACGACAAAGGCAAATCTCAAGTAGCTGACAACCGGTTCAAGAAGGACACAGCCGAGTCCTCTAAGGCCACTAAAACCGATTCAGGTACCCTTAGACATAAGAAAAATCGGGATATAACATGTTTCAAGTGTCAGGGAAAAGGACATTATGCCAATGAGTGCCCAAACCGTCGTGTGATGTTGATCAACGACCAATGAGAATATGAAACTGAAGATGAACAAGATCCGGAACCAACTGATTCTGAAGAAGAAGTGACTGACTATCCTGAAGTGGGAGAAGTCTTGGTTACAAGGAGAGCTCTTAGTGCCATGTTTGAACCAGATGTTGGGGTCAAAACTCACTCCTCGGAGATTGACGGACTAAAGAACATAACGTTACTATAAAAGACAAGCCAGGCCGCCGGATTCTCTCCTTGAACATCCCAGGCCGCCACATTCTCCTTGAACATCCCAGACCGCCGGATTCTCTCCTTGAACATCCCAGGCCGCCAAATTCTCCTTGAACATCCCAGGCCGCCACATTCTCCTTGAACATCCCAGGCCGCCACATTCTCCTCTAGGACAAGCCAGGCCGCCGGATTCTCTCCTTAAACATCCCAGGCCGCCGGATTCTCTCATTAAACATCCCAGGCCGCCAGATTCTCTCATTAAACATCCCAGGCCGCCAGATTCTCTCCTTGAACATCCCAGGCCGCCACATTCTCTCCTTAGCCAGCCCGCCATATTCTCTTCCGAGGAAATGGACGGACTAAGCTTCATCAAAGAGAATTGGGCGAGTTGAGAGAATTGGGCGGGTTGGATTTTATCAGAAAGAATTGGGCGGGCTGAGGCTCGTCAAAAGAGAATTAGGCGAGTTGAGAGAATTGGGCGGGTTGGATTTCGTCAAAAGAATTGGGCGGGCTGAAGACTTAACACGCACAATCCAGCCAGCCCGTTTCTCCCCATGCACAATCCAGCCAGCCCGTTTCTCTACGAGCACGGCCTGCCAGCCCGTTTCTCCCCATGCACAATCCAGCCAGCCCGTTTCTCTACGAGCACGGCCTGCCAGCCAGTTTCTCCCCATGCACAATCCAGCCAGCCCGTTTCTCTACGAGCACGGCCTGCCAGCCAGTTTCTCTCCATGCGCCATCCAGCCAGCCAGTTTCTCTCCAGCCAGCCCGTTTCTCCCCATGCACAATCCAGCCAGCCCGTTTCTCTACGAGCACGGCCTGCCAGCCATTTTCTCTCCATGCGCCATCCAGCCAGCTAGTTTCTCTCCAGCCAGCCGTTTCTCCCCATGCACAATCCAGCCAGCCCGTTTCTCTACGAGCACGGCCTGCCAGCCAGTTTCTCCCCATGCACAATCCAGCCAGCCGTTTCTCTACGAGCACGGCCTGCCAGCCAGTTTCTCTCCATGCGCCATCCAGCCAGCCAGTTTCTCTCCAGCCAGCCCGTTTCTCCCCATGCACAATCCAGCCAGCCCGTTTCTCTACGAGCACGGCCTGCCAGCCATTTTCTCTCCATGCGCCATCCAGCCAGCTAGTTTCTCTCCAGCCAGCCCGTTTCTCCCCATGCACAATCCAGCCAGCCCTTTTCTCTCCATGCACAATCCAGCCAGCCCGTTTCTCTACGAGCACGGCCAGACCACCCGATTCTCTCTCAGGAATGGCCAGACCACCAGTTTCTCTTCATAATAGATGGGCGGTCTGGACTTCCAAAAGAAACGGGCGGGCTGAGCTAATGAGCAAAACCGGCGGGCTGGACTTCAACGAGAAAACGGGCGGACTGAGTTATACGAGGAAATGGGCTGACTGAGTTTTAAAGAAAGAAATGGGCGGACTAAGAAAATGGCTGGCTAAGTTTTCAAAAAAAGAAACTGGCGGGCTGAGATCAGACAAGAAATGGGCGGATTGAATTTTTATCCGAAGATCCGACCCGAAACCGCTTAGCTCGAAATATTATTCACGTACCAATCAAACCAAAGAAGGGATTCGATCTCAGTAAAGAGTCGAGACTAGGTGAACCGGAGTCAAATTGGACCGAGGCTGGACAAAGAGGCGGGCTGCAAAAGACTTGGGCCGTGGATCGAACCCAAACCAACAAAGGTCGGCGGATGGAGAAAGGAGCAAAGTCCCACATCGCCTATGAGTACTTTTGACGCCTTAGGTCGCCTAGTATATATAGACATGTATGTATTAGGTTGAAATTCATTCAGAATCCGAGTATAAGGGCTTTCGCAATATAAGACGCTAAGCATTTGCGAGTTTTCTTGTACTTTGGCAAAAAACCACTTAATAAAATCATCTTTTCAATTTCGGTCCTCGAGTTCTTATAAGATAGAATTTTCGAACCCCCATTTATATAAGTTTTTGATTGTGTTAGTTTCGACTCTCACACCAGAGACCGTTCAGAGAGAGAACATCTTTCACACCAAATGCAACATACACTCAAAGGTATGTAGCTTGATCATAGATGGTGGTTCTTGCACTAACGTGGCTAGCAAGTATCTTGTTGACAAGCTAGGTCTCAAGACAACTAAGCACCCCAAGCCATATCGATTGAAGTGGCTAAATGATGATACAGTGTTGAGAATTGGAGAGCAAGTATCCGTGCCATTCAGCATAGGCAAGTACAAGGATGAGGTGAAATGCGATGTGGTTCCAATGGAGACCGGACATCTCTTGTTGGGAAGACCTTGGCAATATGACAAGGATACTCTTCACCATGGGCGAACCAACTTCTATTCATTCAGCCATAACAACCACAAGCACAACTTAGATCCACTTACACCACAAGAAGTGTTTGAAATGCAAAAATCCATGAACCAAATAAACAAGGCTCGTAAGACCAACTTGTTTATTACTCCAACTTCAGTACTAAAAGCTATTGATTCTCACACACAGGTGCTACTAATGGTCTTTTGAGAAAGTTTGCTTTCAGGTACAACTGATTCGGAGCTGCCAACCGAACTTAAAGAGCTTCTTAAGCGATTTGGAGATGTGTTTCCTGATGAGATTCCAGCTGGGCTACCTCCAGTCCGAGGCATTGAGCATCAGATAGATCTTATTCCAGGAGCTCCCTTGCCCAACAGGCCTGCGTATAAAGTAAACCAGAAGAGTCTAAGGAGCTAGAGAGACAAGTCCAAGACTTGATGTCCAAGGGTTACATCCGAGAGAGTTTAAGTCCTTGTGTCGTGCCAGTCTTGTTGGTGCCAAAGAAGGATGGAACTTGGAGGATGTGTGTGGATTGCCGAGCTATAAACAACATCACCATCAAGTATAGGCATCCAATACCACGCCTCGATGACATGCTAGATGAACTAAGTGGAGCCACAATCTTTTCCAAGATCGATCTCAAGAGTGGTTATCATCAAGTTCGAATGAAAGAAGGTGATGAGTGGAAGACAACCTTTAAAACCAAGAGAGGCTTATACGAATGGCTAGTCATGCCATTTGGACTCACCAATGCTCCAAGTACATTCATGAGACTCATGAATCACGTGTTGAGAGCATACATTTGTAAGTTTGTTGTTGTTTATTTTGATGATATTCTTATATACAGCACTTGCTTATCGGATCATTTGATCCATCTTGAGAAGGTTTTAGACACTCTGAGGATAGAAGGCCTATACGCCAACCTCAAGAAGTGTACCTTCTGCACTGATCAAGTAGTTTTCCTAGGTTTTGTTGTTAGTTCACGGGGATTGCAAGTGGATGAGGAGAAGATCAAAGCAATCCGCGATTGGCCAACACCAACAACCATAGGACATGTGCGAAGCTTCCAAGGACTAGCCAGCTTCTATAGACAATTTATCCGGGACTTTAGCACCATTGCAGCCCCACTGAAATCAGTCATCAAGAAAGACGTTGCATTCAAATGGGGAGAAGAACAAGAGCAAGCTTTTCAAAAGCTTAAGGATCGATTGATTCAATCACCGGTTTTGTGTTTGCCTGACTTTGATAAAACATTTGAGATTGAGTGTGATGCACCAGGAATAGGAATTGGAGCTGTCCTGACTCAAGGAGGCAAACCGGTGGCATTCTTTAGTGAAAAGCTTCATGGAGCTTCACTGAATTATCCCACTTATGACAAGGAGCTATATGCGCTTGTAAGATCTCTTGAGACTTGGCAACATTATTTGTTATCTAAAGAGTTTGTTCTTCATACAGATCATCATGATCTAAAGTACCTAAGAGGCCAAACCACACTCAAGAAGAGGCACGCAAGATGGCTTCAATTTGTGGAAACATTTCCCTATGTCATAAAGTACAAGAAAGGGAAAGAAAACGTTGTAGCTGATGCACTTTCAAGGAGGCATGCCCTGATAGCTACAATGGAGGCCAAGATTATGGGCTTTGAGCACATCAAAGACCTATACCGCGAGGATCCCGACCTCAAAGACACCATCCAGCTATGCACCAAAGGCGCAATAGGTCCATTTTATTTGCAAGATGGTTTTCTTTTCAGGGATAAGAGGTTATGCATTTCACAAGGATCAATGCGTGATCTCATACTGAGGGAAGCACACGGAGAAGGCCTAATGGGGCATTTCGGAGTTGACAAGACATTGAGCATTGTGGTGGAGCACTTCTTTTGGCCACGCTTAAAGAGAGATGTGGAACGCTTTTGTGCTAAGTGTATCACATGCCTAAAGGCTAAATCCAGGTCATATCCACATGGTTTATATACTCCATTACCTATTCCTAACATGCCATGGGTAGATGTCTCTATGGATTTCGTTTTAGGATTGCCAAACATCAGGAAGAAGGATTCGATCTTTGTTGTTGTGGATCGATTCTCCAAGATGGCTCACTTCATTCCATGCAACAAGACCAATGATGCTACGCAAATAGCTGATTGTTCTTCAAGGAGGTGGTGAAGTACCATGGCATTCCACGCACCATAGTGTCAGACCGAGACACAAAGTTCCTAAGCCACTTTTGGAGAACACTATGGAGGAAGCTGGGCACAAAGCTTCTCTTTTCAATAACTTGCAATCCACAAACAGATGGGCAAACTGAAGTTGTCAACCGCACACTCTCAACCCTTTTAAGGGCTACGTTTGGTAAAAACTTAAGGAATTGGCTTGATTGTTTACCTTTCATTGAGTTTTCTTATAACCGTGTACCACACTCTACTACTAAGCTATCTCCTTTTGAAGTTGTCTATGGTTTCAAACCAAATACTCCACTAGATCTTATGCCTTTGGAAGACAAGGAACAGATGATTAGCCAAGATGGAGTAGAGAAGGCCGAGTTTGTCAAGAAGATCCATGAGAAAGTCCGAGAGAACATAGAGAAGAAGAATAAGCAAACAGAGGTGTATGTGAACAAGAACCGCAAGAAGGTTACCTTTGAAGCTGGAGATTGGGTCTGGCTACACATAAGGTCTACATTATTTCAATACTTTATAAGACTAGCCGTGTGTTCATGTTTGATTCAGGTCGGTCCAATTAGATTAGTTATTTCGGTTTTAGTTGTTCAAATTAGTTTGTAATTTCGGTTAAGTTAGTTTCTTTTCAGTCTTGTATTTTCTTGTATTTGATTCAAGTCCCCAAGTAGGGCATCAGCTGTTTGGATCCCATTATTAAGGTCCCCTCTCACAGTCGTGTATCATTATCTCATATCAATAAAGAAACCGGAGGTTTTCACCATTGAAAACCCTTAAGCCTTGAATTCGTGTGTAATATCGACCTTGAGCAATCTTGACTTATCAAAGCTTCCATCCATCAGACTTTGTGGCGTCTTCAATCCATCATCCATCGACCGATCTAGCTAGAGAGTGTTGTACGGCCAACTAGCTTGATCTCGTAGCCTTCCATTCGATCATACACCGGCAAGAAGAAGAGAGTTACACAACCAATCTTCTTTCTTCCATCAATCCACCCTCGTTCTTACATCATTTTGGTATCAGAGCCGAAAGGTTCTTGAATCAGGTGATATCTATCCTTGAATCATTTTCCTTTCTGCTCTTTCATTTAGATCTTTGTTTATTTCTGCATCCTTAGAGAAAAACCATAAAAATCGTTTAGTTATTTTGTTCTTGCATTCGTTTGTCGCATTCATATATATAAAAAAAAATAAAAATTAGGTTACTTGCGTTAGACTCAGCGATCTGTTCTTTGGTTTAATTCGTTGGCTTCATTCTTGTTAAGTTGCAAACGGATTTGAGTTAAGTTCTCTTGTTAGTTCTTTGTTCTTAGCCGCCTCCGAGATCATTAGCTTCATTGAACTAGGTCGAATTTGGGGTATTGCATACTTGCCATATTTGAATTTTGACAAAAAAACAAAATATATATATATATATCATTACTAGTCTTGTTAACCGAGTGTGTTCTTTCCTTTTTGTTTTTGTTGATCTTTCCTTTTCTCTTTTTGTGTTGCGATTGCTTGCCTAGTCTTTGCACTTTTCCTTTTACTTCCTTTGCACTTGATCGTGTTTGCTACTTGTGTGTAGGACAATGGGAGACAATCAAGAGCAACCGCAAGTTACTTTGTTACAATTACTTGATGCCAAGAGAGGCATAAGTGATCGGATGAACACCATGGAGCAAAGGCTTCCCCCAATCCCAGCACCTAATGGACAAGGCCAACAACCGCGTCAACCAAGGAACCAAGCTGATGATGACACTGATAGTGATATGCCAAGCTTGGAAGACGATGCTGACCAAGAACAACCAAGGAATAGGAGAGAAGAACGACCCAATGGGAGGGGCCGAGTTGTACACCGAAATAGAAGAGACCATGATGATGATAATCCATGGCAAGGTGGTAAGGATATCAAACTTAAACCACCTACCTTTGCAGGCAAGGTAGATCCCGATGCTTACATAGATTGGGAAAGAAGAATGGAGTATATCTATGATTACTATCAATACTCCGAGGGAAAGAAAGTCGCATTGGCAACAGCTCAACTCACGGGCAATGCATTAACTTGGTGGGATAGAGAAGTTTCTGAGAGAAGGAGACTTAGGAGAGGCCAAGTCAACCAATGGGATGACATGCGAGCTATGCTACGCAAAAGGTATGTACCTACATATTATTATAGGGACTTACACAAATGTTTTCGAAGTCTTTCTCAGGGCAACAGATCAGTAGACTCCCTTTGAGGAGTTTGAAGTAGTCAAGAACCGTCTTGAAGTGCAAGCACCTGAGGAGACGCTCATGGCTCAGTTCGTTGATGGACTTCAAGATCGCATTGCGAGAAAGGTGGAAAGGCAAGTGTATGCCGACTTTGATGAATTGTTGCACTTTGCTACCCAAGCTAAGCAACAGATCAAAAGGAAGACAGCTTCCACCCCACGTAACAAAAACTCATGGAACCAGCCAGCTCAAAAGACCTACGACAAAGGCAAATCTCAAGTAGCTTTCTATTCTATTTTATTCGACAAAATCTCAAGTAGCTTTCTATTCTACTTGAGATTCAATAGGTTTTCGAACAATGTTTGTTGAATCTCAAGTAGCTTTCTATTCTATTCTATTATATCAGAATATAAAACATTGTTCGAAAACGCGGCCGCCGCGACCGATTATACGGCGGCTAAGCGTTAGGCGGTAGGAAACCATCGGGATTTTCTCCAAATCGGATTTGAAATCGGAAAAAAAGTTATATGTCAAGTTTTTCGTACTTTTAATGATAGTAAATGAAATAACACAAGTTAGATCTGTAATATTGATACAAAAATCAGATAAAAAAGAGTTAAAATGAAGTTTTAGATATGAGAGAAAAGAACAGCCGCCATGGTTAGGGTTGGGAAGGTGTGTGAAAGAGATGAATATAAAATTACCATTTTGTCCCTTTTTATAATTAATGTTTAAAACAATTGAAACGGTCAAAAGGAAGCGTTGAACTCGGCACCTCAAGGAAGATATGTGAAAGTAAGACCAATAGACTACCGAACTCACACATTGAGATAGCGAAATAAATTATATATATCTAGAGTTTATCTGTTTCATTTATTAATTTCATTATATTAATTAAAAAAATACGTTAAAATAAAATCTCCGAGTACTCCCCGATTAATCTCTGATTTTCTGTTAACTCGCTAGGCCCAGCTAGACCGCACGCATTACGCCTAGCGTATTTTCGAACCTTGCATATAGTTATTATGTTCTGATATAAAACATTTTATTGTTTTACTCCTCTTGTTGAATGGTAATACCTTTTTAATATATGATAATAGAAATGTGTGCTGGCAGCACCAAAAAAGAGAGAAAAAAATAACTTTATATGTCACAGCATCAGAATTTGATTTTTATTTTCAATAAACTTCGCCTTACATTTCTAGATTTTATCCTATGATGTGAAATTTGCATCAAGTTAGGATTCTTTTTGTTTTTTGTTATGCTCATCCATCGGTGATTAGTTTCTCAACTCAGTGTTATAAAAACTGACAAAGATTGTCAACCCATCAAGCTTAGTACTGACTCATCTTCTCTCACTTAAAAGAGACTAGTTTATAGACCAATGGCTTCTCGTTCCCACTTTGCTTATAAAGCATGAGAAAGAAGAAATATGCTTTCTGGTCACATTTCAAATGTTCATGAGAGACAGATGCAAAATGAAATGGGTGAAACGAATATAAGCTCCCTCGTCCTTG
Source organism: Isatis tinctoria (assembly GCA_010577795.1). Classification (NCBI taxonomy): domain Eukaryota; kingdom Viridiplantae; phylum Streptophyta; class Magnoliopsida; order Brassicales; family Brassicaceae; genus Isatis; species Isatis tinctoria. Next base: position 5,649,807 of record CM021246.1, on the reverse strand, counting down.
GTTAAAAAGCAGGTGAAGAAATAGAATCGATTATGGAGATAGAGAAACTTTGTGGAGGCTCATAGTTTCCAAAAACGGCAAGAAGTTTGGATTAAAAAAAACGGCAGGTAGTTTATCACCAACAAAACGGCACGTAGTTTGGCCTCAACCAAAACGACGTAGTTTCTCTTAAACTCCAAACGACGTAGGTTCCATTCAACACGAAACGACGTAGGTTCCCTTCAACACGAAACGACGTAGTTTCACTTCTTAATAAAACGGCACATACACTCTGTAACGGAAACGGCACGTAGTTTCTCCCCAAGTAAACGGCACGTAGTTTCATCCCAAGAAAAAACGCCACGTAGTTTCTTCTACATCCTAAACGGCACGTAGGTTTTTCATTTAGCAAAAACGACGTAGTTTTTGGTTCAAACAAAACGGCACGATGTTTTATTTAACCAAAAACGGCGTAGTTCTATTCAAACCAAAACGACGTAGTTTACATCTACCCAAACGGCACGTAGTTTCTTCTTGATCAAAAACGGCATGTAGTTGCGGCTCAAATAAACGGCACGTAGTTTCTTCATCAAACAAAACAGCAAGCAGTTTTGTCTTTAACCAAACGGCAAGTAGTTTCGTCTCTCCGCAAAACGGCAGGTAGTTTCGTATCCAACAAAACGGCACCTAGTTTCTTCCGAACATAAAACGGCACATAGTTTCTTCTCAAACAAAACGACGTCGCTTGGTCTCTTATTGAAACGGCGTAGTTTCATCTAATCTTTAAACGACGTAGTTTTTCTTCCTCATTAACCGACGTCGTTACGTCTTTGACAAAAACGAGGTCGTTTGGTGTTGGCTAAAACGACGTAGTTTCATGTCCGGCTAAAACGGCGTAGTTTCTATTCTGGGGAAAAAGCGTCGTTTTGTATCTGCACAAAACGACGTAGTTTCGATCGTGGCGAGAGACGGTAGGTAGTTTCTGATTTACTTAAACGGCATGTAGTTTCCTATATATCAAAATGGCACGTAGTTTTTTCCTGAAGCAAAATGGCAGGTTGTTTCGTCTAATTCTTAAACGAAGCCGTTTCTGATCAAAACGACGTAGTTCCCTGTTAGGCTAAGACGGCGTAGTTTTGTCAGTGGGTGGAAAACGGCGTAATTTGACCTTGGCCAAAACGACACAGTTTAGCCTGTGACCAGAAGGACGTCGCTTCATCGTTTCTTTGCATTGCATATATTTGTCTCTAAACCATCGATGAAAATGAATCGCGAGCTTATTTGGCATCAAGACAAATCTCATAGATGTTTTTGGAGGAGACGACATAAACGAAACGAGGGAAACAAAAAAAAAAGTAAAAAAGTTTTGAATTTTTTTTTTTGAAAGAATGTTAAATTTTATTCAACCAAAAAAACCAGATGGTACTCTTTTACAGAGCAATGTTTTTGAAATAAACTATTTGATACATTGCTGACATTGATTTAAAAAACTTTGGACATAAACTGTATTGTTTAAGTTCTAGTAGAGAACCAGAACATCAAAATCTCACGTAATCTTTCATCCCCCGAGCTGCGCAAGAGGCTGAGACGGTTTCGGATGGTTTTGTCCACACGTCGTGTGATGAGATGAAAAGGTATTGGGTTTTCTCCATGTCGCCTTTTGTTACGCTCACACCAGATCGTATGAATAACGGCTTGTAGAGCATACCTGACTAGAAAAAGTGTTGATTTAGGCAGTGTATTAGCGGTGATGAGTTGTATTATTGCGTTCCAATCCGTCGTGTAGTGTTGTTGCAGTAGGCCAGTTGTGAGAGATGACCATATCTGCGACGTGTAAGAGCAGCTGAAGAATAAGTGTTGTATTGATTCTCTCTCACCCGTGCAAAGACAGCAGTCCTCCATGAAGTTATGTGCTCCCGCAGATGAAGAAGTATTCCAATTTCTCATACGGTCACCTGTGCTAAGTCGGTTGTGCATTGCCAACCATGTGATAAAAGCGAATTTCGGAGTGGCATAGGAGATCCATACAGCATCTGGCCAAGTAAGAGCATTAGCTTCACCGTGGAGCAAGTTCCAAGTATCTTTTGTTAAGAATTTCGGTTTGAACCCTGTTGAACATTTCCATAGTCCCTTATCAACAATATCCGGCTTTATAGAATCCCTTGTAGATTCAATAAGTAGTTCAATGTCATTAAGACTTGTATTGCGATGCCTCCTTTTACTTTGAGTGCGTATAACCTCAGCCAGTGATGAGGTCGCTTGAATACCCAAATCAATACATCCTCTATGGCCAAAAGTTTCAGATAGAATACCTTTGTCAGACCAATTGTCATACCAAAATGAAGTGCCTTCACCGTTTCCAATCTGCCTTTTGTAGAAGTCTTTGGCGATGTATCTAAGTTTTAGTACTTTCTTCCACATCCAAGATCCAAGGGTACTACTTTGCGAAAGTTCCCAGAAAGAGCACTTACTGGTTTGATATTGTCGTATCCATTGGCTCCAAAGAGAGTTTGTGGTCATCATTCTCCATATAAGCTTTAACCCGTTTACTTTGTTCATACCTTTGAGCCTTCTCAGTCCTAGACCGCCTTCTCTTCGTGATTTACAGACCACCTCCCACGCTATTTTTGTTTTCTTCGAATTAAACTCAGGACCAGACCACAAGAAAGCCGAGCAGATGCTCTCAATTTCCTTAAGGCAAGCACCTGGGAGAGTATAAGCTGATGACCAAAAGTTGATGATGCTCATTAAAACAGATCTTATAAGTTGGAGGCGACCAGTGAAGGAGAGAAAACGATTGGTCCATTGAGTGATTCTCCCTCTGATTTTTCCTATAAGTGGAGCATAATCTCTTTTTGACATTCCCTTTGTAAGAAGTGGCAATCCCAGATACCTGACAGGTAGGTCGCCTGATTCGAAGGAAAATTTGATAGAATCGCTGTTGTAGCAGAAGCCGACATTCCTGCCATATACAATGTCGATTTTTCTAAACTGATTTTCAACCCAGATAAACGAGCAAAATCATTAAAAACCTGTATCGTTCCCTCCACTGATTCTCTTTTTCCTTCAACGAACACAAGAAGATCGTCTGCAAAACATAAGTGGATGAGAGATAGCTTTAGACATCGCGGATGGTAGCCTATTTTCTTGTCAATAGCAGCTTGATTTATCCGATGGGATAACACATTCATGCATATGACGAACAGGTAAGGTGACAGTGAGCAACCTTGTCTTAATCCTCTCCCATTCTGAAAATAGCCGGCAAGTTCTCCATTCACCTGAACCGAGAAAGAGGCAGTCGTTATACACAGACGAATCCAATGAGTGAATTCATCTGGAACTCCCATGGCCGTGAGGCAGTTTAGGACGAAAGACCATTGTACCGAATCGAACGCTTTGGATATATCAATTTTCATCGCACAACGCGGAGAGACATTGTTATTGTGATAATCCTTTACAACCTCCGTTGCTAGTAGTACGTTTTCCATTAGTAATCGCCCTTGAATAAAGGCAGACTGATTAGGGAGAATCATACGAGGCAGAAGTAGCTTTATTCGGTTGGCAATAATCTTTGAAATCACCTTGTAGATCACATTACAGCATGAGATTGGTCTATAGTCTTTCATTTCACCAGCATCAGTTTTTTTAGGGATGAGAGCTAAGATTGTTGAGTTGATACCTTTGGGTAAAAAACCTTTCATGAAGAATGATTGAACTGCCACCGTGAAGTCACCACCCAATATAGCCCATGTAGATTTAAAGAACTCCACCGGATATCCATCAGGTCCCGGTGATTTGTACGACGGCATGGCAAATAGGATATCCCTAATTTCATCTGCTGAAACCTGTTTGTTTAGAGCTCTATTGTCCTCTGCAGTACATCTGAATTGTAGGATTGCCTGAAGATCCTCCACTTTTGATCCACTAAAGTCCTCGGGTGTATGCTGTAATAAGTGAGAAAAGAAGCGCTCAGCCTCTTTTTTGATATCTTCCTGTGTTGTCGCTGTTGAGCCATCCAGACATTTGATTTCCCGGATTGAGTTTTGATCTTGGCGAGATTTGACTGCGTTATGGAACGTTTTATTGTTTTGGTCACCCACTTGAAGCCAATGGAGCTTGGATCGTTGTTTTAGAAATTCCTCTTCCAGTGCAGCAACATGTAACCAGCGTGCATATGCCTCTGATTCCTCTAACACAGTACTCTCCGATGGACATTGTATTGACATCAACTGTTTTTCACAAAGATGAATATATGCCTTTTTGCCCGTTTCTGTAAATCACCGAGATGAGCTTTCCCCAGATTTCGAATTAGAGGTTTCAAACTCTTTAACTTCTTTGAGAGGCGAAATAGAGCAGATGTCGAGTGGAAAAGCTTTTCTGTTGTGTTCCAATAAGACTCAATCAGCGGTAGAAACTCAGGAAGAAGAGCAGTTGCATTAACATACTTGAAAGGCTTCCGTGGCTTTGTCTTCTCAGCAGACAGTCGTATTTTGCATCTCAAATGGTCCGAGCAACCACCTGCCTCAAAGATACTATAAGACTGATCAAATCTTTGAAGCCAATAATTAGTAACCAGCACACGGTCTAATTTTTTGCAAATTGTTCCCGTCCGCCGCTTGTCCGACCAGGTATACAGCGGTCCCTGATAGCCAAGATCTACAAGCTGACAATGCCTGACCACTTCTTGGAAGGCATGCATACCTGGAGAGAGTGAAGTTACAGCTAAATTCCTTGAGTGTTCCTCTGGATCAAGAATTTCATTAAAATCACCCTTAATCATCCATGGTTTACAGTGGAATGAAGGAGCATCATGATGACTTTCTAAATCTTCCCAGAGAGTTTTTCGTCCTTGAACCGAATTCAAAGCGTAGACGAAAGAGCAGTAAAATTCTTCTTCTCCCTCATTCAGAAGAACAGAACACGTGATGAGCTGGTCACTAATGAATACCGGAGTCAACCTAACCGTAGAACGCCAAAGTACCCAGATGCGACCGCCCGAACTATGATCATAGTTAGCCATAAAAGACCAGTTTTTAAACACAGAGTTTACAATCCTTTTTGCATTACTCTCCTTGACTTTCGTCTCCAAAAGGCAACCGAACTGTAAGTCCCCGTTATTTATCCAATTTCTTAATACGGAATGTTTTGATTCAAGATTGAAGCCACGCACATTCCAGAAGAAACTGGACATTTAACAATTTTTGCGGGAGGAACGGTTTTTCGAGGGCACATACTGTGCGTCCCGAGAATTTTGGTATGACGTACCTTTTGTTTCCTTTTGCTTCTTCTTTTTAGGCTTCTGAGTGTTTGGTTTTGGTTTGGATTGCTCTTCATCATCATTTGAGTCCGCTTCCTGACTATCGTCCTCCGTAGACTTAAGTTTGGAGTTTTGTTCTTCTTCTGCAGGAATTTCCCCTTCTTCCTCCTCCAAACCGAGGATCGCAAACTTTGAGGGTGAGATTATAGTTTCCTCACTAGCATAAGAAGCCGAATGATTGCCAGTTTTCTTCGGAGAGACATCTGACCAATCTCGTTCAGAACTTGATTTTTCCTTGACTGTATCACCCTTCAACTCTGTCTCAGAAACTTCAATCTCTGACACTGTCTCAGAATCTGTCTTAATCACCTCCATTTTATTATCAATCTGAACCTTCTCAATATCAATTGGTTGATCTTTTTGCGGCGACATTGGTTCTTCACGCAACATGGATTGGTTCTCAAGTTTACATACCTTGGCAAGATGGCCCCATTTTTCACAATTAGTGCATCTTTGGGGGAGCCATGGGTATGAGAACTCAACAACAAAGTCAAGACCGTTCTTGGAGAATTTTACCTTGTCAGGAATCTCTTTAGTCAAATCAGCATGAACAAACACCTTCGCGATTTCAAAGTTTGCACATGCTTCTGTTTCTGGATGGAGATGTATCGGAGGCCCCACAGCACTAGATATGAAACTAAGCGCTTCCCACGAAAACATATTGAGAGGAACTTTCTTCAAATGAATCCACATCGGAATTGTACTCCGTTCAGGTTGCAACGCCTCTGAGATTGGATCCCACTTTGAGACGACCATCGGGATGTCCGCGATATTCCACATCCCACGACGAAGAACACGAGTTCGAATTTGATCACTTCTAATCTTGAACTTTACCACCGAAGGTGATACTTTGTAGACATCGATCTTAGGGCCGTCAGGACCCTGATTCCAGATCTTATTGACTATGACGTGAATCTTAGCGATGTGCGGAGCATCAGCTAAAAACTTACCGATTATAAAGTCTTCCCAGATTGGAGTAGGGCTTTGAAAAATCTCGTCCGGGATCTCAACCGAGAATTCTCCATCGGATTTAGATAAAGTAACATCATATTTCTTCAGAGTTTGTTTCGATTTGATAATTGTAGCCCATGACGGAGACTGACTTTGATCTGAAACTCCATTATCTTGCCCTCCTTGTGATGCCGGAGAAGCCGGACGGCTCCCGGAGGCCATACCGTAGCACGAGGAAAAGACAAAACCCAAATCGCCTTCAAATCGCACTCAGAGCAAAACGCTGCGTAGAGTAATCTCTTTGCTTTAAATTTATTTAGTCTTCCACATCAATCAAAAGTTTTGAATTTTGAATTGCTGCTCTTCTTATCCGTAATCAAATAGTCAATTCTCCATTTGTTTCCATGGAAGCCAAGCTTCTCGTTTGCTTCATTTCCGATTCTTTCATAGCCTATCTTTCTCCGATTTCGATTTGTACAACGACTCTGAATTTGGAACAAAGGAAGAGAAAGGGAAAACCCCTGTCAAAGCCTGCTTATATCCATTTTCATTTTGCATGTCTCTCATGAACAATCAGTTAAATTGTGACCAGGAAGCAGTTTTTTACTTTTTTGGCAGAGAAGAAAGGAGACTTACAAGTGGGAACGAGAAGCCATTGTTCTACAAATTTGAAGACGATGGGTTGACAATCTTTGTCAGTTTTTATTAACTCTGAGTGGAGAACTAATCTCCCATGGATGAGAGGAACAATGTCAAATTTTCAAGGTTTGGTTACAATAATTGCAAGTAACGGCACAACTGGCTACAACCTTAGCATCTGGATCGAGATCCTCCCAAGAACGTTTTAGACTATTTGTGTTGAGATCTTTTGCGTGAAGACTGATTATTTTGAAATTCAGTCTATGAAGACCGATGAACTGAAAGCTATAATAATGACACACAGACTAGTGATACATTTTACAGTGTTGTTTTATTAACACAAGTAAACAGATACAAGTCTATCTGCAGACTTATCTTTGATACTTGTGCTCGCAACATTTCGAAGATCACTCTCAGTCTCAGGTATGTTAGTTCGTAGTAATCGTCACTCTATTTACATCTTCCCGCATCCTATACAAACAACCCTCTCCTTCATCTAAACATCCCTCTACTAGTTCACATTACGCATCGGTTTTTCCCACAAGTTCATCACAGTCTTGAACGGAGGAAGCGTTTCTTGAAACCAAGATTTGAGTTCTTACGGGAAGAGGAAGTGGCATATGGCTGGCCGTTGAGACAACCCCCGAATCTGATATCCCATCCTTCGATGTTCTTTGGAACACATGAGTCGAATAGGAACTGCCCGAGAACACTGTGAGCGTTTATGCTCGTTGGTTGAATGGGGCGGAAGGAAGATCTTTCTCTCTGTTCTTCTTGCGAAGACGATGGATCGCTGTTGCTTTGATACGGTGCTGAGCTTGGTAAGAAAAAGTGGTCACTTGGTCCAGTGGCTACTCTTCTCAGGCTTTGGTTAGAGTTCACAGCAACTTTCTGGAGGTCGCATATTAGCTCAGAGATCTCATCATGCGTGCGAGCTTTTTCTCCAAGCTGACGGATTTTCTGTAAGTGAACTGATATGGCCTTCTCTAGAAAGTTGGAGATAACAGCTCGATATTGTATAGGATTATGTGTGTAGTGTCCTGAAGACAGAGAGGAGCAAAAAAAGTCAACAAATCTCAGATTTTGTAGCATTTTGAATCAAAATCAAAAGCTATGACCAGGAGATGGAGTAGCCATAAGAAACCCTGTGATATGGCATATGTTTACATGTCCTGCCTACTACTAACCTGCATGAGGAGAATTTTTCCACTTGACAACTTTAACTTCACCTCCCAGTTCCTGCAATTGATGGGTGAAGCTTGAAATTACTTGGTGGGGAGCAAGTTCGTCATTCTCCGAGCACAAAATGAGATATGGAGCTCCAATTTCCTGGCAATACACAGAAGGAAAAGTTATCTTATATAACTACAAATTTGAGAAGCTGAAATCGGAGATGGCATATAGAACCTCGGTGGAAACTTACAACAGATGAGTAGAGAGCTTGCCAATACTCACTGCGTTGGGATTCAAATCTTGTGAGATATAAACCATCAAGCCCTGAAGAAACCCCTTTGGCCACCCAAGATACTAGTCTTGAAGGCACAGACATCCGCCGTATGGTGGGATGTAATGCGAATTTCACGTTCAAATCACTCGTGAAATCCAATGGGCCAGAGTCGTAGACATGTCCAGAAAGACAGTTTCTAACCAACTGGCTATCATCCTTCACAAATAAGAAAAAAGTGATGGATGAGTTGAAATTAAACTGAAGAAGAAGTATAAGTATTAAATAGAACTGTTTAGGAGAGACAACTTACCGGATGAATTTGAGCTTCACAATCTCCCATGATCACCTACATTGCACAACATTTTTAGCAATTTTTTAGATACCATTGTACAAAACATAATGGATACAAAATAGCTGAAAAGTTTAATTCTTTTAAAACTTGCCTGTAAGACTTTGTACAAGCAAGCTTTTGGAGCCCCAGAGAAAGCTAGAAAGATAACAGGACATGGTCTAGTCTTCAGCTCCTGAACAACAAACACACCAACCAGCAAGAATCAAATCATAAGAACGTAAAAACGCAGAAAAAGTGACAGTCTTATCAACTTCCTGACCAGAACCTTATAAGATGAACACGGAAAAGTTTTGCCGGAATCTTACCTCAACAAGCTCAGAAAGAAGGTGAAATGCTAGAGAGAGAGCCATTTCTGGGTAAAACCTACACAAATTAAACAAAGAGATTCTCAAGCATCAACAGTATCAAAACTGGAATATCCAAAAAGCTAGCTATGGAATATGCAATTCGGAAAAAATTCTCATCACTTTTCCAATTCGAACAATCTTCTACTCAGCTTATCTAATCGGTCAAACCAATTTCGAAGAGAAAAGCACAAGAATCAAAAGATTCTGATTCTGATAATGCTGATTTACAAAACCCTAAGCTTTATCAAAACCCATTAAATTTGCTAGCTACGAAACATCCACACATCTTCGTCTCTCGAAATCTTCTTCAATTGAAACTCAGACAGAGAAAGAGAGAATCGAAAATTCAAAGAAAGAAACTTACGCAGTGAGAAAATCAGCGCGACAAACAAGAGAACTCCAACCAAGAGAAGAGTATAGATCAACGAAATTCGAGAGATGGTTCTCGTTAATCGAACTCCAAGCGAAGATCACAACGACGCCGTTAGATCCACCGTCGTCCATCTCTTTATCCGCCTTCTTCCCCCAGTAAACCCTTCCTCCGCCGATCATTTTTGAATCTCCGGCGACGATTATTAAACTTCAGTTCGACGCTGAAACTCGTCAGAGAGAGATTTGGTGATTTTTTTTATGAACCACTCGAAAAAAGCTGAGATCTTTGAGATTACGGTGGTGGTTGTTATCACCCACGTCAGATCGTTTATGTGTATGTTACCTCCTGCGTATTTTAGTTAACTCGGTTTATAGTGCGCCGTTTCATACGACGTCGTTGCCACGTCATGTGGGTTCACCGTGGAAGTAACGGTCAAATACGATAAATAGGCTTTTGTTTTCTTCCTCTACGCCTCGTGCTTAGACCACAATTATATTTTGACCCAAAAAAAAAAAAGACCACAATTATATATCAACAAGTGCAAAGTTTCTCCTTTTTGCTTTAATGGAATGTTATAATAATTGAAACAACCAACTCGAACTGGTTTTAATATTAGGTATACAAAACGTCAACAAAACATTAATTAATTGACTAATAATTCATGTTTCGTGTTTCTGTTAACAAGCCATTTTAGAAGATAACCCATATTGGAAGTGAGATCGAACTTCAGTGAAATTCATATATAACATTCGTACACAGACAATTATCTAAAACTCTCACGCTAATCATAAAAAATAGGAGTCCCAGTGAGCTAAAATTCTGATAATTATAACTATAGTTAATGAGTAATGACCCCCCCCCCCCCCCCCCCCCACAACATTTTTACTAATCAAGATCGATCGCTTCTCTCATGATTCACTTCCTATTTTTTTTCTTTTCTAGTTTTTTTTTTCTCTTTTCCAAATAAAGTTTGATTTGCCATCTGTTTTTAACTCGTTTGTCAATGCAGGCCGGCCCTAAAATTTATAGGACCAGAAAAATTTACAAGAGTTTTAATAAATTTAGGGGCCAAAAATCAAATTTTCAATTATTTGGAGGCCAAAACTAATATATGTAAATTCAAAAAAGGGGGACCAAAATAAATGTTTCATTTGGCTCTCCTCGGGCCGGCCCTGTGTCAATGTCATGGATAAATTTTGTCTAGAGGTTTTATTTTCTAATTCACCTACCATATGTTACTGCACATAACATTTTTATGTTTAAATTTAAATGATTTTGTTATTTTTTTACCTTTCATTTGATCTTATAGTCATCTATAATAGGACACAAGCAAAGGTCATGACCACTATAATAGGGATCATCAATTCTATTGTAGAATCTAAATGAATATTAGACTAAGGTCTCTTTATGTAATTACTAAATAGTTAGCTTACCCTAATTTTGTAACTATATATGATTGTAACCATCATCTTAATAAAGTATTCAGTTCCTAAACCTATATGGTATCAGAGCCGTCTACTCTTATCGCCTTTCAAATTTGTTTTTTCTCTCTTCCTCACTCAACAATGGCCGCCGGAAATGTGCACACCGCCTGAGTGATGCTATTCGCTTTGCCAACAATCATCAAACGTTGTTCAACGTTAATACTGCCAATGTCACCAAACTCAACACAACCAATTATCTCATGTGGAGCTTGCAGATCCACGCTTTGATCGATGGATATGATCTCGGTGGTTACCTTGATGGTACCATCCCTATTCCTGATGCCATCACCACTGGTGTCCCACCTGCTGACATCACTAAACTGGCATATGTCTTCTACAAACGCCAAGATTGTTTGGTGTTTAGTGCACTCCTCGGATCTATCTCGACGCCTATTGTCTCTCGTGCTACCTCATCCTGTGAAATCTGGCAGAAACTTCAAGCAACTTACACCAAACCGAGTCGTGGTCACATCAAACCGCTCAAAAACCAACTGAAAGTCACCACCATCTATCGTTCAGTATGTCCAAAATATTGTGGCAAAGTTTGATACACTCGCCATTTTAGGTAAACCGCTTTGTCATGAAGATCAACTTGAAGCTATTTTCAATGGTCTTCCTGACGAATATCGATCCATTGTGCATCAAATGGAGAGTCGTGAAGTCCCTCCCACGATAACAGAGATTCATGAAAAACTCATCATTCATGCTCAAGTTAGTCACCATCACGCCTCCCTCCATACTCCCTGCATCTACCAATGTAGCGTTCCATAGATCCAGCGGCTACAACAACAATAAAACAGAACTCGAAGAACACTAATCGCAACGAACCAGGCGTGGCAAGCGACTCGCTCCTCCTCACAACCTCGGTCGGACAATCATCAGCCCAAGTCGTATCTGGGAAAGTGTCAACTGTGCAGCACCCATGGTCATAGTGCAGGTTTTTTCCCACAGTTTCAGTCAATGAGTCCTTGCCCACAGTTTCAGTCAATGAGTCATCAGCCATTCCATGCCTTGTCAAGTCCATTCACACCGTGGCAGCCACGGGCCAATGTTACGATTGCCAACAACTACGATGCAGACAGCTTGTTAGTTGATAGCAGTGCAACTCATCATCTTGTTCAAGATCTGCAAAATATGTCTCTTCATCAGCCATATGAAGGTGGTGATTGTGTTCTAATCGGTGATGGATCTCCACTGACTATTTCACATACGGGTTTCACTTTTTTTACCTTCTTTATCACGTCTGAATGCTCTTGATAAAGTCCTCTGTGTTCTTGATATATGCAATGACCTAGTTTTAGTCTATCGATTATGCAATATTAATCAAGTCTCTGTGGAATTTTTCTCTGCTTCATTTCACGTGAAGGATCTTCGCACGGGGACACCTCTTCTTCAAGGAAGAACCAGAAATGAGTTGTATGAGTGGCCGTTTCATTTGTCTCCACCGCAAGTGTTGCACGTGATTCCGAGTTCAAAAACGATTGAAGCTTTGTGGCACTTATGAGTTGTTCATCCACCAACCACTATCTTAAAATCACTTATTTCTCAGTTTTCTTTTCCTGTTGCTCCTTCCAATCAAACTATATCTCTCTGTTCTTCTTCTCAAATCAATAAAAGTCATAAGCTTGCCTTTCATGAAACCTCTCTCTCAACACAACGTCCTCTCCAACTCATCTTTAGTGATGTTTGGACCTCCCCAATCACAGCCAAAGATAAAAGCAAATATTATGTTATTTTTGTGGACCATTACTTTCGATATACCTGGTTTTACCCCATAACACAAAAATTCCAAGTCCAGCAATCTTCAGAGCTTTCAGACCTCTAGTTGAGAATCATTTCCAACTCAAAATTGACACTCTCTTCAGTGACAATGGTGGAGAGTATGTGGCTTTAAGGTCGTATCTCACTGAACATGGAATCACACATCTCACATCTCATCTCACATCTCCTCTGCATACTCCGGAGCACAACGGCGCTGCTGAGCAAAAACATAGGAACATTGTCAAAACTGGTCTCACCTTGCTATCCACTGCTTTCATGCCTAAAGAGTTCTGGCTAATGCTCTCAACACTGCAGTATATATGATAAACCGTCTCTCCACTCCGGTTCTTCAAAATAAGTCTCCATACTCGGTGTTGTTTGGTGAAGCTCCAAACTATCAGAAACTCAGAGTCTTTGGCAGCTGTTGTTACTCGTGGCTAAAACCCTACACTCGACATAAGATGGATGACAAATCAAAGTCCTGTGTTTTTCTTGGCTACTCCACTACTCAAAATGCTTATCTATGTCTTCATATCCCGACATCGTGAGTATATACGTCTCGTCATGTTAATTTGATGAGACCATTTTCCCGTTTCAACAACAACCTCCTCTAGGGTTTGTGTCTGAAACAGAGGCGCTAGCTCCCCTCTGATCCTCTAATATACCGCTCTCTGTCATACCACTGGTTCTGCCACCGTCCCCAACTGAAGCTCATCACCCCGACACCACTTCGTCTTCCACCTCCACGTCGCGACATGTATTGCCTTATGAACCCTCCTCTACCTCTGTTTCTCCCTCATCTTCTTCTTCTTCCTAAAGACCCACTGGTCAAACCAATATCCCAAATCAACCTATTGAACCTGAACCATCCACCTCCACAAATCAAAGGCCCACTGGTCCAGCCCCTATCCCGAATAACTCACCTGCAACACAAACAACAACCACCTCCATCTCCCAAATATCTCTTGATCATTCTACAGAACCGTCTTATGTTAGTTCAACATCGAACTCAACTGGCTCACAAATACAGTTACCACCTCCACCTCCCCCTCCACAAAACACCCATGTCATGTCTACCCACTCAAAAAACAACATTGTCAGACCCAACACTAAATTTTCCTTCCATGTCGTGCTTCAACATATTCTCCAAGCAGAACCGACAACATATCAACAAGCCCTCAAAGATGAGCACTGGCTTCTGGCTATGTCAACTGAGATTGATGGTCAAGTTGAGAAACGAACATGGTCCCTAGTTCCGCCTTCGCCGACTCAGAATGTGGTTGGCTGTCATTGGGTTTTCAAAACCAAAATGCTCCGTGATTACTCCCTTGACAAGCACAAAGCATGCCTGGTAGTTAAAGGGTTCCAACAACAATATGGTCTTGATTATATAGAAACTTTAGCCCAGTCATCAAAGCGGTCACCATACGTCTTGTCATTGGGGAAGCTGCAAGTCGTTCTTGGCTCATTCGTTAGTTAGATGTGAATCAAGCTTTTCTTCAGGGCACTCTTAACGAAGAAGTCTACATGAATCAGCCTCTAGGCTTTGTCGATCCGGAGCACCCAGACTATGTCTATTGTCTGCACAAAGCCATATATGGCCTTAAACAGGCACCATGTGTGTGGTACATAGAGCTAAAAACTTTTCTTATCTCCACTGGCTTTGTTAACAGTCTCGCTGTTTGTATATGAACAAGGCTCTATCCTCATTTATATTCTCGTATACGTTGACAACATTATTGTCACATGCAACAATGGTGATGCTGTCTCTAAGGTTATCCTCTCGCTTCTCGCTTAAGGATCAAGGTGATGTTCACTACTTCCTCGGCATTGAAGTTACTCGTACCTCCGATGGCTTACATACGATGCAGCGCAAGTATATTTATGACCTTCTTGTCAAGACGAATATGCTTCATGCCAATTCTGTCTCCACGCCTATGCAAACTTCTCCAAAACTTGGATTAACCTCCCATACAGTGCTTAGGGATGCTTATTCGTTTCGCATGGTGATGAGGAGTCTTCAATACCTCTCCTTTACAAGACCAGATATCTCTTTTGCAGTTAATAAACTCTCGCAATTCATGCATCAACCAACTGATGAGCACTGGCAAGCTGCAAAACAGATACTTAGGTACTTGGTTGGTACGATGAGCCATGGGATCTTTCTTCGTCGCAATAATCTTCATGTTCTTCATGGATTCTCAGATGCAGATTGGGCAGGTGATGTTGATGATTACATTTCTACAAACGCTTATGTTATCTTTTCGGCAATCAGGCAATCTCTTGGTCATCAAAGAAATAAATAAGCGTTGCTCGATCTTTGACAGAGGCTGAATATCGTGACATTGCCAATGCTGCTGCTGAAACTCGATGGATATGTAACCTCCTTACTGAACTTCGTATAAAGTACCCACAGTCTCCATACTGTGACAACATGGAAGCAAGTTATCTGTCCGCCAAACCTGTTTTTCATTCAAGAATGAAGCACATTGTGCTTGATTATCATTTCGTTCGCGGACAAATCAAAATGGCACTCTTCGTGTTTCACATGTCTCAGCACAAGACCAACTTGCAGATGTCTTGACTAAGCCTCTACCGAGAGCTTCATTTCTTCGGGTGTGTTCCAATATTGGAGTCACCAAGGTACCTCCATCTTGAGGGGGTGTGTAGAGTGTAAATGAATATTAGACTAATGTCTCTTTATGTAATTACTAAATAGTTAGCTTACCTTAATTTTGTAACTATATATGATTGTAATCATCATCTTAATAAAGTATTCAGTTCCTAAACCTATAGCTATTACCGCCAAAAGAAGTCACATTCCAATTTCCAATGGTGAACAAATGAGGACGACAGACGTGGTAATTTTCAGGAGTCCGATGAAGTTAAATGAGAAAAAAATGAGGATAATATCCAGGATAATTTAAAACTTTTGGTTAGAAGACATCAGATAAGCTTGTTGAAATGAAAGCAATATAAGAAGATGACTCGATCTATTAGTAATTTTTATATTTTATCTGTTGTAATCTTAAATGCTATTACTTTAATTACAAGCTATTTTGATGAAACGGTTGATTCAATTTGTTATTAAGAATTTGAGTCCCAAGTTGTAGCGACACAATCAAATTCTTAATCTAAAAATCAAAAATCTATCTATACGTAATTCAAATCCAAAGAAAATCATATATCCAACGAGAAATGAGAAATCCAAACGAAAAATAATGGGCATGTAAAGATGATTTTATGGCGATGGATAAAGTCTCATCACAATTTAGCAATAAATAAACATAAAAATTATAAATGATTTAATTTTTTTGTTTAAGCTACTTTGAATTCAAAATTGCAAATTCTTTTTCCGAAATAGCATCGTCTAGTTTCTTTTCTTCAGTTAAAAAGTCAAGCATCATGTGGATGGAAATCATGTTTATGTTCATAAAGGCTTGAAAAATAGATCTTTTTTTAATCTGATTTTTACAAAAGTATATTAAATTTGAATTCCATTTATGTTCTTTAGCATAAAATAAAAATAAAACTTTAATATTTCAAACTAACTTTTTCCTGTAGACACTACAAAATATTCAAAAGCTGCTTATAGTATTAATAAATTTAACTAAAATGAAGTCTAATAAAGTCTCATTTCCCAAAATTCTCCTTTTGATCAATTTTTTACTTATTAAAACTAACTTTGGATGGAGATTGAATTAGAGTACACTTTTTATATTTTTATGTATCAATGATTGAAATTGAACTATATATTTTTTTGTAGGACTGGAGTCTCAAAGGTTATGATTTACTAAAAGTATTAATTAAAATTTTGAATATTTCATTGATGTGTATACGATTGGACTACAAATGAATGGATCAACAGATTTTTTGATGAATGTCAGTACCAAAATTGTGCAAACATTTTATGGATTAATGGAGTGAAAGGCAAAGAAGTAATATGTGCATCCTTCATTAATATTATGACACAAATACTTCAAAAATTAGAATCAGTTAGAGTGAATAATTTCATATTTCAAAAATAATAATGACTTTTTACAGTTTTAAAAGAAGAAAAAAAAGAACTTTCTTTTAGGTTATTAAATGTAATGATGAAGATATTCGATTGAGAGTAATTGGTTATTTTCACAATTGAAAATTAGTTTATCTCTATAATATTATTTGATAAGTATAGTTTAAAAATTACTCGAAAATATTATTTACGATAATGAAGAAAATCTGTTTGAAAACAAGTTTAAGTTGGTGCATAATTGACCGAGTCAACTGTGTTAACTCACTTTTATAAAAAACAACACTTAAAAAAACTAATAGAAATATGTTTATGAATCCTAGCCAATCTCGGTAACAATCCCAAATCAAAACAATTACTAAACCCAATATTTTCAATAATATATTCCAGAAATTATATTTATTACCTAATCGTTCCAACAGACTACGCAAATATAGACTGTTCACGTTAAGAATAGCCTTTGTGAGAATGTTTATTCCTGCTAAGCCTTCTTGCAACAATATCACTAAAATACATCCTATCTAAAAGAATGAAATAAATAATATTATTTTTAATATTTTAAAAATGTTTAATGCATAAAACATAAAATTACATATAATCATTTACTTGATATGGAAATTTTTCTTTTTCAAACACATAACCGTTGTTTCCTTTTATTTCTCAAATTAGTGATTTATATGATAATCGATTGAACCCATTGTATTTGACTTGATAATACATAAAACTTTCAATAAATTAATTAATTTTCACGTAAAATTTCACGGAATATTGATTCACAAAAAACTGAATAAAATAATTTAACAATTCACAAAAGAGCCCCTCTATTCTACCAAATGTCTCAATATATTGCCTATACTTATTATATCACTTATGCAAATCTCAAAAATAATTTAAGCAATTGCCAAACTTGCATATACATATACATAGAATTAAAAGAAATCACATAATTCGTAAGATTATTCTATGCACATATATGGATTAACTTATAATACAGTCCACTATTAAATTCCAACATTTTAAATCAAAGTGTATTTTTTTTAAGAAACGGTTAGTAAAATATTCATCCACTGAAATGCAATGTTTAAACTTAAAAACGAAACAAAAACTAAAAATCTCCCCCCGCACAAGCGCGGATTGATTACTAATGGAAAACTAAATCCAAAAATTTGATGGAACGACTTCGATTGCAGATATTTTTGGTGTATGCATCATCAGTTCAATTTTTTTTTAGATGGGCATAATTGAAGGGGACTTGGATAAGTCATTTTTTCCTGTTTGAATTTATTTAATCTTCATTTTAATTAATTGATTGAGCTTGGAATATATTTTGTTTAAACATCAGATATGGTGGTTTAGCAACCATTAGAGCATTCTCGAAAGGATGATGAGATTTCTGGAGATATATACAATTTAAGCTGTCTAGTATTTTAAAACATATCAGGAGATATTCTCCGTGTAGATACGTCTAATTGTTTAACGGTACTTGTGAATCATGATCAAATGCTTACTAAAAATAGATTTAGCAAAACTAGTGAACATGATTATTCATTTGGTTAGGTTTGTTAAAAATAATAAACTTTGATGAAGTTAAAAAGTAAAATTGGTGGAATCAGGTTTGGAAAATATTGGAAAGTGTCCGAACCGGCAGATGGTGACAAAAGGCTGGATGAGAGTTTAGTTCTTTGCTTCAGCATCTGCACTTAGGAAGTATCATCTTGTTCTTATTTATATTCATTTAGTTGAACTCTCAAACAGAATAACATATATATATATACTACTATTATTTCAGAAGTCATTTCTAAAAAATATTGTTCTTAATTACGTTTTTTGCCAGTATCTCTGTTAACAAGAATAACATAACCGATCATTTTCATTTAAATTAAACCTACCCTAATTGAACCATAATTATAATCCTATATAATCGATTTTAATTGAACTCATCTATTTATAATCCTATATAACCTATAATTCTATCTAACCGAGTTTAATTAAATTCATCTATTTATAATCCTATCAAATAAATTTGATCTTTTACAATATAAGTTATTTTAAACTTTTTAATAAAAATAGAATTAAATTACAGGATTATACTTTACCATTGTCCTTTTGAAAAATGTTTAAAATTTAAACAAAATATTTTCATATACATTTTATTTTTATTAAAACAAATTATCAAAAGTACATAACTTTTGAAACAAAACAATAACTATTTTTTTTAACATACTAAATATAGTAACTCGGCATCTTGACCCAGAAATACCTCTCAAATCTTTTAATTATCTTATCTGCAACGAATTAATTAATATTAGCGACAATATAGGCAACCTACAACAATTTAAGAAACAATAATCATAATAAAAACCTAAAATAATATCTTCAATAAACCAATAATAGAGTTCTATAGTTATTAAATATATACGAACAAATAAAGATATATTTACAACTCTTAAACTACTAAACCAACACAAACTATAATTCAGAAATAATACAGTTTTTCTAACCATAAAAAAAAATACATAAAACAAACAACTTCAGCTAATATATAAATCATCTACATATAATACTTTATTATTATTTTGTGATTTTTAAATATTAAAAAAACAACTTATGAATAAACACAAAAACTAATAATTGCCGCGCGCAGCCGGGGCTAATTACTAGTATACATGTAAAACAGACTTTTTTGGTTTTGAAATTTAACATTTAATTCAAACAAAAAAATGGAATTAAGTTTTGCAATACACCTCTTTATTCGTTGTAATTGGAATTATGTTGTTATTGGAAGGATTTTTTGCTATTTCTTCTGGTTTCATTTTCTGGCTGACACCTCTTTATTCATTAGCAAAACTGGCTCTATATATAATAGTACACTTTCTGATTTTCAACATCACTAGGAGTTGTGATATAACAATTTTCAACATCATAAAAGCATTTTCTTAACATATAGCAGCTTTACTTTCCTCCAAAAATTACAGAAAAAACAGGGCTTAAAAATACAAAACTACTAGTAACATATCCGTGGTTGCGCAGGGTAATTTCTTTTAAAAGATAACATAATTTGGTTTAGAAAAATACATTTTGTTTTTTTGCAGAGATAAAAAAATTAATTTGTGGGGGAGTTAAGTGATTTATAGTAGTAAAAAATTACGATAAATAAGAATAATTGATTTTGTTTGGATCATTAGTATATATTAACCAAACTAATATGTTTTATGAGAATATTTATTTGTTGAAATATGAAAATGTGTTATTTATGAAGCATATTTGGAAACCTTGAATGAGCATAGTTGAAATCAAATTAATATTATTTTAATATATTTAAAACATAGTTTAGAAGTTATAAATATGATTAATATCCTCAAATAACACAATTTCATGTTTTTGTCTCAAAATAGCACACTAGGGTGAAAATGACAATAATAACATATTTTAATCATTTTAAATGTATTACTCTAATGAATTTGGGTTCACTAATCATTAATTAAGGTTTAGATTTTAGGGTTTAGGATTACAATATTGAGAAGAAATGAATGAAAATAAGGATATAGTAGTCTTTTTGTTCTTTAATGAATGCTAGTTAGATCATTTTCACTCTAATATTCTATTTTGTTATAAAAAACATGAAAGTATGGCATTTTTGAGAATTGCCTTATAAATATTATGTTATTTGTTGATTTAATATTTTTGACCTTGGGCGAGATGATATTTTTTTAATAATAACTTTTTATAAATCTAAACGTTATCACTAAAATAAGTGAATAAATATTTAGTATTCTATTTATTTTGAAAACATATATTCTGTTGTTTATCTATATTTATGGAAGGTTATGGTTATTTGTTTGGATTTTTTATATATATATATTTTTTATCTATAATAGTTTAGATTTTGGATATTAGTGATTTATCACATTAACAGAATATTCACTTATGGATCATCTTGTATAGTTTAGCACAGAGCCCATATAAAATATGAATTGGGCTTTATATATATATATATCCAAATCTTTGTTTGTTCAGATCTACGATCTTCCGAAGATTATCATAACTTGTATAGATTATCTAATTTATCTTGTATAATCTATTAAAACATCTAAACACTATACTATATTTGTTGTTTGCTTTTGGTGTCTACTTCAACATTCCATTTTTCACGTGCTTGTAAAACCTCCCAAATATACAAAACTCAGAGCATGCAAGTTTGTCGGTTGTGGAATTGCACGAGAACTAAAAAAAACTAAACGTAGAGGGGAAAATAAGAAAGCTAATCAGGTAGATTAAGTCAAACTTTAACCCGAGAATCCGAGATTCCAATAACTAAAAAAGAAAAGCACAAGTCAAACCTAAAAAAATGGAATGGGTCACACGTTAGTTATACTAACACTATAATCTAATTGTTGTATTCTTAAATGGAAATAAAATAATTTAAAAAGAATTTAAAAATGGAAGATGCCATAGTGTGTGCATGTCGGAATCGTACCAAACGATACCGTTTCCAAAGCTCAAGAGACTTTCGTCTTGAACTTTGCGCTTTCAATATAATTTTTTGTTTCTTTTTTTTTTTTGGTTCCTCCAAAGTTTCTTCTTTTCTCTTCTTCTGTGCAAGTGCCAAACATCTCAAATCAATTCGCATGGCGCAATTAATCTTTTAATTATTAAGAGATCCGTAAATTCGAAGCAACCTCAAATCCAACGGAAACAAACAACGTTTCTTGGGCCTCTCTAATCATTGTTTCTTTTTTTTCATAATCAAAAAATTTCTCAGAGTTTTCTTCGTTTTTTCTATTTATTTTTCCTGGAAAAATTGTTTCTTTTACAAAACAAATCAGAGAAAAGCCACTTTGTGATTTCAGTTTTTCATTATTGTGTTCTTTTAGCTGGAAGGTGTCTGAATAATTCAATGCCTTTCTCTTCTCTTCCTTTCTGAATCTATCTCTCTCTCTCCTTGACCCCTCTCTCTCTCTCTAAACCGAAACAGCTATGGGCGACGAACACTCTCTCATCCCAAAGGTACCTTTTTGTTTTATGGGTATCCTCTGTTTAAGCTTCTTCTAATCCAATTAGGGTTTCTTTTGAGTAATCAGTAGCTGATTTTTGAGGAATTTCGTTTAATTCGATATGGGTTTCTGTAAAAATCGAATCTTTTCGGCATCTAGGGTCTTGCGTAACGTTGAATTTTGTAGTGGCCCCATGTTGTTCTTCCCCTTGATTTAAGGCTTTTTGTTTCTAAAACAAGCAAGAAAAAAACTTGACAGGAGCTCTTAAATGTATTGTTTATTACAGGACAGTTTCGTCTTCAAGCTCCCTAAAAAATCCCCACTTGTGTTGAGAATGGTCGTTCTCTTGTTTGTGATGGTCTGTGCTGTTTACATTTGCTCAATTTGTCTTAAGCAAATCGGTGTCGTCCCCAGTGCTGGTTTCTTGAACGTCGAAGTGTTTGAGAGACCGTGTCCTGAGCCCAACATTGAACCATGGGACATACCATATGTCCATTATCCTAAACCCAAGACCTATAGCAGGTAAATGAGAGTGTTCATCGTCTTCGTTTGGTTCTAATGCTTATGGTGTTAATTGTAGGCTTTTGAATTTGGTTTAGGGAGGAATGTTCGTGCAATCCCGTTAGGTATTTTGCGATTCTCTCCATGCAGAGATCTGGTAGTGGCTGGTTTGAGACTTTACTAAACAATCATACTAACATAAGCTCAAACGGGGAGATCTTTTCTGTTAAAGATAGGAGAGCTAATGTGTCGACTATTTTCGAGACCTTGGACAAAGTATATAATCTAGATTGGTTGAGTAGTGCTTCTAAGAACGAGTGTACTTCTGCGGTTGGCTTGAAGTGGATGCTTAATCAGGTAAAAAGGTCTATAAACTTTTATATCATTTTATTGCAATATAAGATAAATATCTGTTATGTTTACGGTATCTGATTGCTACTACTCTCTCTGTGTTTGTCACCTCACAGAACGTTTACTTACTGTTTTAGGGTAGTTTGGATACTGGAATTATAGATTTGTGTTTTATGTCGTTAGGACACAACCTGAACTGTGAGATGCTTTCCGCAGTGGTTCCTTGGTCAGTGTCTAGGTGATATGATATAGGACTAGAGCTGACCTGCAATCTTTTTTTTTAGATCCTGAAATCAAACATGTTTGCTTTAGGGAAGATCTGCATTGTGAATGGTTATTCTGGTAAACTTTCATGAGGAATTGGTCTTAGTGAAGGATAAGGTTCTGGTTTTGATTGATTTCTATTTGTACTTATCCCCTGGACTCGTGTGTTTGATTGCTTTTTGATGGTTCTCACCTTCTTAAAAGGAGAATCGAGTTCCAATAGGCTTAGTGTGTTTCTTTGCTTATCTTGGTTTAAGTGGTGGATTCATATTTCATTGTGTGTTTCCTCTTTTTTTCTTTTTTATGTTGTAATGTGGTTGGTGATGAAACGTGTGCAGGGTCTAATGAAACACCATGAGGAGATAGTAGAATACTTCAAAACCAGAGGCGTCTCAGCTATATTCCTCTTTAGAAGAAACCTCTTGCGCCGGATGATTTCAGTTCTTGCAAACTCTTACGATAGAGATGCTAAACTATTGAACGGTACTCACAAGTCCCACGTCCATTCCCCTAAAGAGGTTTCCTTCTTTCTCTCTTCCTCCCCCTTTACATATCTCTGAACATTTGGTTTCTGTGAAACTAAGCATGCGAAGCAATCGGGTTTCAGGCTGAGATATTGGCGCGCTACAAACCATTAATCAACACAACCCTTTTGGTACCTGAGCTGAAGCAGGTTCGAGAGATGACTACAAAAGCACTTTCTTACTTCAATACCACCCGCCATATCTTCCTCTATTACGAAGATGTTGTCAAGAACCGCACCGTGAGAAACATTTTCTTTCACGAGGCTCCTAACTAGTTTCAATCCATTCTTCTTAAACTGATTTTCTTCTTCCTTTTGCAGAGACTAGATGACGTGCAAGAGTTTCTAAAGGTGCCGAAACTCAATTTAAAGAGTAGGCAAGTCAAGATTCATCATGGTCCTTTGTCTCAGCACGTACAGAATTGGGGAGAGGTTCAAACGACACTGAAAGGGACAGATTTTGAGAACTTTCTACTTGAAGATTACCGCAAGTGAATGAATTAACACACTTAGGAGAGAGTGATGTACATAAATCTCTCTCGGAGAATGGTCAGAACTATCAGCTTGTAGGAAAGTTTTGCTAGTGCCACGAACAGGTTTTGCAAAATCTTTTTATGTTTTTAGTTTTCTCTCTTAATCAAGTTGATAGGCTTTAATTTGATTCATTCTTTATCAGGGAACTTAAGAGTTCTATTGTAATCAGAAAAGACCGATCTGGTTCATCCTCTTGATTTGCTTCTAATGATTAAATCATCTCGTTATAAAATATTATTGTCACATAAAATGGTGCAAAGAGCCTTGTGATGTTTCTTCAACTTGTTCTTTATCAGTCAAGACTCGTAAGCTTGAATTGAGAAGCTCTTGGGAGTTTGAATTGGCTTTAGTTTCAGTTATTTAAAACTTTGCGAAACCTTGAGATAAGATCAATGTGTTCTTGACAATGTCCCGAGTTATGTCCATCCACAAGATTCATTCTGTAGTTATTTTGTATCACAGACAAAATGGCATTCTCTCAGAGACGATTTTTTGTAAAGGTGTAAAGATACAGGTTCTATGCCTTTATCTAGCCTTCTCTTAGGATCAGGTCTGGACTTTTTTTGCTTTACAAGTCTCTTCAGACGACTCCGCTTGATTTGAGTCTGGTTCAAGAACTCGAATAAAACCTCAAGTTGAGCTTTTCTACTTGAGATTTTCCTTGAATCGAGATCTTGTGTCTTCTGCTTTGCTCGAGAAAACTTCATCTGTTGATCTTAGATTCATTGTCTGATAACAATCTTGTTCTTGTCCCCTTCAGATCATTTTCACCAGAATGGTATGTTAGGCTAATCGAACCACAAAAACGTGTCAAAAAAAGAAAAGAAAAGGAAACAACTAATTAACGGTCGGATTTTCAAGAAGATAGAAAAAGGAAATGACGAATGGATCAATAAATGATGGAGTCCTAGAAAGAAAAGGAAATTATCGAATTTGAGATAAAGGAAAAATGAAGTAGAAAGTGTAGATATATATGTATTGTAAGATCATAAGAGGGTAGATTAGTCAAATCTTATGTCTCGTATAACCTAATTGGTTATGTATATATACTGTAATCATGTTATCAATAAGATTAAGGCATTACAGCATACATGGTATCAGAGCTCTGATTCCTAAAACCTAAAAATTTTCTTTTCTTCTCTAGCCGCCATCTTTCTCTTCTCTCTCTCAACGTCTCTTTTCTCCTCTGTTCTTCACGAGCCACAAACAACACCCAAAACCCCGAACTCATTGACACCACCGACAAAACCAAAATTCTCCATGTCAACATGGCAAATGTCACAAAACTCACAAACTCCAACTTTCTCATGTGGAGTAGACAGATCCGTGCCCTCCTCTCCGGCTACGATCTCGCAAGTCACCTCGATGGTACCGCCGTTCCACCGGAACAAACCCCAGCGTACACCCTCTGGCAGCGACAAGATGCGTTGATTTATAGCGCATTACTCGGTGCTATTACCGTTGCTATCCAACCGCTGCTTTCCAAAACAGAGACTGCTGCTCAAATCTGGACTGAGCTAACCAATCTCTACGCCAAACCAAGTCGTGGCCACATCAAACAGATTCGCCAACAGATCAAGCACTGGAAGAAAGGTTCTCGTTCAATCAACGATTACATTCAGGGTTTCACTACCAAGTTTGATCAATTGTCTCTCTTGGGTGATGCTCTGAAACATGAAGATCAAGTGGAATACATTCTGGAAGGACTGCCAGAAGAATACAAAACTGTGGTTGATCAACTTGAAGGTCGTGATATCGCTCCATCCATCATTGAGATTCATGAAAAACTTCTCAACCAAGAAGTGAAGATTCAAACCTCCTCGATCTCCACCACGGATGCTCTACCAGTCACGGCTAATGCTGCAATTGTTCGCCCTCACAACTCCAACTACAAAGGGAAACACTATAATCCCAACTATCAGTCACGGCCTGCGCTCTTGCCCACTCCATCTGCAGATCAGGCTTGGCGTACTAATCAACCTACTGCTATCCCCACTCACAATGCTTCCCGTGGCTATCAAGGTCGTTTTCAGTTGTGTGGGACTCATGGCCACAGTGCGAGGACGTGTTCCCAGCTTCCGCAATCTGCACCTGCGTATCGCACTTCCCCTCCGCCGTGGCAACCACGGGCTCATTTTGCTGCACCTCCCACTGGATCTTCTCCAAATTGGCTTCTGGACAGTGGTGCTACTCATCACTTGACAACAGATCTCAACAATCTGTCGATGCATCATCTGTACCAAGGAGGAGAAGAAGTAACAATTGCTGACGGTTCATCAATTCCGATCACGCATACTGGTTCCACTTCCCTATCTACTCCCACTCGTTCCTTATCTTTACCAAATGTCCTATATGTTCCTAACCTACACAAAAATCTCTTATCTGTCTATCGGTTATGTGTTGCTAATAATGTCTCTGTAAACTTTTTCCCAACCCACTTTCAGGTGATGGATCTCAAGACGGGGTCCGGTTAATCTCCGGCAAAGTTAAAGATGAACTCTACGAGTGGCCGGTCACAACCTCTTCACCAACAGCTGTTTTGGCATCACCACCGAAGACAACTCTTACCTCTTGGCACGCTCGTTTGGGACACCCTTCCCCACCTATTCTTAATACCATTGTTTCCTCTTTTTCTTTACCATGTCTTGCTTCCAATAAAACGCTTTCTCCTTGCACTCACTGTCTGATTAATAAGAGTCACAAACAACCTTTCTCCATCAATACCATTACATCTAATCGTCCATTACAAATTATTTACTCAGATTTATGGACCTCTCCTATTCTATCCAACGACAATTATAAATACTATGTTATTTTTGTCGACCACTTTACCCGTTACACCTGGTTTTACCCTCTTAAACAGAAGTCTGCTGTCAAAGAAACATTTATAGCCTACAAAGCCTTAGTTGAAAACCGCTTCAACACAAAGGTCCAAACCTTATACACGGACAATGGGGGCGAGTTTTTGGCACTGCGCTCGTTTCTCTCCGCGCACGGCATCTCGCACTATACCTCTCCACCACATACACCTGAACACCGCCATATTGTGGAAACGGGCCTTACGTTACTTCATCAAGCGTCTATACCCAAGACGTTCTGGCCTTATGCTCTTCAAACGGCGGTGTATCTCATCAACCGTCTCGTGACTCCTATCCTCAGCCACAAGTCGCCGTATGAGAAGCTGTTCCAACAACCACCTAATTATTTGAAGTTGAAGATATTTGGTTGCTTGTGCTTCCCGTGGCTTCGACCCTACACCACCAACAAGCTTCAAAATCGTTCTCTCCCCTGTGTACTCTTGGGCTACTCATTAACCCAGAGTGCATACCTATGCTACCCTATCTCTCGACATGTTGAGTTTGTCGAAGATGTTTATCCTTTCACGAATTCCTTACCCACCCCATCTCCTCCGTCTGATGAGCCAATCTCGCATGTGTTCTCTCCGCCGGAAATCATTCATTCTGGAATCCACCAAACTTAAGATCAAGAGATGATCAAGAGATTCCAAGCTTTCTCACGGAAGACGGCTGTTGATAGAGATGGAGATGGAGGTTTGTGACTGAATCCACAATCACACACGAACAAGAACCTTGAATCCACAAGTTCTTAATCCGCAAATCTGTAGAGTAGAGTGAATCCACACTAAACTCTAAAGACACGAACACAAGAGCGAAGGAATCCACCTAAACTCTAATGAACAAACACGCAAATAACACTTTGTGTAAACTGAATTGTAATTGGTTAATTTCACAGAAAAAGGGGTGTTTTACAATGGTCCACGACCTTGAGCTAATATAGGCTCAGAGAGAAAGTCAATGAATTACAAAATATGGCACAAATCGCCTATTAATGAGTATCTTGGCCAAATAAGGAAAATCGTGGCTCTCCTTGTATCTGGTCGACTTGGGGAAGATCCTAGGTGCCTTAGGAAGCTTCTGAATGCTTGAATGAGTCTTCAGTTCACGGCCAGGTTCATAGGGAAAGAGCTGTTGAGACTTGAATGCAAATGGCTCCGGAAATGGCAAGTAGGATACTGGACCTCTCCAAATGATCTGATAGGTGCTGGTGCAGCTAGGGGCGTCGTGTGGTTTAGAGTATGTCTCCAAAATGGTGTAGTCTTGTTTAAATAACTCTCCTGGTCGCCAAAGTCTGGTTTGCAAGTAATTGAACCCATGAGCTTCCAAATAAGGTAAGCTGCAGATACTTCAGTTTAGAAGTTGAATAACTTTTAAACCGTATAGAATTTCAGCATGAAACCAATTCGACGAGCTCCCTGGTTGAGTCAAGATTCCAGAACAAGTCAGCTTGCAGCTTAATTCTTCTTGGTCTGGTCGGAGTGACTCAGACAGTGGTCGTAGGTCTCCATGTGAACCAGCTAGCTTCCGGATGGGTTTGGAACATCCGGCCTGTTATAGAGATGAGGAATGTTGGACGCTTTCTGTATGCTGTAATGCCTTAATCTTATTGATAACATGATTACAGTATATATACATAACCAATTAGGTTATACGAGACATAAGATTTGACTAATCTACCCTCTTATGATCTTACAATACATATTTATCTACACGCCCCCGCAAGATGGAGATACCCGTGTAACTCCAATCTTGGTAAAAAGTTCATGAAAATGTCCTCGTGGTAGGGGTTTCGTGAGAGCGTCCGCGAGTTGATCTTTGGTGGAGACGTGAGAGACACGTAACGCACCGGACTGAACATGTTCGCGGATGAAGTGATAATCCAAGGCTAGGTGCTTCATCCTTGAATGGAAAACCGGATTGGCACACAAGTACGTAGCCCCAACATTATCATAATATATTACCGGAGCTGAAGGAAGAGTAATCCGAAGGTCTGTGAGCAAGGAACAAACCCACAAGACTTCAGACGCTGTGTTGGCGACGGCCCGGTACTCTGCTTCGGTGGATAAGCGCGCGACTCCAGTTTGTTTTCTCGAAGACCAGGCAATGGGTGTTGCTCCCAGATATAGGATATAGGCATTAGTAGAGATATAGTCATCGGCATCCCCTGCCCAGTCAGCGTCGGTAAAGGCATGGAGACTTATCGGAGAGTCACGGCGACGTAAAATGCCCGCAGACGGCGTGCCAGCAAGATATCGTAAAACCCGTTTCACTGCCTGCCAATGTATGTCTGTGGGTTGATTCATAAACTGTGACAACCGATTCACTGCATAAGAGAGATCCGGTCGTGTTAGAGCCAAGTATTGCAAGCTGCCCACAACACGACGATATTCCGAAGCATCCTTCAGAGGTGTGCCATCACGCAACGAAAGTTTGGGTGAAGAAGCCATTGGAGTTGTGACTGTCTTCGCGTCAATCATATTGGTGCGAGTGAGAAGATCCAAGACGTACTTTCGTTGCATCAGATGTAGACCATGCTTCGTGTGTGTTGCTTCAATCCCCAAAAAGTAGGTAAGATCAGTGGGTTCTTTTAGCGAGAACCTATTTGCCAACGCTTCTAAGAACGAGGAGATTAAGCCATCATCATTTCCAGTAACAAGAATGTCATCAACGTACACCAGCACATATAGAATCTGATACTCGTACGTGAGGACAAAGACGGAGGTATCTGCGGCAGAGTTGTAAAACCCATAAGCGAGTAATACATTTTTCAGCTCCATGTACCAAGCCCGAGGTGCCTGTTTCAGGCCATAGAGCGCCTTGCGGAGTCTCCAAACATGATTCGGTCTGTCTTTGTCAACATATCCGGGGGGTTGAGTAACGTACACCTCGTCTTCTAACGTACCTTGTAAGAACGCATTGTTTACGTCAAACTGTTTGATTGTCCAGGAGTTGGAAACCGCAATCTGTAAAACAATACGGATAGTGATGGATTTAACAACAGGGCTAAAAGTTTCAGCATAATCAACGCCAAACTCTTGATTGAAACCGCGTGCAACCAGACGCGCCTTGTGCCGATTTAGCGATCCGTCAGGATTGTATTTAAGCGTGAATATCCATTTGGTAGCAATGATCTGTTGATGCTGCAGCGGGGGTACCAAATCAAACGTTCTATTCTGAACCTGCGCATTAAGTTCATCACTACAAGCATTTCGCCAATTAGGATCACGCATGGCCTGGTTTATGGTTTTGGGTAGCATAGTTTCAGCAGAAATGGTGGGAGTGATAATGGCGGAAAGGTTGTATTTCTTAGCTGGTTTGACTATATTGTTTTGGCTGCGTGATCGGAATTGATGAACCGTCAGCAATTGTTACTTCTTCTCCTCCTTGGTACAGATGATGCATCGACAGATTGTTGAGATCTGTTGTCAAGTGGTGAGTAGCACCACTGTCCAGAAGCCAATTTGGAGAAGATCCAGTGGGAGGTGCAGCAAAATGAGCCCGTGGTTGCCACGGCGGAGGGGAAGTGCGATACGCAGGTGCAGATTGCGGAAGCTGGGAACACGTCCTCGCACTGTGGCCATGAGTCCCACACAACTGACAACGACCTTGATAGCCACGGGAAGCATTGTGAGTGGGGACAGCAGTAGGTTGATTAGTACGCCAAGCCTGATCTGCAGATGGAGTGGGCAAGAGCGCAGGCCGTGACTGATAGTTGGGATTATAGTGTTTCCCTTTGTAGTTGGAGTTGTGAGGGCGAACATTTGCAGCATTAGCCGTGACTGGTAGAGCATCCGTGGTGGAGATCGAGGAGGTTTGAATCTTGACTTCTTGGTTGAGAAGTTTTTCATGAATCTCAATGATGGATGGAGCGATATCACGACCTTCAAGTTGATCAACCACAGTTTTGTATTCTTCTGGCAGTCCTTCCAGAATGTATTCCACTTGATCTTCATGTTTCAGAGCATCACCCAAGAGAGACAATTGATCAAACTTGGTAGTGAAACCCTGAATGTAATCGTTGATTGAACGAGAACCTTTCTTCCAGTGCTTGATCTGTTGGCGAATCTGTTTGATGTGGCCACGACTTGGTTTGGCGTAGAGATTGGTTAGCTCAGTCCAGATTTGAGCAGCAGTCTCTGTTTTGGAAAGCAGCGGTTAGATAGCAACGGTAATAGCACCGAGTAATGCACTATAAATCAACGCATCTTGTCGCTGCCAGAGGGTGTACGCTGGGGTTTGTTCCGGTGGAACGGCGGTACCATCGAGGTGACTTGCGAGATCGTAGCCGGAGAGGAGGGCACGGATCTGTCTACTCCACATGAGAAAGTTGGAGTTTGTGAGTTTTGTGACATTTTCCATGTTGACATGGAGAATTTTGGTTTTGTCGGTGGTGTCAATGAGTTCGGGGTTTTGGGTGTTGTTTGTGGCTACCATTCGTGAAGAACAGAGGAGAAAAGAGACGTTGAGAGAGAGAAGGGAAAGATGGCGGCTAGAGAAGAAAAGAAAATTTTTAGGTTTTAGGAATCAGAGCTCTGATACCATGTAAAACAAGTGGAATACATTCTGGAAGGACTGCCAGAAGAATACAAAACTGTGGTTGATCAACTTGAAGGTCGTGATATCGCTCCATCCATCATTGAGATTCATGAAAAACTTCTCAACCAAGAAGTGAAGATTCAAACCTCCTCGATCTCTACCACGGATGCTCTACCAGTCACGGCTAATGCTGCATAATGTTCGCCCTCACAACTCCAACTACAAAGGGAAACACTATAATCCCAACTATCAGTCACGGCCTGCGCTCTTGCCCACTCCATCTGCAGATCAGGCTTGGCGTACTAATCAACCTACTGCTGTCCCCACTCACAATGCTTCCCGTGGCTATCAAGGTCGTTGTCAGTTGTGTGGGACTCATGGCCACAGTGCGAGGACGTGTTCCCAGCTTCCGCAATCTGCACCTGCATATCGCACTTCCCCTCCGCCGTGGCAACCACGGGCTCATTTTGCTGCACCTCCCACTGGATCTTCTCCAAATTGGCTTCTGGACAGTGGTGCTACTCACCACTTGACAACAGATCTCAACAATCTGTCGATGCATCATCTGTACCAAGGAGGAGAAGAAGTAACAATTGCTGACGGTTCATCAATTCCGATCACGCATACTGGTTCCACTTCCCTATCTACTCCCACTCGTTCCTTATCTTTACCAAATGTCCTATATGTTCCTAACCTACACAAAAATCTCTTAAAGTTCACGAGGAGGGGTACGAACACAGTTCTGATAAACGTAGAGGACTTGATCCAATACGAAACTGGAGAGGTGATAGTTTTAAGATCATGTCACATTGGCTGGAAGACACGTGATGGCGTGGGCTTCACGCCAAGTGATTTCTCTCTGCTCCTCCAAGGCGAACAAGTTCCCGGGGCTTAAGACTTGGGCACAAGAATCGCTCTTGATGTTGATCATAAACTTGCTACCGATCCTTCTCTTCAACAACCTCTCTTCGTAACTGTCCATGTCAAGTTAATCAGAGACAGGAGGCTTGAGAATCCGCCGCCGATAGCTGCTTCGAGTCAGGTTTTTGAGAGACTAGCGGAAGAACAGAGAGTTGAGTCCAAAGATTTGGTCGGGAGAAACGAGACTCTGTGTTCGATTTGTATCGATGATTTGTCCGAGAGTCGTGAAAACATCGTCGAACTGCCTCTGTGTTTGCATATCTTCCATCAAGATTGTCTCTTTGAGTGGCTCCGTCGGAACAACTCGTGTCCCTTGTGCCGAAGGGCTCCGTACGAGTATGATCAAGAAACACTGACACGTCTTCATGTACAAAGTGGTATACATCCTCTTTCTCTCCATGAGAAAGCTACAGCTTCATACATATCTCATCACTGTCACTGCTGTGCCTCCCTCTGAGACAACCTCCGCTCTAGCAACATGAGATGTTTCTTCAAGAAATACTCGGTTGGAAGAAAACGGCATCGCATACAAGGACGTCGGGATCTTGCTGTTCCATTTTTTCTGCTCTAATCCATGAATGAAGAACACCATTTTGTCTACATCGAACGCGTAACCATCAACCTCAGCTACGATCCCATAAGCCAAACGGTTTGTAATACTGAACCAAGGTAGCATCAAGAACCACCAAAGCCTGAATCTTTACACGGTCATCAACTCATCGTGATACATGAAACGTATCGATTCAGATGACAAAGAGAAATATGGGACTAGATGATTATATTGATGATAAGAATAACTGATTACAATTTATAAGGCCAAGTACATTAGAGGTTCATAACCTTAGATCCCAAAAAATAAACTATAAAATAATCTGTGGGTCCCACTAAAAAGTTTGAACCCAACACTAAAAAGCTCTAAATTTCGAACCTCTCTATCCTCGGGTTCGCCACGTGGCGGCCCGAGATTCGTCCAATTTTTTTTTTTCTGCGATTTCTAAAAAAAAAAAAATTCAAAAAAAAAAAAAATTTGTTTAGAACCCCTATGTGGGGTTCATTGATGTACATGCCCTAACTAACAAGTTGTTTGAGAGGTGTTAATGGAGTCTCTCACCTTTCCCTGATTGATCACTCTCTTTCATGATGAAGAGTTCTCTCACCCTCACTCTCTTAAGAGTCTCCCCCTTTATATGCTACTTAAGACCATCCTAAGTTAACGACACTAACCAAGCCCACAATCACGCTTATCCATTAATTTCTTGAGCCTATTGGGTCCAGTGATGGACCATACGCTATCATAATTACCTCCACCTTTGAATATAACCTTGTTTGTCCTCAAGGTTGGAATGCAAAGCCTGGTCCCGTACTCCCGTATCAAGTTGATGCGGATTGATGCGTTACAAAGCCTTGGCTCTCCTTGTGGAGTAACTGAGATTTCTTTCACATTGAACACCATCAATACTTGCTGTCCTCCATTTACGTTTTCACTGCTCAACAACAGAAGTAAGAACCCAACAATCTTTTTGTAGTTCTGCGAAGTGAGCTCTATCTGCATGCATATGATTTCTCCGCATACTACTGCCCCAAATTCATAACGTTTAGAAGCTATCAGACTTGAGGCAAATTCCAGGGTCAGGTTTTCAGACATATGCACCAAGGAACAGCAGTAGTTCTGGAACATTTTCCCCTTCTCTGAGATGTCATTGATGTTGGTAAATCTTTTTCTACTTGTCATGCAGCTGTTCCAAAACCCAGTAATACTTCAGTTTGTTCCTGCTTGTTCTTCTCTTTCAAAGAGAATATGGAACCCAGCCAACAGAATATCAGTGTGTCCGTGACTTTAGTTGAAATCTTTCCCCACTGAATAGTTGCTAAAGCTGTAGAAACAAACATCTCCACTTGGGTTTTTATATTCTCCAAAGTCTTAAGCCACTGCATTCCAATGGTTTCATCCATGCTGTCCATCTCCAGAGATAAGAAACCAGCAATTAAATTATGCTCTTTTAAAGGAAGCTCCACGTTCTTGTTTATGTCCACACTGCTGACTGCCTTAAAATTGTTGAGAATTGAGTCCATGCTTAATTACAAGATCATATATGTTATAGTTCGTATGTAAAGGGAAGGGATGTATGTTTATTAAATAAGTTTAGTTTCTTATTCAGTTATGAAAAGTCATGCACCATCACGAACAGTTGCAATTGTTCATTTACATTCATTATATAAGTGGTGGTGTGATGTAATGTAAAATCGTCGAGAGAAAGAGAAAATTTCCAGATTGTATTCTGTTCTCTTGTCTCGTCCATTGTAAAAACAGATTTATCAGATTCAATTCTGACATAAGTTTGTTTTTTCTTCATTGCCAAGTACTAAATAAAGCAAATTCTAACAAAAATCATTGTGGCTAACATCACCAAGTGGTGAAGCCAACTTCATGATCTAGTTTTTAGAAATATGCATCCCCAAACGACAACAATCATTCTTCTTTTTCTTTTCCTTCCGCTGAGTGAATCTCAGCAGCCGTATCATGTGAAGCCAAGAGAAGTTAGCATTCTCCACTTGTTGGTGTTCTTCTGTCCTTCAAAAAATGGGTTTCAGCCTTTCAGGTCCTTGAAAACATTTCTTCTTCTTCATAGTTACTGTAGCAACTTGTGCACCAAAATACTCTCAAAACAGTAAAGAAGCTTACTTCTTTTGCTTGTTTCTGAATTTGTGCCCTTTCTTCCACTTTCCAGAAAACGACTCCTTAAAACTTAATCAATTGTTGTTTTAATTTGATTCAATCTTTATCAGGGGAACTTAAAGAGTTCTATTGTAATCAGAAAAGACCGATCTGGTTCATCCTCTTGATTTGAATTCTAACGATTAAATCATCTCGTTATAAAATATAATTGTCGCATAAATGGTGCAAAGAGCCTTGAGATGTTTCTTCAACTTGCTCTTCATCAGTCAAGACTCGTAAGCTTGAATTGAGAAGCTGTTGGGAGTTTGAATTGGCTTTAGCTTCAGTTATTCTAAAACTTTGCGAAACCTTGGTGTAAAGATACAAGTTCTGTGCCTTTATCTAGCCGCCTCTTTGGATCAGGTTTCGACTTTTTTTCCTTTACAAAGTCTCTTTCAGACGACTCGGCTTGATTTGAGACTGGTTCAAGAACTTGAATAAAACCTCTGGTTGAGCTTTTTTTACTTCAGATTTTGCTTGAATCGAGATCTTGTGTCTTCTGTTTTGCTCGAGAAAACTCAAGAGAACATCATCTGTTTTTCATTGTCTGATAATAACAATCTTGTTCTTGCCCCCTTGAGATCATTTTCACCAAAATCGTATGTCAACGTGGCTTTGATACTACTTTTCAGGCTAATCGAAAAGATTGGAAAAAAAAAATGGAAACAACTAATTAACGGTCGGATTTTTAAAAAGATTGAAAAAAGGAAATAACTATAGAAAAAAGGTAATTATGGAATTTAAGAAAGGGAAAAATGAAATAAAACGCGTCCAACGTTTTTCTATATAAACCACCACTCAGACTCACTATCTATAGACAACAAGAACAAATCTTCATCTTCTCTTCGTATAAGGGTTTACCTTTGATCGAATTCTTCTTCTTCTGAATTTAGGGTTTATTATTTTTTGAGTTCCTCTGCTTCTTGTGCGGCCATGTCGATCGAAACTCACAGAGCCGAGGTCTACACGAATGTGTCGAATCTAATCTCGATCACGAGAAGGGGTACGAACACAGTTCTGATAAAGGTAGACGAGCTGATCCAATACGAAACTGGAGCGGTTATAGTTTTAAGATCAGGTCCCATCCACTGGAAGGCAAGTGAAGGCGTGGGCTTCACGCCACGTGATCTCTCTCTTCTCCTCCTTGGCGCACAAGTTCCTGAGGCTCGAGATTTTGGCACAAGAATCGCTCTTTATATCGACCACAAACTTGCTACTGATCCTTCTCTTAGACAACCTCTCCTCGTAACAGCCCATGTCAAGTTGATCAGAGACAGGAGGTTTGTGATTCCGCCGCCGCCACATTTTAGTCTTCCTACTCCGTCGTCGAGAGGTGCTTCGAGTCAGGTTTTTGAGAGATTAGCGGAAGAGCAGAGAGTTGAGTCCAGAGATTTGGTCGGGAAAAACGAGACTCTCTGTTCAATTTGTATCGATGATTTGTCCTAGAGTCGTGAAAACATCATCGAACTGCCTCTGTGTTTGCATATCTTCCATCAAAACTGTCTCTTCGAGTGGCTCCGTCTGAAAAACTCGTGTCCCTTGTGCCGCAGGGCTCCGTACGAGTATGATCAAGAAACACTGACACGTCTTCAATGATCGGATTAGGGTTTAATTAGAGTTTAAATAATGGAAGATATGTAACGTTCAGGGGAATTGTTTGTCTAGGGTTTTAAATTTCATTCCATTTTAATTTCTCTGTATCGACATACGTCTAACTTCTAGTATAAAACTTGAAATTTTACTCTAATACTTGCAATTATTCATTGCTTAATATAAATATGATGAAGTGGTGTAGTAGCCAAAGAAGACTGAGACAGAGACATAATAATAAGTAAAAAAATTTGTTAAAAACAAATCTTCTTATCTCTACATTAAATTTTTTTGATCATTCTTGCAGATCTTCTTTTGCTATAGTCTAAAACAAGAGGTTACTACTAAAGTTAGCTACGATTCTTCAATGTAAGATACATTTCATGTAATTGAAACATATTGACTTGTTCACTCTTACATCATTTTTACAAACTGGTACATATCTTCTTTCAATATCGCCATAGGAAGATACAACTTGATACATATCTCATCACTGTCAGTTGTCACTACTGTTCCTCCTCTGAGACAACCTCTGCACAACTGTTAGCATCTTAATTAATTGTTTTACTTTAAACATTTTTTTTTTTATAACTTGGTGATCAAGGCCTAAGCCCGATTAATCTAGAAATGGCCAAAGTCCATACCAACTGACCTAAGAATAACAAAGTTATTCCATGTAAGAATCGAGCTAAGAGAGAACCAAGTCAACTACCTTTCACAATCATTGAGTTATAGAAAACGTTAAATTGCTCCAACAAAACAAATTATCAATCATCATCAGTTATCAATCATTAATTTTCATTTGTTTTTAATTCTCGAAGTAATCTATTTGGACCAATGATATTAATCAAGTACAATTTCTTTTTGTATCAATCGGAATGAGCGAAACCGGACTTATGTCTGCAGACCAGTGCAACAACTCGCTCGGATCATTGACAAAACAATCCGAAATCATCTTTTATCATTCCGATACTTTGAAAACTCGAAGCTAGTGAACGTCCGTCCCCCATCGATTGTTTGCTGCCCACGAAGCTTAAGCATAATGGATCCACGCATAAGTCTTTGACGTTCTTTTATAACTGACCAACTTTTGTAGATATTTTTTTTTCATTGATTAATCAATTTAAATATTTAATATTTCAAGAAAAAAAAGAGAGTGAATGATTTTCAAATGTGTTTGAAAAATCTGATATGCAAGATGATGTTCCGTGGATCAAATAATAACTTTGAACATTTGCGTTTTTTAAAATAGATTGTAAATTGTTATACGTTTGATGTCGAGATCCTAAAAGTTTAAAACAAGTATCTAGGGGTGGGCGTTCGGGAATTCGGGACGGGATTTGTCGGGAACGGGACGGGAACGGGAATTTCGGGAACACAAAAACTCATCCCATTTATATCCCGTTTAACATTCGGGACGGGAACGGGATAGGACGGGACGGGAACGGGATGTGAACGGGAATTCCCATTTAAAAAAAATTTATAATTTAAATATATTTATTGTATTCTTTTTATTTATTATCACAGCATATATGTTTTAAACTTTAAATTATGAAAAATACATCAAAGAATATTCCATGTAAATTAAAAGTTTGAAATATTGGTGATTGTATTCTTGTTCAACTTTATAATTAGGTTTAACTTTTAAGCAATTAAAGAAATTTTTTGTAATATATTATAATATATTTATATATTATTATATAGATAAGATATGATTTTATTTTACATAACATATGCATAGAATATATATAAACTACATATTTATATTTATCTTAAATGGGATTTCGGGAATTACGGGAATTCCCGTTCCCGTCCCGTCCCGTCCCGTTCCCGATTGGGAATTGAAAACTTATCCCATATGGGAATACGGGATATATATGGGACGGGAATTCGGGAACGGGTACGGGATGGGACGGGACGGGTCGGAACGGGACGGGAATTATGCCCACCCCTACAAGTATCAATACAATATACTAGTGTAAATGAATATAATTTTCTGTTTTTTTGAAAAACCACTTGTTTAAAGTTTTCGTTGTACACATTTTCATTTATGTTCATATTCTCTTAACATAGTTTTTTATTTAGCATTAATTATATTGAAAGTGTTCGGTATATTAAGATTTACTTAAGTAAACATCAATGACACATTAGTTCAAAAAAAAACATCAATGACATTTAAGAATAGTCATAGAACCTGTCTAATCAAAGTTGTATCAAACATATTAATAAATGGTCACCCACCTCTCTGATCCTATCTTAATTTTATCTGTCGCCGTTCAATTAAATTTTTGATTCATTTAGATCATAAATGTTTAAACATGTGAATTAACTATTCATAAAATCTATTCTATTTGCCATCAAGAGATTATAACATAGATTTATTATCGGGTTCTCTCTGTAGAATGAGGTGATTAAGACTTTTTATCTTCTTGTTATGGTTGATAACTTGATATGGCTTCTCAATTTTGGACTGCATTGATAAATGCATTAAAAAGTTATAGTATTATAACATTGGAATTTTTTCTATAGCATTACAATAGTATCCGTTTCTCAATCTTTTACATCTCGAAAGTAACCGCTAGATATAAAATTGATCAAAAAGAAAACTGATTAAGAAAAGGTTGACAAAAGAAAATACTTCATTTAAGAAAAATATGAAACGCCAGGTGTTGCCCCAGGAGCTCATCATTGCACAGCTTAGATGCAATAGACTTGTTTAGAAGAAAAAAAAAAACAGAGTAATAAAGTTATTAACTCATATTAGGTTGTAATCAGTTACTTAATCAAATGTTAACTATATAACATTTATTCATATTTTATATTGTGGTCCACGAACTTTATTCTGTTAAGAACATCATTACCATTATTATTGTACAAACCTCATGATTAAGGAGCATTGCATTTCTTCTTTTACTATTTCTCTTTCGGCTTGGCCTCATTGTTGCTTCATTCTCCCAACACTTTTTAATCCACTACAATTTAGGAGTAATTTATGCTCTCTTATCGGTAAATTAAATATCCATATTAGTATAATCTAATTGTAATAAACTCTATTTTTACTAAAAATTATCTGTTACAATTGGAGTTATATTAAAAATATAAGTGTATTTTTAGTGAAGGCTCTCGTCATAATTTATCAAGCATAAGAAAAGAAATATATAAAAAATAAAAGGATGAGAATGAAAAAAGTTTTCAAATAAAAAACTTTATAAAATACGTTTCGTTTTTATTAGTTCAATTTAAAATTAAAATATTAATAATATTTTTGTTTAAAAATCTTAAATATTTTCTTATGGACGAAGATACTCTAAAGACACTGATCATTATAGATACATACACTTGTTTCTGTTTTTTCTTTTTCTGGTTCTTGCATGTAATGAAAACCTCTTTCCCAATTTTCTTTCTTCTGGTTTTCGCATGGTAATGAAAACTTCTTCCCAACATTCGCAGCAGTTTTAGTTAGCCACTAGCTCATCTTTGAATTAGTCCAATTAAAATACGATTACATATGTGGTTCTCTTGAAAATAGACTTTTTAAAAAATTAAATTTATTTTGGTGATATAAATAGTCAGTTAGGGAAAACACAATTGGCTTCTAATTCCCTATCAATTGATAATAAGTTAATATTTGAAGGAGTTTTCAAAAACGTTTTTTCAAGATGATGATTCTCTGGACTCATTCATTTGAGATTTTTTTTTTTTTTTTCATTCATTTGAGATTAAATTCCACTTTTCTTTGAATCGGATGTTATAAATATTTAAAACTTTTGGAATCTATAATTGCACCACCATATATATATTACTGATTTAGAAATTGGAGTACTAAATAAATAAGGAGCTCGTGAAATCAATGAGCACTCTAACTAGCCTGCTAGGCTACAATGGTGGGGTAAATTTTGTTAAATATGTGCTTTCTTGTTACTATTTAAAGTATTTTTTTTTTGGTCAAACTATTTAAAGTATTTAATTTCCCATTCACAGCCTTCATCGAATGAATGAAATAGCCAAAATATATGATATATCGTACGCCAACTTTACATTTGATTTTCTTTTTGCTTTTATTCATTTGTATGAAACGTTATACGAATTAAACAATATCATATACTCCATCAATTCAATGGAATCTCACCACCACATCTGAAAATTAAAGCCATCAAGAAAAGTAATATATAAAACAAAAAAAGCACAAGATGGATCAAGAGGAAGCACGTGACAAGGACCCAACTCTTGCAATTTCATGGACCGCAGGGTTAAACCCTAAGCAGCCTAACCAGCCTTGCTTGTACGGCAAGAATGTCTTCCTCTTCAACTCCTCCGACACTGCTCTATTCTCAGTGTAAAGCATCTCATGAGCTGAAACCACCGCGCCGTGCCTCCTCCTTGACCTAGACACCGGCGAATCACAGCTCTCTCTTGATCGGATGCTCGAACTTTTTGCTTCCTCGGCCTCTTTCTTTGTAAGTATATCATATCTTTTCAAGGACTCTTTGGTTGGAACCGGTCTTCCATCGGAGGCACTCCTGAATAACAAGAGATCTTTGAGTTTCCACTTCTTATATGCTCGACCAGGGAACAGAATCGCTGACAAGAAAGCAGAGGATTTTTGGTTGCTTGTGGGAGAAGCAACCATTTTTGTTGACTCATGTACTTCTTCTTCATCAACCATAATGTCTGAGACCCTCAACGGAGACACAGAACGGCTTACATACCGCGAAGAAGATCCCAGGGACCGGTCTCTTCCTCGATTAGAATCCTCCCTATCTAGAACACTAGATCTGGGAGAAGAAACAGCAGGAGGGAGTGAGTGCCCTAGAGGTCGAATTTTTCCTCCGTCGAAGAGCTCATCGGCGGCAGAGAAAGAAGATTTATCCAGTTGACCACTGAAGTTGAACTCGAAATCGTCATTAATATCGCTGGCTGATCTCTTCTTGGGAGTTCTTGATTGTTCATCCCAGTCAAAGGGTATGTTTGAGGAAGTTGAAGGAGAAGGGCTCGTGGGTGCACTGAAGAAGAAAGCATTGTTGTTTCCAAATCGAGTTGGGCTTGAAGGAGCTGTTATGTACGGAGATGAAGTTGTGCTGTCGAAATTAAGCTCTGTTGATGTTTCTGCTACTGCTGTCTCCATTAATGGAGTTTTCTTCTTCTTTGGATCCTCGCTTCTTCTTTTGCCTTTCTGGTTCTTGGAAGGTGTTCCCTTTCAGACGAAAAGCTTGACTTTAGAGAAAGAGAGAGAGAGATGGATTTGCCCCAAGAGAGAGAGAGAGAGAGGGATGGAGAAAATGAATGGTGATTGAATTAGGAGCTGCCTTTATAAGTCTCACCTACTTCATGGGTTGTGATTTAATTATTGTGATTTATTAACTCTGAGTTTTCTATGATTTTTGGACCAAACATTTTATTTTATATATCAAGAGGGTTTTATACAATTATTAGTCCTTACATCTTTCCAGACGGAAATTTGAATAGATTTACAACACCTTTAGAATAAGTAGAACCTTTAAACTTTATATCTTGCAAATAATTTAATAAATGCAGTCTCTAATTTATTATTTATCACAACACCTTTATGATATTAGGTAAATTTTTTTTCAAAAATAATATCATTCACCGTAGTAGATACATTTATTCTCTAATCATTTTAACTAACTATATTCATATTTTCACCTTTTTGTTGTTGTTTTGCTAATTCATGTTTGTATTCCAAGTGTATGTTATTCATGATTTGGTTTAGCATCTTGATTCAGTTAAGCATAATTTTACTATATTTACCGGTTAAACAAAATCTTTTCACTAAAAACTAAAAAGAACCTTTAACCAAAATTTCACCCAGTCAACATAACAAACAATATTAGTTAGTTTCCAATAATCTAAAAGGTTTAATTATCTAATTTGGTAATTGGTGCCACGTGATTATGAATCAAGGTCCGAAACTTTTTGGATATATAATCTAAATGGCTTTACTAGACACAAATTCATAATTATGCATGAGCTTCTTGTATTTGTGGTTTTTCACCACAAGAGAAATATGAACTAAAACCAAAAACTGGTCAAACTCATGTGGGGATAAGGTTCAGTTTCTCAAGCAGTAAATATTTAATTATGGTGCTTTTATTTTATGAATATTGACTTCTGTTGCAGGTTTTTGTACTGTTATGAAACAAATCTAATTTAATTGATTTCCATGTTCAATAGAGATGGCTTCTCGAATTGTTTTTTCTACGTGATTGATGCATGTAATTGTCAAACTAATGGCGGCTATAATCCTCCAAATACCTGATTTATAATATTTGGATTACATTATATAATGGTTAAACTTTAGATTTCACCATACATTACTTATTTTAAACACACAAAAGAAACATATATTGCTTCTTATAGATGTTTCTTAACATAATATTTGCATGTTGTTCTCGTGTCTGCTATTTGATAAAACTTGAAGTTTTCATTTATTATGCGAATGCATATGTCGCCGTCGATGGTCTATTATTATACTAAACGAACTTTAGAAATTGCGGATATTATTTTATTAAAGAAAACGCCATACGTCAACGTCTTAACGGTTGTACACGGCTTACAATTATTGACTTTGCTATTATACTTCACGTATGTTTGTGACAAAACAAATACTAAAGATCGCTTAGCCAGGCCTTTAAAACATGTAATTTGGCCCTTTCGAAGGACTAATATGTCAGATAGCAACAATGGAAAACAAGAATTAAGGATTTACAAATGCTTAAATGTGAATTCTTATTGGCAGTTTACTTTAATGCTTTCAATATTCAAATTCGCTATACTTTTTAGGCTCCCATCTGCTAATATTAAACAATTGTGTCAAGATTTGACATAATATAATGAAAAACTGCAAAATAATTTTTTCGAATGAACAGATAAGTTTTGCGAAATTACGTAATCTAAATTATCAAAAATAGATTTTCATTACATTTTATATACCATTTGATATATTATAAAGTAAAATTAAAATAAAATAATAATTAGGGCAATTCTCAAAAATACTACACTTTCATGTTTTTATGACAAAAATACCACACCAAGGTGAAAATGACAAAAACGACATTTATTGAAAAGAAAAAAAGACTATTATACATATATTTTCATATGTTTCTTCCCAATCCCTTAAACCTAAACCCTAAAACCCAAAATCTAACCCTATGACTTTTGAACTCAAATTTATTAGTTTAATTATCTTTAAACCATTAAATAAATGTTATTTTTGTCATTTTCACTTTGGTGTGGTATTTTTGTCACAAAAACATGAAAGTGTGGTATTTGAGGGTATTTCTCTAATAATTAAGCTACTTATTTTAAGAAAAAAATATTATTAGAAAAAATGATTTTTATTATAACTATTTAACTTATTCTCAATACATTTATAATAATACATTAACATGCATCTTATGATGTTGAAAAACTAAATCATAATATAATCTTTTTTATTATATAAATATTTGTAATAAAGTATTAATTAATATTTATTAGAAGTATAAAATATTATTATTACATAATTAAATACTTCAAAGAAAAAAAAAACAAGACGGTATAATTTGGATTGGAAGAAAACTGGGTGATTGGCCATGCTGCATAGCCGAGCTACATGCAGTGGTGGACCCAGAAATTATTTTTACTGGGTCATAGTAAAAAAATGAAAAAAATGAAAAAAAATAAGAAAGAAATCTAGAAATTAAAAAGGAATTGGAAAATAAACTTGTAAAGTAAACTTGTTGTGCAAAAAAGAGTATAACCTATCTAAACATGAACTATCCATATTTATTTTTTGCAAAAATTATTAATGAAAACAGAAGTTTTAACCAACTCTTCCAACGAAGCAAGTGCTACTAAGCCCAAATGATTTTTTTTTTTATAGTTTACCTGGGGTCAACTGATCCCCTAACCTTCACGTGGGTCCGCCCTTGGCTACATGTCCACTGATATCTGATTATTTGAGATGGTTTAGTCCGTCACTAGAGAGAGCCCTATTCACAGGTCGTTTCTACGAAGTAATTTTCATCCATGCCTCATACTTCCGGTCAAATGTCTTTTGATGGAAGACGTATACAAACAGTACATATAATTATATAATTTTACTTTATACATTTCGATTATATATATTAATCGAAAGTGTTTCTTTTCTAGATTAATAGAAAAGAGCGTCCTCAGATGAAGAAACTCTTTGCTAAAACTCATAGGAAAAAATGGAGCTTTTGTGAGTAGCTCTACAACGACACGATGGCAAAGGTCAACGAATGTGAGACGTAACCTTTTTAGTATTTTTCTCCAGGCGGGACTTCAATTTGAAGATGGAAGATTAACTATCCGAGAAACTGGTCAGATTTTCCAAGAAGTATTTTTTTTAAAATTATATATTTAATTCTATTTTTAAAAATAATAGTTCACAAAAACAATTTTTTTATTGGTATACGCTTCTCTAAAGAAAGAAAAAGATTGATTATGAGGATGGGATCGATCCATGATGTTTGTGTCGCCTCTACTATGTGTGGCCATCTTGATGCATATATATG
Organism: Isatis tinctoria; assembly: GCA_010577795.1. NCBI lineage: Eukaryota > Viridiplantae > Streptophyta > Magnoliopsida > Brassicales > Brassicaceae > Isatis > Isatis tinctoria. The sequence goes on along the minus strand of CM021246.1, from coordinate 5,604,820 downwards.
ATGATCCAACCGTGTTACAGACGAAGTTGTATATTACACACCATCAGTGTTAATTTGACGGCAAAGCAATCAGTTTTATGAGAAAAAGCAAAAGGATCATGATGAGGAGAATCAAGTTTATAACAGCTTGTACTTTGACATACATTTCGTGGGCAATCCCGAGTTTGCGGCTGCTTTGCAGACTAGCCTAGGGCTGGGCGTTCGGGTAACTCTAATCCGTTCGGTACGGGTAATTCGGATTTTCGGGTTTAGGCTTAAAAGTACCATTCAGTTATTACGAAAATTTGGATCGGGTTCGGTTCGGGTTATACTGGGTTCGGGTCGGTTCAGATGTAAACTAAAAATCCAAACCCCATGCGGATTCGGTTCGGGTTTGGTTCGGATTCAGTTACTTTACAAAATAACATAATATTTTTTCAAATAAGATCACAATTATAAAGAAAGATGAATATTATTGAAAATACCAAAACAATAATTCTTAAAATTAAAACAAGAAGTAAACTCATTCAAAAGCCAAAAGACAAATCGATTTACAAGCTATTCCCACCTATGATATGACCTGCTTCCAGCTTCCGGTGAGTATCTGCAAAAGAATCCAGTCAGCCCTTATCCGTTTTTTGGTGGGATTCAGATTCAGAGAAGCGTAAGATGGCTTGGGTCGCATGGGATCGTCTAATGCAGCCGAAACAAGAAGAAGGCCTGTGGCTTAAGGACATTGAAACCTTTAACCAAGCACTGTTAGCTAAGCTAGCCTGGAGACTCTTCACCAAACCGCACTGTCTCCTAGCGAGGGTTCTCAAAGGCAAATATTGCACCAAACAGTCTTTTCTCGACACTACCTCTAAGCTCTCAGACTCCCATGGATGGAAAGGTATTCTTATTGGGAAAAACCTGTTACAGGAGAACATTATCTTAGCTATTGGAAATGGGAGAAGCATTCGACTTTGGCAAGACTCATGGCTATCCCTATCCAATGGTCTTAAACCCTTTGGCCCTATTACTCTATACCACTCAGACCTTCGTGTATCCGATCTTCTTACACACGACCTACAAAACTGGAATGTATCTCGCATCAGGGAGCTGTTACCTGAGTTAGAACCGTATATTTTAAGCCTCCAACCTAGCATCACCAATCAAGAGGATTCATATGTTTGGCATCACCTAAGTTCAAGCACTTATTCTACCAGCTCAGGATACAGAGAAGCGATTAAAAGAAGAGCATCTAATCCCTTACCTCAGATTTCAGTGCTGAACAGTGGGTTAGAATGGATGAGAGATGTTTATAAAGGAAGATGCTCACCCAAACTTAAAGTATTCTTATGGCAGTTAGTTACTAAGGCCATTTCGGTGGGAGCTTCTTTAACTGCTTGTGGTCTTGCTATTGACCCTTCTTACCGTCGCTGTGGTGACTTTGAAACCACCTTCCATCTGATATTTGGATGTCAAAGAGCAAAGGAAGTCTGGACAAAAGCCCCTTTCTTACAGGAGCCCGACCTTTCTTCTTTAATGAGCTTCGCAGACGGATTAGTTGCCTCGCGGAATTGTCTCTGCCTACCTCCGGCTGGGATCTCTATATCCCTCTTCCCTTGGCTCTGTTGGTCCTTAAGGACAGCTCGTAACAGATTGGATTTCTATGCAGCTGATACTCCTGCCCTTGATATTGTCTCCCATGATATTCGAAATGCCCGTGATTGGACCATCGCCCAAGAGAAGCTCCCGCTCCCGCACCAGCGCCTGCAACGCATCCACCCTCGGGTCTCAAATTCATCAGACCCGACAATCACCAACATACACACTGATGCAGCTTGCATCGAATGTACTAAAAGGGCAGGCCTTGCTTGGATCTTCTCAGACTCACAAAATAGAGTGATTGACAAAGGCTCCAACTCCCGATCGCAAATCTCTTCCCCTTTAATGGCTTAAGCGCTCGCCATCCGCTCGGCCCTTCTTCACGCTGCTTCTATCCAGCCAACTCAGTTCGCATCAACTAAGATTCTCAAAAGCTCATTCAAGCGATCAACAACGATGCCTGCTTTAAGGACCTCTACGGTGTTTTAACAGATATCAAATCTTTATCTTCTAGCTTCTCCTTTGTTCAATTTAAGTTTATTTCGCGTTCTGAAAACAACTATGCTGATTCCTAGCTAAAGAGGCTTTGTACTCTCTCCCAATTGGGCCTCTGTAAGCCCATTTGGCTCTTTTAATGGATTTGCCTTTTGACAAAAGAAAAAAGAAACCAAATTGAAAAATGTATATAACTGTCAGTTGAGAAACCAAATCATTATGGACGGGCCATGAACATACCCAAATAAAAAATGGTCTAAATGGGCTACATACCAATTCGCCCATTATCCAGATTGGTAAAGACCATATGGAGATTGGGCTGTCCAAACATTTTAAAAATCTACGATTCGCTAAATTCATAGAAAAATATTAGAAAAATCAATTTATAAGAAAATTAAGACAAAAAAATACTTAAAAAAATCAAATTTTTTGTCTACGGTTTTGATAAAAAAGAATTGTTGCTTTTGGGAGAAAAACACAAATTTAAAATTTTTACGGAAAAATGCAACTTTACGATTTTGACTGAAAAATACAATTTTACGAATTTGGCGGAGAAACGTAAATTTGATGGTTTTAGCTGGAAATAAAAAATTTACAGTTTTAGCGGGAAAACGTAATTTACAGTTTTAGCGGAAAAACACAATTTTTACGGTTTTGGCAGGAAAACGCAATTTTTTGGTTTTGGCGGGAAAACACAATTTTACGGTTTTGACAGGAAAACGCAAATTTTATGGTTTTGGCGGAAAAACGCAATTTTACGGTTTTGACGGGAAAACGCAGTTTTTACGGTTTTGGCGGGAAAACGAAATTTTATGGTTTTGGCGGGAAAACACAATTTTACGGTTTTGGCGGGAAAACACATTTTTTTTTGTTTTGGCGGGAAAACACAATTTTACGGTTTTGGCGGAAAACACACAATTTTACGGTTTTGGCGAATAAATGCGATTTTACGGTTTTGGCGGATAAATGAGATTTTACGGTTTTGGCGGAAAAACTTAATGATTTTAGTGTGTGTGTTCCCAATCTCCTCCATTTTTTTTGTTTGATATCTCCTCCTATTTTATAGTTTGAAATAATGTTTACTGTCTTCCATTTTTTTCGATGGATTTGGCTTATTAGATTTTACTCCACTTGATTCAGTCGTTATAGGTTAAACCGCATTTATCACCTTTTTGAATCAGTCGCCAACTCACTTGTTATAGGTAGGTCTACCATTTCTATAAACACATCTTGCATCCTTCCGTAGATCTCTGAGTTGCTTGCTTTTGCCTTCATGCATTCTTTTGCTTTCTGGACCATTTTCTTTCTCATTTGCTGCAATTAATTCTCAAAAACGTTTCAGATTTCAAACCAAAAACATGATACGTACCAGGCCCAACACCCACCTATTCTATATCAATATTCTAGAAGGAAGAAGGGCCAAATGTCTGATACTATCACGGATGACGTAGAGGGGGAAACGTCCTAAAAGATGTGAGCAGCAAATAATGCGTGGGAGGACAGAGAGAATAAAGACAATCTACTAGGGATCTGTGCGCAACAAACCGTTAGAGGCACGTGAGTTTGTTGCCACCGTCGTGGCCTTAGTATAAATGCTAGCAGTCTTCCTTAGAATAAGGTTATCGAGTATATTGATCAAAGTTGTAAAGGGGAGGGAGAGGCTCCATTAATAACCTGCTCAAACCTTGTACTTTTTGGTCGATATCGTAATATACAGAACCTATTCAGTAATCTATCCTCTTTTCTAAACACAACACGTAACAATTTGGTATCAGAACTGTTACGAAACCTGGATAACACCATGCCTCCGAAAAAACCCGATGTTGATGCTTTAGCTGAAGGGCTCAAGGGAGAATCAGCCAGGATCGGAGAGATCGAACGATCTGTCGAGGAGATTCGTTCAAAGCTCGAGGATCTGTCTGATCTCAAAGGTCAGATGCAACTCGTTGGCGCCTTCATGCAGAAAATGGTCGAGCAAGAAGAAACCCGCAAACATTCGCAAGGATCGGTGATTCAGGGAGAAAGTTCGAAGGGAGATACGACCGAACCCAACCCTCGACAAGAAGAGGCGGTGTTCAAACAAAAAGCTTCTGAACCTTTCGGGGCTGGTTCGGGACCGACGGGGCAGTATGAAAAAAGATATGACCCTCCGTCTTACCGAAACATGCCTTGGCAGGTTTGGGACGACTTAGACGAGCCGCTAATCCGTAAGATCGAGTTGCCTATTTTCGACGGTGAAGACGCCGACAGCTGGATTCTGAGGATCGAACAATATTTCGAGTTACACGAGTTTACATAGGAGAACAAACTCAAGGCGGTACGAATGTGTTTTGTCGACGAAGCGCTGCAATGGTACAGATGGGAACGAGAACGAGCTCCTTTTCGTGAATGGGCTCAGATGAAATACAGAATCCTGGAGCAGTTCTCGACTGTGTCAGATTCGTCCGCCGGAGAACGATTGCTGACCCTTAGGCAGGAGGACACGGTGCGTGTGTATTGCAAGGACTTTATCGCGTTGGCTCATCACGCGCCGAAGCTCACCGACCCTATGCTAGAGATGGCGTTCATGGTGGGACTCAAACCTCAGATCCGCGCCGGAGTGAAGATGTTTGAACCCCGCGGGCTGAGACAGATGATGAGTAGGGCCAAGATGGCCGAGGAATGGGCGGGAGCGTCGGAAAAGTCGCCGGAAGGCAAATCTGAGAACAAGTCGACGGACAAAATGGCCAACGATAGTAAGAGTGATCGGCCCAAATACAGTGGGTCCAGTTACAAATCCAGTGGGCTGTCTAACAAGCCCAAAACATCGAAGCCCACATAATCTCAAACGACGACGTCCAAGGACGGAGACGATAAGAAACAAAACCCGACCGACAAACCTAAGTCAAACTTCAAGAAATTGACGCCGGAAGAAGTAGCTCGGCACAAGGCGGAAGGCTTATGTTTCCGGTGCAGCGGAAGGTACCAGCGTGGACACCAGTGCCCGAACCGGGAGCTCAGGGTACTGTTGGTACAAGAGGAGTGGCCCCTGGAGATTGAAGATGGGGAAGGAAACAGGGACGAGGAAGGAGAACCTCCGACGTTCACGGAGTGTGCAGTCTTGTCTGCTCAGTCGGCAATGGGAATTTCGTCACCCAGAACCATCAAGCTGAGGGGAGCCATTAAAGAGGAATCGGTGATTATACTGATTGACAGTGGGGCGACCCATAACTTCATTGACAACAGGATGATGAAGAAACTGGGCTTGCGGGCTGTGGAGACTGCTAATTATGGGGTCATCACCGGAACAGGAGCCTTAGCTCGAGGATGTGGAATATGCAAGGGAATCACTCTCACCATGCCGGGTTATAAGGTATCAACGAGCTTTCTGCCTTTGGAGCTCAATAACGTGGATGTGATACTGGGAATGCAGTGGCTAGACTCGTTTGGCGAGATGAAAATAAATTGGAAGCTACAGTTATTGAAGCTCCCAGTAGGCGATAGAGTGGTTGTGCTACGTGGTGACCCAAGCATCTGCAATGCGGGAATCTCTTTCAAAGCCATGACAAGGCTCCTGGCACACGAAGGCGAAGGATACGTGATTGAATGCCAAGGCTTGGTGGCTACAGAAAACCCGAATTCGGCACCAGTTCCCCAGAAATATGCTGCTTTGTTGGACGAGTTTCAACAGATTTTTGAGGAACCCCGCGAGTTGCCACCCCTGAGAGGAAGGGAGCACGCCATTAACTTGGAACCAGGAGCAAATCCAGTCAGTGTGCGACCCTTTCGTTACCCGCACACTCAAAAAGAAGAGATCGAACGACAAGTCTCTACAATGTTGAAAGCTGGACTCATCGAGGAAAGTGGGAGTGCCTTCTCCAGTCCTGTTCTACTGGTTAAGAAGAAGGATGGTAGCTGGCGATTCTGCATTGACTACCGAGCTTTAAATAAGGTGACAGTAGCTGACAGTTATCCTATTCCCATGATCGACCAGCTACTCGATGAGTTACACGGAGCCAAGGTTTTTTCCAAACTCGACCTACGTTCCGGGTACCATCAAATACGAGTGAAGGCTGATGATGTGCACAAGACGGCATTTCGAACTCACGACGGTCACTACGAGTTCCTGGTTATGCCGTTTGGGCTGTCCAACGCACCGGCCACATTCCAATCACTGATGAATGAGGTATTTCGACCCTTCCTTCGTCGCTTTGTGCTAGTGTTTTTTGACGATATACTTGTCTTTAGCAGAGATAGGAACGAACATCTATCCCACCTAAGGCAAGTACTAGCCAAGTTGAAGGAACACCAGCTCTTCGCAAACCGGAAAAAATGTCAGTTCGGCAGTGATCGTATTGATTACCTCGGTCACATTATATCGTCTGAAGAGGTGGCTGCGGATGATAGAAAGATTCAGGCGATGACAAACTGGGAACCACCGCGCAATGTGAAAGAATTGCGGGGCTTCCTGGGGCTAACAGGCTATTACCGCAAGTTCGTGCAAGGATATGGTTCGATAGCTAAGCCACTCACGAAGCTGCTCAAGAAGGATAAGTTCAGCTGGTCAGAGGACGCAGCTGCCGCGTTCCAGCAGCTGAAACGAGCAATGTCTACCGTGCCAGTGCTAGCTCTACCTGACTTTCAAGCTCAATTTGTGGTTGAGTCTGATGCTTCAGGGACCGGACTGGGGGCAGTGCTGATGCAGAACCAGCGACCAGTGGCATACTACAGTCAGGCCTTGACTGATAGGCAGCGGCTCAAATCAGTGTACGAGCGTGAACTCATGGCAATTGTGCTGGCCATCCAGAAATGGAGACACTATCTGTTAGGTCGCAAGTTCCTGGTCCGCACTGACCAAAAAAGCCTCAAGTTCCTCCTGGAGCAACGTGAGATTAATTTGGAGTATCAGCGGTGGCTAACAAAAATTTTGGGCTTTGACTTCGACATTCAATACAAGCCTGGGTTGGAGAACAAAGCCGCAGATGTTCTCTCACGGAAAAACACTACACCTTCCTTGATGGCTTTAACCGTACCGGCGACAGTCCAGTTGGAAGAAATCAGTGGAGAGGTTCAGAAGGATGAGGCTTTAAGCAAACTCGGACAAGAGATACAGGAAGATCCCAACTCCCATCCAGAGTACACTCTAGTGCAAGGCAAACTCCTGCGCCAGGGTAAGATGGTCCTCCCGCGTACGTCTCACCTTATTGGGGTTATATTGCATGAGCTTCACGATGGTAAAATGGGAGGCCATGGGGGTGTACTTAAGACACAGAAAAGAGTCGGAGAACTATTCTTTTGGGAGGGCATGATGACCGACATACGGCGTTATATGGCGGCGTGTCAAGTCTGCCAACGACACAAATACTCTACGCTAGCACCCAACGGTCTCCTCCAACCCTTACCTATACCTGTGGCTATCTGGGAAGACATTGCAATGGACTTTGTGGAAGGGCTTCCACGCTCAGGAGGAATTAATGCCGTGCTAGTGGTAGTTGATCGTCTATCCAAATACGCTCATTTCATTGGACTGCGACATCCATTCACCGCCATTGACATAGCGGTGCTGTTTGTACAAAAGGTGGTGAAGCTACACAGCTTCCCTATCATCTCAGATAGAGACAAGGTCTTCACTAGTCTTTTCTGGAAGGAACTGTTCCGTTTAGCTGGTACTAACCTGTGTTTAAGTACCGCGTACCATCCACAGACGGACGGGCAGACAGAGGTTACGAACCGTGGGCTGGAAACCTATTTACGGTGTTTTGCAAGTGAGAAACCCAAGTCATGGGCGCAATTCTTACCATGGGCTGAGCTGTGTTATAACTCCTCTTATCACTCAGCGATTCAGATGTCCCCTTTCCAAGCAGTTTATGGCAGGGAACCACCTTCTCTGATGAAGTTTGAACAGGGGTCTACTAGTAATGCAGACCTGGAGGCTAAGTTGATTGAGAGAGATGGGATGTTGGTTTTGCTTCGCGAACACATACACCGTGCTCAGCAGGCCATGAAGCAGAAGAGTGATAAACACCATAGAGAGGTATGAATGATTGCTGGTATGAATGCAGCAAGGATGTAAAGAGGCGGGACCTTTCCCATATCCTGAAAATTTGCTCAACATCAATGATTGTATCAACTCAGTTATCTATTCGTTCTCTATTCTAGAGTGCTGGATTCACTAGGTGGTAGTAGTACCTTGACTACTGTCCAGTGATACAAGGACTCGGAATCCCAAGGAAGCGGTAGTTCGAGCCTCCTTGGGACTCCTTGAGGAAGATCTCTGGGGACTGTGAATGAGAATGCGCTCCACAACACAAGCATGAGGAGAGTTCCATAATCCCCAATAAAACCTCGCATCCACCCTGCAAAGATGAAGCTAGTTTTTGTTTGAAAAACTGTAGTGATTCTGTCAAGTATTTCATCTGTTCAGACAACACAAATTTTCACATACGAAAGCCATATCTCCATGAGCAGTGAAGAGAAGACCGAATGAGAAGATGACTGCAAGAAGCCCATTGGTATACCGCCATTGGAACTGATACACCTCCAGTGTTGGATCTTCAGATTTTGGTACAAGAAACTCGCCGACAAGTCCCTGCATCAGGAAAAAAACACCTCGTAAGTAATAAAAACGTTCCGCTTGTATGACTTTTACCATGTAATTAGTTAGCCAGATCAGAACCTTAACAGCCTCTTGGAAAAAAAGAACGGTTATCAGCATTCCAAAGAGCTCTCCTGCAATTCTGGTAAACCTAGAAATGATGTTGGAAGCGTTCAACATTGCAAGAAGGATAAGCAAAACTGCTGTCCAGACACAGACCCTGTTAGAAGCAAAGAGTCCTCCAAATGTAAATGAAAGAGAAGTTGGCAAGAAAAGAGAGAGGAGAATCAGCAGAAATCTACACGTCTACATTACCATCCCGCCCAAGCTAAGTAGAGTTTGTGCCCCAGTTCAGGCCTGCCTTTGCTGAAGTTATGAACGCATCAAGCCAGTCTTGTTTGTAGCACTTTCTTCTTCCTTGGAAATCGTTGATAATTCCCGCAAACGGGGTGTTTACTCCCGCCATGGCTGACCTTGAGGGATCAGCAATGGCGCTGAACAAAACGAAACTTTTTTAGCAAATCGTTTTCTTTCTAGGTGTCAGCAATAGAAACTGCTAAATGAAGAAAACTGAAGAGAATGGAGGAGAGGTGTGTCTGTGAATCATGAGTCGAACACAAGGGAAATGCAAATCACGAAGCCAAACTTTCACTAAATCAAAGCTTTGATTTGCTACCAAACAATTCATCCATCATGAGAATAAACAAGAGCTCCATCAAGAAAATATGATCCCGCCTTCCATTGTAAAACTCATAGTAATCTCTAATAAACAAAGACAATCCTTGCTTCTTCTTTTTTTGTCTCTCTCAATTTATTCATCAAACGAATCGAAAAGAAAAATCGAATCGAATTCAAAAGTTCTGCCCAAATCTGAATACATGTGAAGTATTACGTAGACGCAGAGAAATAAATCGTACGTGTGGTGTAAAGAAGGAATGGAGAAACAAGGTCGCACCTGGAGGAGGAAGAGGGTCGTGGGCGCCGTAACAGGCACGCCGGAGGAAAAATGCACCAACGTCACCGGTTGGAGGGAGAAAGGACAAACTCTGTTGATCGGATCTCTCTCTCTCTTTCTGTTTTCACGCAGAGAGAGAGAGCCTCAGGCAGAGAGGATATGTCAAAAATGGAGAAAAATCAAATAAAAACAAAAGAGAAACACACAATGGAGAGAAGAGGGAGGAGAATGTTTGGGTATGGGATACATACATTCGCCACAATCCCGCGAAATAGCTGCTCCTCGTCATACGACAAATTTCAAATATTTCTTTTTTTTTATCATTGTTTATCAAATTGACTCTCTTTTTTTAATGATGCTTTATAGTTGCATTTTTTAAACAGGAACGTACCAATTCAGAAGAATCAAACGGAAAATCTCTAATTCACTTTATTTTGACAAGGAAACATAGTTATTATGGATTTGCTAAAGATTTAAAAGGTAGCATCTGAAACTTGGGACACAATGGGGTATAGATTGTAAAAGGTACAACAAGACGCCGCTGTTTTTTTTTTAACTTATATAACTTCAGACTCCAGGAATGGGGAAACGAGAGGTGAAGGATTCGACTCTAACCTTGAGACTCTCCACTCTCTCTTTCAATGCGAAATCAGAAGTCACCAACTTGGTGAATTCTACAAGCTTTGTTCCCGAAACCAACTTCTTGGCTTCCATCGTTATCTCCACACCTTCTTTGATCAAGTCAGCAACCACCACAAAGTCCTTCTCTGAGAGTCCTCTTGTCGTCATCGCAGGCGTTCCTATCCTTATCCCTCCTGGAACCAACGCACTTTTATCCCCTGTTTCACATTTTCACAGACAACACCAGCCTCTTAAAACACATTTCCACAAACTCGGTTTCCAATCATACACCCGTTCATGCAACCTTCTCCATATCGATTGTCTTAGAAACTGAATTTCAAAGATCGATCCTTGTTTCTTGCTTCATAACTTTGAAAGACGGATCTTGGCAAATTGAGTAATTGACTAACATCTTTTCAAATGGGGAAAAACAAAACCGAGAATAAGGGAGGAGCCTCACCAGGGACAGAGTTCTTGTTGAGAGTAATAGATGCCATGTCTAAGATTTTCTCAACCCGAGCACCATCCATGCCCTAACCATAACAAGAATATAGATTGATGTCGGATCATGCATGATCAGAGAAAAGAGTCCATTGTTTGGGAACCATTAATAGAGTTTGTAAGAACTTACCAATGGTCTAAGATCCACGAGAACTAGGTGGTTGTCGCTGCCCCCAGAAACCAGCTTAAACCCGAGTTCGACCAATCGGTTCGCTAGAGCCCTACAGTTAGACACAACCTACACAAGCAACAAAAATATGTTATAAATTCCCGAAGTGCAGAAGAACTTAATGATCGAGTAAAAGAGTTAGTACTCTTTTCTGGTAAGCCTTGAATTCCGGCGACTGTGCATGCTTCAAGCAGACTGCTAACCCTCCGACTGTGTGATTATGAGGGCCACCCTAGAAATATACAATGCAACAACTTTTAATCACGTCGAAAGCAAAATTACCTAAGAAAGTTAGAAAGAGTGGTGAATATCTCAACCTGTAAACCAGGGAAGACAGCATTGTTAATGGCAGATTCAAGTTCAACCCCATTAACTGGATCCTTCCTGAAGAAGATCATGCCACCTCTCGGACCTCTCAACGACTTACAAGGAAAAGTATAATAATCAATCAGATTTTGCGATACTCTGAGAACTCTTTCTTTAGTGTAAATTCAAATGAAAATTATGTTTCAGATTCCAGAACATACATACCTTGTGAGTGGTTGTTGTAACAATATCACAATACTCGAAGGGATCAGCTACCACAGAGGCAGCCACAAGCCCACTGATATGAGCCATATCCATCATCAGAAAAGCACCCACTGAGTCTGCGATCTTCAAAAATTCATGCAAGCAGCCAGGAAAATGAAACATCAGCCATTACCAAAAGCCAACACTAGACAGAAAGCATAAAGCAAATACTCAAGGATCGGGGTTTGAATTTACCTTCCTCATGCGAGGATAGTCAAAATCTCGGCTGTACGCACTAGCTCCTGCAATTATTAGCTTTGGTCGGAACAGTGCAGCAGTTTTCTCGAGCATATCATAGTCCACAATGCCTGCTCAAAATTATTCAGACATCAGGAAATAGCCTCGTATAAACGTAGTTGCAGAGACGCTATTATAAAAAATGCACCACCTGTTGATTCATCAAGTCGGTAAGGCATGGACTCAAAGTATATTGAAGTTCCAGATACACGCCTTTTGGCAGTCATGAACCCATGTGACAGATGGCCACCATGAGGTAAATCCAAACCCTAAATGCTCAAACAGATCACTAATATATTCAGTATCTTAAACACACAAGAAAAAAAGAGGTGGAGAGTACAAACAATCTACGCTTACCTACCATGATACGATCATGAGGCTTTAGTATGGCGGTGTACACAGCAAAGTTTGCAGGTGAACCAGATAACGGCTGAACGTTAACCCCCCATTTCGTAGAATCTAAGCGGAAGGTAGCTAAAGCCCGCTTCTGGCAGAGTGTCTCCAGCTGATCAATGAACTCATTGCCACCGTAGTACCTGTGAGGCATGCAGAACAGATGAGTAACAAAAAAAAAAAGAATAAAAGAAGGTCATTCTTACGAACTTCATTACCTTTTACCAGGCAGTCCTTCAGAATACTTGTTGGTAAGGCATGAACCAACAGTCTCCATAACAGCTCGAGACGTGAAATTCTCGGATGCAATAAGCTCCAAGCTCCTGAATTGTCTATTTTTCTCCTTAATGATAATCTCATCGACCTCTGGATCCACTTCGCGACGCCCATAGTCCTCAAAAGGGATTTCATTGCCTAAACATCAGTCACAATCATAAGAATCAAAACCACGCTATGGAATACATAACCATTTCCTTCGCATAATCAAAATGGAAAATAAATGTCTCTTACTGGTAGTCTCGACATCAGGTACCGAGACTGAAGATGCTCTCAGGCTTTTCTTCAGAAACAAAGAAGGGCAAAGAAGGGCAAAGTTGAACTTCAGTTGATAAGAAAATTTGGTCACTGGGGACATTATTGGGGCAAATACAGGTCCTTGAACCCGTCCAGGTTGCTGAAGAGACCCCATTGAAGTACATCCACAAGAAGCTTGCATTTTTTTTCCTACTTCTGCACCAAAAATTTGAGTTTTAGAAGGAACACAAAAAATTTCACTGAAATGAAACAAATCAGAAGAAGATGCAACCTGCAGATCAGTTATTGCAACCAGATGTTGCAAATAAACGTACTGCTTGATGTAATAATCCAGAAACCAGTATCTTAAGAATCCGAATCAAGTTAAGATAAATCAGTAAAATCATTGGAAAACATAAATAAAAGCCAACATAATCGCGATCATTCAGAGGAAATACAAAAACAAAGCAAGATTAATTCAAACTCAGTTCCAAATAAATTCTTCAGACAGCAAGAGAAAATCCGTCTAAGAACAAACCAAAACAACTTTCAAACGATAACAATGAACCGTAAAATCAATAAAGTAGCGAAGAATCTCGATCCAAATTTTATTTCATTTAATTTCTAAGAGATCAAGGGATAAACACTAACATCGAAGCAACATAAAAGTAGAAAAATTGAACAATAGATCACCTTCGGGTGTCAAAATGGGTCAAATGGGTCAACCCAACCCATAACCCAAATGGGTTGAATCTTAATGGGTCATGGGTCAACCCAACATCTTAATTTGAGAAGATTCAACGTAACTTTCACACTTTCTTCGGACACAAGTTCATCAAAGAAAACGGTAAGAGGGTACGCAGACACAGTAGCAATACGAGTCCGTAATGAGAGTAATTTGGCTTAAAATCAACAAAGAACCTTTTCTACGATAGCAACAAAAGGTTCCAAATTTTCCTATTCAAGTAGTAACACTAGTCTATATAACTGCAAGAAAAATATGGCACCTTAACATGAACGAGAGAATCCGTATTCTGTAACTAATATGGGATAGTCAACAACACAAGGGAAGAGCAAAACCAACGGCAATAAGTAAATTAAAATGACACAGAACTCATAAGACTTTCGTCTCATCATGTGAAAGACTACATGAGAAGCTACCTAGAGTCTAAGAAGCATACCTTCAAATTGATGACAGCTACTCTATTCTAAAAGGTTTCCTCTAAGTACCAAATTCTGTAACTTTCGTCTCATTAAGTGAAGACTACATGAGAAGCAACCTAGAGATGCCTTTTAAGAAGACCCTTATCCTGAACGATATCAATAAGAAAATAAAAGAGCAGCACTTGCGTTTAAAGAGAAACTAAGTTTCGTTATAATAAAATAGAAGATCCTTATTCATTCATCATCATACACAGAACAATAAAGAGAAACTCAAAGCTATTGTATACATAAAGTAATAAGTTAGACAAAATAATGAGACTTACGATTCTGCTGCTACAGCCAACTTCTGATGATCCGAACATGGTAATAAACTCAATACAATTGAGAGTTAAAGTAAGATTGTATGATCAAAATTTTTCCTCCCGTCTAACTATTCTACAGCAGTAAATATTAAGCGACAAAAGGACTAGTATGCAGCAGATAATACAGCAAATGCAAATCAAATATGTGATAACAAATGTAATGAAACAAACGAAGCATACGAGAAAAAAAGAGAAGGGGATGAAGTATAAAACAACAGCAAAAACCCACCTAACCTCAATGTTCAAAATCCGATTCTAAGTTCAATTAACAAACTCAAAGCATCAAAATCACAACATAGACACTTTCATAAAAAAACCAAAGGGATGATTTCAAAACATTATCCTAAGGACCGAAATCAACTAAGCAGTAAAAAGAAAACAAGAGTAGGAAACGTAATCGCAAGAAAAACAGTAAGGCCAACAAATCACAAGTAAACAGTAAGGCCAACACATAGAAAATGTATTACGAACGAATGAAGACACATGGAACAGAGTGAATCCGAGTGTTCAAACACAGAGTAAAACCATCTTCACATAGACACTTTCATTAAGACAGGAAAATCCGAGTGTTCAAACAGTTTCAAAAAAGTTTCAGTACAAAACAAAGGATTCACTAAATTAAGAATACCCAATTCAATTCTATGCAAACAGACCTTAAATTTACTTAATCAACATCCAAGAGAACAAGCATGACATCAACGAAAGCAAAACTCATATCTGGGTATAAATCAAATGCAGAAACCACAAACATAACAAAGAAGAAGAAGGAGGAAGAAGAAGAAAAAGAAGAAAAAGAAGAGATGGGATCCACAAACCTGAAAGAGGCGACAGAAGATGAGATCGAAGAGCTAAGAGAATTTAAGAACTTTTTTTTAAAAAACGGCGATGAAGAATCGATAGAATCTTAGGTTCGTTTTTAATTTTTTGATTTTCATTTAAAAATAATTAAAAACTAAATGGGTGAGGATTGATCCAACCGACTCAATCCAATAGAGTCATTTAACCATTTGATTCATTAAGCATTTGACCCATTAACCATTTGACACCCATTAACCCGCAATAGAACCCTCTATCGTGTATAGATTTTAAAATCTGTATAAGACCATGTATATACTATCAAAACTACGTCGTTTTAAGCATTTTAATTAAACAAAATTTTACTCTAAGGAGATTCAAACCCATGACATTCGAACTAAACAAAACACTCTCTTTGCCACTGTCCCTCGCAAGTCTTTGTCGAAATGTCAAACTTATTTGTATATAATATATACATTTGTCATTTCTCTTTTATTTAAAACAATAAATGTCATATATAATCAAAGTTATATTTTTTTAACTGAAAACACCAAATTCAAAATCAGAAATTTTAACTTCATTAACATTTAGAGAATAAAAAACATGTAAAATATAATTAAAAAAACATATAGAGAATAATATATCAAAACTTCATTAACATATGGAGAATAATATATCGTTTATAAAAAATAGAGGATAATATATCAAAAATTCATTCACATATGGAGAATATAATATAAAAAAATATAGAGAATAATATATCAAAACTTCATTAACATATGGAGAGAAAAAAATATGGAGAATAATATATAGGTTTGATATGTTAATGAAGTTAAAAAATTTGATTCTGAATTTTGTGTTTTTAATTCTTTGAAATAAGGAAGAAAAAATATAATTTTTATTATATAAAGATTTATTGTTGCAAATAAAAGAGAAATGACGAATGTATATATTATATATGCGTAACTTTGATATTTCCTTAAAGATATATACTAATGGGTCTTAGATTTTTATACTCGAAAAACCGAACTGGTTCTTTGATTTGGTTGGGTTTGTGTCCCACATTGGTTTTTGAATTATCTAAAGTGGAGCTTCAGAACGAATTCATCCATTATGACTAGGAACATAACGGTATAGAGTAACATATTGAGTGGATGAATTTTTTTAATTTCAATAATGAACCAACAACAATTTAATCATATACAAGGTCTTTGTCTTTGATAAAAGAACAACCAACGAGAATACAAACATGAAGAAGATGGTCTCCAAAGCGACTTATTCCGAAGTTTTACAAACAAAAAAATCAGTGATCCAAAAGAGGTTCGTAGTTCTCACATAGGTATTTCTTCTAAACATGGGAGTATCCATACAAAAATGAAGATAACCAAGAAGCCATGTTCTTTCCAGATTTGCAAATAAGATCACAAAAGTTCCAGACCGGTCACATCTATTTGGTCGGCCATGTTGCTTGTGCGGACATAAGATCCCCACAATAACTCCAAACAACCCGAGAGCGCTTCCGAAGATCTCAATCACAAGAATCTTCACAAAGAGTGTGGAGTTCTGAGCATCAGACAATGCGCAACTGCTCTAGCATGTGCTCTAGCATCTATACAGTAATGAGAACCATTGTCCAAGACTACTCATCACATTCTAATGAGCAGCTTACCTTTTCCATTGCAGATCAGGTGGCAAATTAAACCAGAGTCACAATTGCCTTCTCATGCGCTTTCGTGTCTCCTGGCTTGGATTCTGAATTTAGAACATATGAAGCGTTAATTAGATTATCCATTGTTCCTGATCTCCCTCTTTCTCTTGGGGCTCTTCCGTTGTTTAATACATCATCTAGTCTATTGCCTTCATCTCTTGAGCCACAGAAGCACCAGGATTGTCAAAGTCACATAGGCAATATAGTCTATTCCGTGTTGAAACACTCTAGTTTCAGGGAAGATTCTGAACGAGATACCATATGGATTGATGGCCCAAGTGTCAAAACAACAGAGAGAGACATTGTTGCATGTATTCAGGCCAAAGACCGCACAAGTGGAAGTATTGAGATTGCTGCTTGTGTGAGAGTTGCAGAGGTATTTTGAATATGTGGAACTATCCTTCAGTAGTGGGGATACTTGTCTCACCTAGATTCGCTATTTTTTTTTTATTATTAGTCTTGCATCATTTGCTGGTAACGTAGAATTTTATCAGGTTGCTCAAATAAGAATGAAGAGTGAGGGAATTCCTTCCCATGTGGTTGATCTTGCTGTTGGCGATGAACTTGAGCTTCCATTAAGTTACCATGACACTTTAGGTAAAGCTCTCATACTTTTATGTGAATGCTTGATTTTCTTGATCTGTTTGCTTTTTCTTTTTTTTTAGCTGGTCGTGTAGCTGTACTTACATTTGTTATGATATCTGCAATTGGCTATATCACAGTTTTTTTTTGTCGAAGCACATATCTGCCCGGTCATATACACACCGGAAATTTGTTAGATTCCATCACAGCTGGTAAAATGTCAAATCGAATCTACATGATTAGGGCTATGTCCTGGTGAAAAACACAGGTCTTGCAATAGATTAGGCTCTGTTTCTTTCACTCAACACATCTGATGAGATTACAAACTGTTTTCTGCAGGCCAAAGCGTAGAAATTAATGCCTCATACGACACTGGCGAATCCCTGGTGGCTCCGTCTAGAGATGATCTTTGTGTTGATAGCAATGCAGATGATGTTCCGGGTACTGTTTGCACAAGGACTCCATTCCATAGGCATTTGAGCCAACAAGAAACAAGAGCTGCAACAAACGGTGTAGCGGCTGGAGGACCGGGAACAAGAAGCCGTGTGGAGTTTAAGCTAAAGTCCTCATGATATTTGATTAGTATTTCGAAACTTATGTCAATCATCTTTCGGAGTTTGGTACTGACGAGGTCTACCAAATATTCTGTATTTGTACAAAATATTTCGAAACTTATGTCAATGTACTAAATCACTGATGTGCACTTCCAGTTAGGTTTTCTGCTCATATTATTTGTTTACCTATTTTATTCAATTTTACACCGCATCAAATAGCTTAGCACCATTGCTGGAGATTACTTAATCACCTTTGAATTTCTGATAAAAGTTTAATTCATGTTGTTTTTCTTTTAAAGACATTCTGATTTTTTTTTCTCTTGTGATTGAGTTATTTTAAGATGGATCACTACTCTAAAAATCAAAGTCACTATCTTTCTAGACAAATTCTTCTATCTCATGAAATGCAGAGACACCACCACCACATCAAAACATGCAAAAACCTTTTGGACATCACATTCCAATGTCCAACTTCCACCATAATCAAGGAGCTTACTATCGTCACCACCAACATTTATACGACCCATACTGGCATCATCCACCATCACAAGTCCTTGTTTTTCACTTTTGATCAAGTCTCCAACAACTCCAAAGAAAGTATAATTGAAATTATGATGCAATATTTCATGGAGTCAGGAAAATAGATTGTTCAAGAACTTATTATAAAGATAGAACATATGAAGAAATATTTTGATAGGAAAATTTTGATTTTCTAGCCTCCCAAGTGCGTGTGCTGCAGATAGCTCTGCCCAATCAAAGTCTGTGCGTGTTAGCGAACAAAGCTATCTGCGGCACAGCATTTGTCAAAATTAACTTCTCTAATCAAATCACATCTTGTTCTAGATGTTTATGGGTAAACTCTATTTGCAATCACTATTAATATTTAAAAAAAAAGAAAAAAAAAATACCGAATCGAAAACCAGATTATATATTAGACTGTGACAGGGAATAAAGCCCAAAAACACATTTGCGGGTTGTATTAGAGCTTTTTTAACTCTTTTAAAAACATATATATGATCAAAGTTTTTCTCTCTCTAAAACTTGCTCTGACCTCTCACTAGCTCTTCTCCTCTTTTGATTTACCGGCCGTCGGCTTCTCCGACGGTTTTGTTTTTTGTCTTCGGATCTCCGGCATGTCCGGTTCTATGTTTCGATTTTCGGATTAATAATTTCGGTTTTTCCGATTGTATATATATCGATTTTAGATCGGTTTTCTCTTCTTTCTGCAGATTTTATTCTTATCCCGGTTGCAGATGATGTTTCTCTTGGGTATCTTTCGGTGACTTCCCTCTTCTCACTTGGTGAAGCTTATCTTCTTCGCTTGGTGTCGCCAATGATCTTGCGACTTTAGTTTAGGCGGAGCTTCCTCTTGTTGGAAGCAGAGTTGAGATGAAAAGTCGTCGTGTCTTGGTTATGAGATCTGATTCTGCATCGGTTTTAGCTGTGGAAAGAGTTTGATCGGTGTTTGGAAAACTTTCCGGCGAATGCTACGACGAGGCTGCGTGACTTTGTCGGAGAGATCGAGACCCTTCCATTGCATCTTCACGTTACACGTGGCATCTTTTATTTGTCTATCATTATCAATAGATTGGGCTTATTTTCTATCAAGATGTTTTAGATGTTATGGGTTCCAAGCACTGTACTCTTGCCCCGTTGGGCTTTTATCAATGAAAAGTTAGTTTGTCAAGAAAAAGGATTAGACTGTGACAAAATCCAACGGCCCTGATGCAACAATGATTGTTAGTGGGGCTTGCGACTTCTCTTCATCACTCTCCGTCGCCTCTCCGTTCGCCGCCGTCGTTACCGTCCCGGCCTTCAACATCATTCCCCATCTCCCTATCACCCACTCCTCCTCCCTTATCCGCCATCGCCGCAGCTTCTCGCGTCGCTATCTCCGCCGTCTCTCCTTCCATGAAAACAAAACTCCATTCTTTTCCCAGTCTTCCACGCGATCTCCACCACTTTCGCTCACGGCTTCTCACCGTAGCAGGACTTTCGTCGAACACGTTGCAGGCATTAAAGAATCACCAGAGCGAATCAGCCAAGTCCACGATTTCGGAGATTTAGAGTCCGCGAGGAACGACTTGAGGAACGTTGCAACTCGTAGAGTTGAGACAGATGTGGAAGTGAGAGAAATAGAAGACTTGCCGGAAGAGTGGCGACGGTCGAAGCTCGCGTGGCTGTGTAAAGAAGTTCCGTCGCATAAAGCCGTGACGCTTGTGAGGCTCTTGAACGCACAGAAGAAATGGGTTCGTCAAGAAGACGCCACTTACATCTGTCTCCACTGTACAAGGATTCGTGAGAACGAAACAGGATTCAGGGTAATAATAATAATAAACCATTTCAAACAACAACTCATCAGTTTTGCAATTTGGTTTTGTCTGATTTGGTAATCAAAGTTTTGATATTTTCTCAGGTGTATAGATGGATGACGCAGCAGAATTGGTACCGGTTTGATTTCGGTTTAGCCACAAAGCTAGCTGATTTCTTAGGTAAAGAACGGAAATTTACGAAATGCCGTGATGTGTTCGATGATGTTATGAATCAAGGACGTGTTCCAAGCGAATCCACGTTTCATATTCTTGTAGTTGCTTATCTAAGTAGCTCAGAGCACGGCTGTTTCGAAGAAGCTTGTAGTGTTTACAATAGAATGATTCAACTTGGAGGTTACAAACCGCGTCTTAGTCTGCATAACTCTTTGTTTAGAGCTCTGGTTAGCAAAGAGGGAGGACCTTCGAATGATGACGTTACGCAAGCTGAGTTCATCTTCCACAATGTTGTGACAAGTGGGCTTGAGGTACAGAAGGATATCTATAGTGGATTAATCTGGTTGCATAGTTGTCAAGATGAAGTTGACAACGAGAGGATAAACTCTCTTAGATTGGAGATGAAGGAGGCGGGTTTTGAGGAGAGTAAAGAAGTTGTGGTCTCGTTACTTAGAGCATACGCAAAGGAAGGAGGCGTGGAAGACGTTGAGAGGACGTGGCTTCAGTTGCTTGGTTTGGATTGTGGTATACCTTCTCAAGCGTTTGTGTACAAAATGGAAGCTTATGCAAAAGCAGGCGATTCTGAGAAAGCTTTGGCGATGTTTAGGGAGATGGAGAAGCATTTAGGTGGTGCGACTGTTTCTGGATACCACAAGATCATTGAGGTTCTGTGTAAAGTACAGAAAGTGGAACTTGCGGAGTCTCTCTTGAAAGAGTTTGTAGAAAGCGGGAAGAAGCCACTTCTACCTTCATACATAGAGATAGTGAAAATGTATTTCGATTTGGGTTTACATGAGAAATTGAATATGGCTTTTGTTGAGTGCTTGGAGAAATGTCAACCAAGCCAGACGATATATAACATATACTTGGATTCGTTGGTTAAGATCGGTAACATTGAGAAAGCAGGAGACGTTTTCGATGAAATGAAGAACAATGGGACGATCAATGTGAATGCTAAATCCTGCAACACCGTTCTGAAGGGATACTTAGATTCTGGGAATCATGTGAAGGCAAAGAAGATTTATGAGCTGATGAGTTTGAAGAAATACGAAGTCGAGACACCGCTTATGGAAAAGCTTGATTACATACTGAGCTTGGTGAGGAAAGAAGTGAAGAAACCGTTGAGCATGAAGCTAAGCAAAGAACAGCGTGAGGTATTGGTGGGTTTGCTGTTAGGTGGCTTGCGTATTGTATCAGACAAAGAGAGGAAGAGCCACAAGATCATGTTTGAATTCAGAGAGAAGTCTCAAGCGCACCTGATACTGAGACAACACATACATGATCAGTTCCGTGAGTGGTTGCCTCATTCGAGCAATTTGGAGGACGATATACCGTTTGAATTCTCCTCCATTCCCCATTCATACTTCGCCTTCTACGCTGATAACTTCTGGCCAAATGGTCGAGCTGAGATTCCAAAACTGATTCATCGGTGGCTCTCACCACACTCACTTGCTTATTGGTGTATGTACAGTGGATATAAAACATCTTCGGGAGACGTTATCTTGAGGTTGAAGGGAAGTGTAGAAGGTGTTGAGAAGGTAGTGAAGGCTCTGAGAGCTAAATCCATGGATAGTCGAGTTAAGAAGAAAGGAAACGTTTTCTGGATTGGACTTCAAGGAACAAACTCGGCTTCGTTCTGGAAAGTAATAGAGCCTCACGTTTTAGAGGACTTGAAAGATCATCTGAGACCCGCTTATGAAGCAATGGACAATGGCGGGGAAGAAGAAGAAGAAGAAACACTTATTAGATGAAACTCAACAAAGTTGATTTGAACTAATTTGGGTTTGATAACATTGTTGTATTTATCTTATTTACGAAAAATATAGGAAGTTAGTAAACATGGAGCTTATCGTTTCTCTCTCTAACTCGACCTCACAATTAATAACAAGAACAAAATTTACAGAGCAGCTACACAAAGTAAAAAAAGAGGATGATGATTCTGTCAAGTCTGTTTTAACCTTATCGTCATGGGCTTTGGCTACTTTCATGGGCTTCAACTAATCTGATTCGGCCCATCTTCTTAGGTCATAACCAGCTTACACTTAAGGTAGGTTTGTTCACTAGAGATATATATAGGTTCAGCTTATTCGGGTTTTCCGGTTAATAAAAACTCGCTAGCATATTAATACTTGGTTTAAATATCTTTCGTTTTCGATTTATTCAGTTTTTAACCAAAAACTATTGTTATATTTAGGCTTTTATTAAATTTTATAAATTTCAGTCGATATCATTAAAAATCTTATTTACAAAAACATAGAAAATATTAATAATATTATTAGTAGTTAAATAAATAAGCTTTAATAATAAGTAGAGCAATAAAAAATTATTTTGATTAAAATACATTAAATTGTAAAAACAAAAAATAACTATTAGTTTAAAAAAAAAAAGGAAAATCACAATGAGGAAGACTGTTATTTTAGATTGAAATCTCCCTTAACCTATTTGCATTAACAAGAAAACATTGCATATTCATATGAATTTTGCTTTGGTTTATCTTTCTTCGCCCATATGATATCCATATGATCTATTGTAGCTAATATTTCTCATTATTCTTGGTATATTCAACATAATAATTTCCTTTCTCTTTCTCTTGATTGCAGACGGATGATATCAAACTGTATGGATACGATTCGGGTTATTGGATAATCATCTCACTGCCAGATGATCTTTCCTCTGAATATGATTGGCGCAATTCTAGAATTTTGAAAGCAACCTCACCAGGATCAAGAAAGGTGACAGCTACATTGACTTACTTCAATGGGCATCGATCAAAAGAGGTGAGAGAATTAGATTTCCTCTTTGAAACCTTTTTTTCTTTTCTTTTTCCATTAATTGGTACTCTAAGTTCAACAAGTTATTCTCTGGCAGGTTCTCAGGTTGTCCAAAAAATTATGGTCTGTGAAAAAGTGCAGTTCAAATTGAACAGTGAAGATGACACGACTAAGATTCTACTCCATTGGACCTCTGCTGTTTACTGAGAGATTAAGCTAATTGTGACAGGAGGTCAGTTCCCAAGCTATGGATTTTGTGACCTATTCTTTTCCAGCTTGAAAACCATGGTGACTTGATGTTTGTTGTTCGAACTTCAGATGGTGTTACTACATACAATGTAGATACCAATCATCGTGATGTTGTATCCATTAAAACTGTCAATGACCAAACATGTGTCTACATCAAGGTCCATTGATCCTTATAATAATCTTTTTTGCTGATACTTGCGGTGTTTATTTAACATAATCTGTTAAGATAATTTATTCATTTGGGTAACAAGTCTTCTCCGTGACATAGAGTCTATCTATGGTTACTAACAATATGCTTCTCTCCAATTTCATTGTTTTTATAATAAATGGAATGAAACATGGTAAAGCTCTTACTCGAGTATCCATCCCCTATATATTAATTGAGAAGACGGATAGAGAGAAAATTCAGACACGTGTCTCACTCAGAGTAACTTAAGGGGAAGTTAACCAATGAAATAGTTACATTCAGACACGTCAACAAAAAACTAATATACTTTTTAATATATGGAAATATATATATTCCATTAGATTTTTTCTCTTTTTTATGGTACCATTAAATTCAAACATTTAGAAGCATATAATTAAGAGATTTAATGGCTTATATGATACTTAAATTTTAGAAATTATATAAATGCAAATTTTTATCCCACATGGACTACAAAATAAAAGGGATGACATGTATTTGCTTATAAATAATTACATTTACTCAGAATTTTGAATTATGTATATGAAGTATTTAATAAACGCAGAAATTTGTAAGTTTTTATTTGATTTAATCAAGTTTTATTTGAATTATGTTATTAAATTGAATTTAAAAATATTTATATACTTTTGTTCGATAGAAATTTAAATATTAGAAACTTCCTAAATTGTGAAAATATTAGAATTATTTTAAATTTATCAAATTATAATATTACAAATATTTTTATGTTAATAAAATTTATATTATGCTTGATGATATATTGCTATTGTTTATTAGATTAAATATTCTACTAAATATTATATTTATAGATAGTATATTAGCCATAAAAACTTTGACTACTATGATACTATGATAACAGTTTATCTAATAATCAAATATAAATCATATATTTTACCCGCACAAGGTGCGGGGTATCATCTAGTTGTCGATTATGTAAATGGACGATTTTTCATATATTTTAATTAAAAAGAAAAATAAACTACTTGTTAGACTAAAGAGATGGATGGTGATCAATTATCCATAACAAAATCAGAAAATATATTATTTTTCTTTCGAATCATCTTGGTCAAACACTAAAGCTATATATTATTCCACCTATTGCTATTTGATCATTTATAATTGGCAATACTAAGTGATGTTGTTGTACAATTCTTACACATAAATGTCTTTTTGTGCTTTGAAGTTTTGAATTATTATATTTGACTATTGACCAGTCTGAACGAAGTATTCATAGCTATCACCCTATTATTAACTAGCCTCTTCTTCGTTGCCTATTCCTCAACAAGTTTTCTAGATCTTGCAATTGTTAGAAACCAATGGATCTACGATTTCATATTTATTTTAACTGCAATCTACAGCTGTTTTTTATCATCTACATTTTGTTCTCAGGAATAAGAGTGGAACACCTACAATTAGCTTAGGGGATAGATGCCATAACTTTTTAATTCTTAGCAATGAGAGTTTTAAAATCCTAGCACTAGCTTTCTTTATCCTAATTGATGACACACTGAAAACCAAAAACGGGATATGGGTTATTATCTTCTGCTATTTCCGTAGTCATACTTCATTTCATGTTTCTTTTTTGGGTTAAATGAAGATTTCTATCTCGCAGCTGGCTTCCTAGCAGCCTCTTTTGGACTGTTGTTCGAAATGATGTCCTCAAAGATTTTGGTGATCCCTTTGGTGATTGTTACTGCTGTTCTAGCTTGTTATAAAGGTTTATTGTTTTCGGGTGTTGAGGCTTAGGCCTCCGCCGCACCAAGGGGTAGGTGTAGGGATGAATATTCCTATTATCTGTTAATCTGAGGTTTATGCTGAATAAACTAGACGACTCATCATATTCTAATAAGTTTGATGTTCTTTTGGGGGTGTACTCAATCTTATATTTGAAAAGATTTGAGCTGGTTAAATTATTATTTTTTTCAGCAAGGAGGCAAACATAAGTCATTAACGATTGTGTCATTGTGCGTACATAGTGCAATGAACATTGTTATATAGGCATGGGCATTCAAGTATATTCTGTTTAGTTGGTTCGAATTATTCATTTTCGGTTTATTTGAATAAGTCAAAATGTCGCTGAACTGAACCGATTAAAAATTCGGTTCGGAAATTGATTTATTCGGTTCGGTTACAGCTAAAAAATATGATAGATTATTTATCATACGTAAAAAATTTACTATATTATTGATTCATTTCACAAAATAATACATAATCGCTTATACTATTTAATTTACATATAAATATACTATTATAAACTACTGTATATTTTTTTCTCTAATCGATTCTTTTGTTTTATTCGGTTTGTTCGGTTATGACCGAATTATTTCTATATATGACGGTTTGAAAAAAAATATTTGCCAAAATCAAACCATAACTTTATTTCGATATGGTATGGATTGGTTCCATTTGGTATTACTAGATTTGAACACATATGAAAAACTAAACCGGACATTAGGCTGAACCGAGATTGACAACTCAGAGAAGCCAAATAGAAAAGACAATGAACAAATATTCTAAACAAAATTTAATAACTGAATTGTTATGAAAATCAACAAAAGACGGAAGAAAAAATTGATTGTGGAACCCACTGTCACTATTTGCACAGTAAATTTTCTTCTATATAAACGAACGTTCGCGTTCGATTGTAAACACACATTCTTTAATAACAATATTCTCAACAAGAGAATTCTCTCTCTCTTCTTCTTTTATTCTCGGTGTTCTAAAGCTCTGCGGGTATTAAATTTTTGTCTTTATTTATTATTTCCGATATAATAAATTATCAGTATTATTATAACACGTTATCAGCACGATCGTTCTACGATATGGGCTATATATATATGTAATATTTACTCTGTTATAATGGTCGGGATACCCGCCTATATAATTTATTATTATTATTGTAATGGTTGTTTAACGCACCATTATTTTCTTAATATTACCATGGGCGGTTTGTCGCCTCGTTATTTAATTTACCTGCACTATATCATGGCTGCTAAAAGCACCATAATTATTTATTTACTGTTAATGTTATAATGGATGGCTGAGCCACCTGTATAATTTTATTGTTAATGTCATAATGGATGGCTAAGCCACCGCATATTTATTTATTGTTTCAATGTGGATGATTAAATCACCATAATATTCTGATTATATATCTGTTTATATTATAATCATTATAAATTAAATATGAATATTTTTGTGTTCAAAATAAGATTGCGGTCTCATTTATTCCTCAGACGAATAAATCTAGACTCATATCAACGTACATCTCCAGGAACCCCTGTTCCGTTAAAGAGCATCTTCTTGTCCAACTGGGAAGAAGTAGTACGGATTTAATCAAAAATTCAGTTTTTCCGGTAGCCTTTTTCATAACGGTCACAAAGAATTTTTCACAATATTTTTACTCTCCAACGGCTACATCTAACGGCTATGAACAGTGTTTTTCAACGGCTATGAACAGTATTTTTTAATCTATAAATATACTCATCTCTCATTCATTTCACTTCACTCATCAATTTCTTCTACTCCCAAACTTCTTTCAAACATCTTTCTTTCGATTTTATTTTGTAAGAATGATGAAAATGTTGATCCGTTTGCTTTTAATTTTCTGTGCGATTGTAACTTTTACATCAATTTATGGTCTTTGCATGGGAGATTTTACTCCGGCAGAATTTTCCTTAATCGTTGTTTTACTTTTTGTGCATTGTTTTTTCCTTGTAATTGCTTGGATTATTCATGTAAACGGCTCATTTTAAATGAGTGATTATTACCGCACTAATAAAGTTTTATGATTTTGTTTTAGAAAATCAAAATGGCAAAAGTTGAGAAGCTACAATTTCCAGCTCTAATGATTACCGGAGCAAATTACATCGCATGGACGACTGATGTCGAACTCCATTTAGAGATGAAAAAAATTCCAAACTCTATAAAAGAAAACATCGAATCGCCTGCCCATGAAAAGGCACAAGCGATAGTTTTCCTCAGAAAACATGTCGATGAAAATATTAAGCATGATTATGCTAATATAAAAGACCCAGCACAGCTGTGGAAAGCTCTGAAAGAGCGGTTTGATAACCAAAAAGATATAACTCTCCCCCATGCACTCGACGAGTGGAAATACCTGAGATTTCAGGATTTTGAGAAAGTTGAAGATTATAATTCAGCTATTCTAAGAATTGTGACACAATTAAAGTATTGTGATAAACCTGTCACTGAGGCAGAAATGCTAGAAAAAACCTATCAAACGTTCCATAAAAAACACCGTGTTCTTGCAGAACTCTACAGGATTCGCGGATACACTAGGTTTTCTGAGCTAATGGTAACGCTCCTACTAGCTGAGAAGAACTGTGAACTTCTCATAAAGAATCAAAATTCTAGGCCAACGGGAAGCAAGGCATTTCCTGAAGTAAATGCCACAGATGTAAAAATTCTGGAGAGAAAGGATCAAACCTATCGTGGTCGTGGTCGTGGCAGTGGTCGTGGCCGAGGCCGTGGCCGTGGTCGTCGATTTAATCGAGGACGTGGGAGAAATTATAACCCACAAGAGAGGAATTCATACAGATGGGTCCGATCCGAACAATTCCCAAAGGGAAAAGAACTCCAAGGAAGTTCCACCCAGAAACAAGAAAATGTATGTTTCAGGTGCGGATCGAAAGGGCATTGGTCCCATGTATGTCGAACTCCCCCACATCTTTGCAAATTATACCAAGAGTCAATTAAAGGCAAAGGGAAAGAAGTGAACCTTACAGAACACTTTGAGGGTACAACATACCTCGATTCCTCCGAATTTGGGGACGACTTTGATGATACCATGATAATGGAACATTGATATGCTTGTAATATCTCAAAATAAGCCATGTATAATTATTACTCATCTTTGCTTTGTTTTAAGAATAATGTTGTTTATACAACAAAATTATGTATAATTATTGTGTGATTTTATGAATTAAATTTACTATCTCTTTTCTTGATGTTTATGTTACCTGCAGAAAATGGATCACAACACAAATAGGACAATATCCAAAAATGGTTAGAGAGATTTGTATACTAGTTTGTGGAACAACCCCACTATTCTGAGAAACAAACAATATTTCTCTAACCTAAAACCGACAAATGTTATTGTCAGTACAATATCAGGTCCTACAGACCTGGTTGAAGGAATTGGAAAAGCCAGCTTTATACTGCCAATGGAACAAATTTTTTCCATATAAAATGCTTTATATTCTCCAAATTCAAAGAGGAATTTGTTGAGTTTCCAAGATATATACCTTCATGTGTATGACACTCAGTCAGCAACTGAGAATGGAAAGAAGTATATGTATATAACTTCTGAGAAATCTGGAAAAAAGGCTTATACTTGAAAAAATTCCAAAGTTTCCTTCTGGCTTGCATCATACTTATATAGATGCAATCGAATCAAATCTTGTGATCAAAAGAAATCCTGAGGATTTCACATTGTGGCATGATCGCCTTGGCCATCCAGGCACCACAATGATGCGCAAGATCATTGAAAGCTCACATGGTCATTCACTGAAAATCCAAGAGATATATCAGGGAAATAAAATGACATGTGCTGCATGCTCTCTTGGCAAATTGATCATAAGGCCATCGCCAACCAAAATTGATAAAGAATCACCAAAATTCCTTGAACGAATTCAAGGTGATATTTGTGGACCAATACATCTACCTTGTGGACCATTCCACTATTTTATGGTATTAATTGACGCATCCAGTAGATGGTCACACGTTTGTTTATTGTCATCTCGAAATATGGCATTTGCGAGATTTCTAGCTCAGATAATCAAACTGCGAACTCAGTTTTCTGATTATCCATTAAAGAGTTAGATTAGACAACGCTGGTGAATTCACATCCCAAGCATTCAAAGATTATTGTATGGTAACGGGATTGAAGTTGAACATTCTGTAGCTCATGTTCATACTCAAAATGGTTTGGCAGAATCATAATTAAGCGTCTGCAATTAATTGCAAGACCATTAATCATGAGATCACAACTTCCAACCTATGTAGGGGACATGCTATTTTTCATGCTGAAGCACTGGTTCGGATAAGACCAAGTGCATATCATAAGTATTCCCCACTTCAGTTGGCATTTGGTCGAGAACCAAATATTCCCCATCTCAGAATCTTTGGTTGTGCAGTGTATGTGCCTATAGCACACCACAACGCACAAAGATGGGACCACAAAGAAGGTTTGGAATATATGTTGGTTGTGATTCTCCATCAATTGTACGATACCTAGAACCACAGACAGGTGATGTCTTTACGGCACGTTTTGCCGATTGTCACTTTGATGAAAAAGTATTCCCGGTTCTAGGGGAGAAAATAAGCAAGTAGGAAAGGAAATCAAATGGAGTGTACCATCCTTATTACACCTTGATCCTCCTACTAAAGAGTCAGAACTAGAAGTTCGACGAATTATGCATTTGCAAGCATAGCAAATCAACTTCCTGATGCATTTGCGGATACCAAAACGGTAACTAAATCTCATATACCGGCTGCAAATGCTCCTGCTCGTATTGAAATACCACAAAACGTGGGAAAGTAGATGATACACGAGCCTGAACACGCCGGAAGCGTAGCAGGCCCGTTGGTTCTAAGACTAAGAATCATAAGAAACAAAAGAAGTTGAAACTCATGAAACCCCAAAGTAGCAGAAAGTACTTGGAGGAAACAAATCATGAGACTCATGATAATGTAGAGCATCAAAATCTAGAAGAAAATCATGAGATTTCTATCAATTATATCCATAATCAAAAGATATGGAAAAGAAAAGAAATAGATGATCTCGATGATGTTTTCTCATATCTTGTGTCACAAGAAATAAATGAGGAAAAGGAAGATCCAGAGCCAAAGTCTGTATATGAATGTCAAAAAAGACATGACTGGATAAAATGGAAAGATGCAATACAAGTCGAACTTGATTCGCTTAATAAACGAGAGGTTTTTGGACCCATTATGCTCACACCCGAAGATGTGAGACCAGTTGGATCTAAGTGGGTTTTCGTTCGCAAACGAAATGAGAAAAATGAATCGCGAGATATAAAGCTCGTCTCGTAGCCCAAGGTTTTCACAAAGACCTGGAATAGACTACGAGGAAACGTATTCTCCTGTTATGGATGCAATCACGTTCAGATTCTTAATGAGTCTGACGGCTGATGAAAATTTAGAAATGCGTCTTATGGATGTCGTTACGGCATACCTATATGGATCATTAGATACTGATATCTACATGAGAATTCCTGATGGTTTTAAAATGCCTGTAGCATTAAGTTCTAAACGAAAAGAGTTATGTGCAATAAAATTGCAAAGATCGTTATATGGGTTAAAGCAGTCTGGACGTATGTGGTATAATCGTCTCAGTGAGCATTTAACAAAAGAAGGATATGTAAATGATCCTATATGCCCATGTGTTTTTATCAAGAAAACAATATCTGGATTTGTAATAATCGCAGTATATGTTGATGATCTAAACATAATCGGAACTCATGATGAGATACAGAAAGCATCAGATTATTTAAAAGGAGAATTTGAGATGAAAGATCTCGGGCAGACAAAGTATTATCTTGGCCTTCAGATTGAGCATTCTGAAAAAGGTATATTTGTGCACCAATCCACATATACCAAAAGAGTGTTAAAAAGATTTAACATGGATAAGGCAACTCCACTCAGTACTCCCATGGTCGTAAGGTCACTTAATATTGAAAATGATCCATTCCGACCACATGAGGAAAACGAAGAGATACTTGGTCCTGAAGTACCATATCTAAGTGCAATCGGAGCTCTGATGTACCTTGCAAATTGCACACGGCCTGATATATCATTTGCTGTTAATCTTTTGGCAAGATTCAGTTCGTCCCCTACACAAAGGCATTGGAACGGGATTAAACATATTCTCCGTTACCTTCAAGGGACCACTGACTTAGGATTATTTTATCCTAAAAATTCAAAAGGTAAAATGGTCGATTTTGCAGATGCAGGATACCTATCGGATCCACACAAAGCCCGATCACAAACGGGATACGTTTTCATGATCGGAGACACTGCTATATCTTGGCGTTCTCAGAAGCAGACACTGGTGGCTACTTCCTCGAATCATGCTGAACTTATTGCACTCCATGAAGCAAGTAGAGAATGTGTTTCAGTAAGATCAATAAGCCGACACATTCGATCAAGCAGTGGGATTCTCCGAGATACGGAGCCAACAATCTTATACGAAGATAATGCTGCATGTGTTGCTCAAACGAAGGAAGGATATATCAAAAGTGATAGAACGAAACATATACCTCCGAAGTTGTTCATGTACATCCAAGAACTCGAGAAGAATAAGGAGATTGAAGTGAGATATGTCCGTTCATGCGACAACGCAGCTGATCTTTTCACAAAATCACTACCCACCACTATGTTCAGGAAGCATGTACATAGTATTGGAATGCGTCGTCAACAAGATCTCTAAGACAACCTCAATCAAGGGGGAGCTTACGCAGTTGTACTCTTTTTACCTTACTATGATTTTTTCCCATTGGGTTTTTTCAAGGTTTTTAACGAGGCAACAAAATGCGTTGAGCAGAATATGAATATGACATTGGTCTCCAAGGGGGAGTGTTACGAAAATCAACAAAAGACGAAAGAAAAAATTGATTGTGGAGCCCACTGTCACTATTTGCACAGTAAAATTTCTTCTATATAAACGAACGTTCGCGTTCGATTGTAAACACACCTTCTTCAATAACAATATTCTCAACAAGAAAATTCTCTCTCTCTTCTTCTTTTATTCTCGGTGTTCCAAAGCTCTGCGGATATTAAATTTTTGTCTTTATTTATTATTTCTGATATAATAAATTATCAGTATTATTATAACATGAATAAAAATAAAACCAAATATTTATTGTGTAGTGGCCATAGTTGGTAATCACTAATCACCAACTATTCCATTGTTATGGTCCTTAGACCTTATGGTATATGAATGTACCCGAAGGGACTAGAGATAATCGATTAATAAATAATTCTAATAATAGCCATTAAATGATAAATAGAGACAAATTTGTTGGAGAGGAAGAAAGTGGGTCCTAGGGTTTCCTCACTCATGCGTCTCTCTCTGTCGTTTTGATTTCCAACAAAGTCTCCTTCTACAGTCTTAAGAGACGGAGCCAGTGAGAGCGAGAGAAAGTTACTCCACGTTCTTTGTTTCTTCCGATTCCATCTCTCTCTCTTCTTTTATAGATACAGCAACAGGCGCGTGCGTTGTCAGTTTTCTTGAGAGTGGATCGAACGAGGAAGAAGAAGATGGGCAAGTCAAGGTGTTTCATGGACATTAGCATTGGAGGCGAGCTTGAAGGAAGGATCATTATCGAGCTTTACGATGACGTTGTCCCCAAAACCGCCGAGAATTTCCGATCACTTTGCACCGGCGAGAAAGGCATCGGTCCCAATACCGGCGTCCCTCTCCACTACAAGGTCTCTCCTCTCTCTCTCGAAATGTAGAAATGGGTTTTTGTTGTTTTCTGAGATTTAGGGTTCGTAGTTTAATGGGTCATTCGTCTCTGCTTTAAAGCTTCTGCCTTTTGCAATTAGTTTACTGTAGATAACAGTAATAAAGGAAAGAATTAAAATGGAGGATGCAGTTGTACTGTAGAACGCTTCTTGGCACATCTTTGAGTTTGAAGTTGTTTCCTTTATGATTTATTGTATTTGTATATTTGTTTCAGGGGATGAAATCGTGTAAAGTCGGTTCCTTTATGAATTATTGTATTCGTATATTTGTTTCAGGGGAATCGATTTCATCGTGTTATCAAGGGGTTTATGATTCAAGGTGGGGACATATCAGCTAATAATGGTACTGGTGGTGAATCAATCTATGGGTTGAAATTTGATGATGAGAACTTCGAGCTGAAACATGAGAGGAAAGGGATGCTCTCTATGGCTAACTCTGGCCCCAACACTAATGGCTCTCAGTTTTTCATCACGACGACTCGCACTTCTCATCTTGATGGGAAACATGTTGTCTTTGGAAGGGTTACGAAAGGAATGGGAGTGGTTCGTTCGATTGAGCATGTTACCACTGAGGAACAGGCTTGTCCTTCTCAGGATGTTGTGATCCATGACTGTGGAGAGATTCCTGAGGGTGAAGATGATGGGATTTGTAACTTTTTCAAGGACGGTGATGAGTACCCTGACTGGCCTATTGATCTAAATGAAAGCCCTGTAGAGTTGTCTTGGTGGATGGAGACTGTTGATTCTATCAAGGCTAGTGGAAACGAGCACTTTAAGGTGATTTTTTTCTCAATGTTTATGACTTAACGTTTTATATATGCATTTCTTTTGAGTCTGATCTGTTTTTGAACTCGATTTAATCTCAGAAACAAGACTACAAGATGGCTCTTAGAAAGTACCGCAAGGCTTTACGCTATCTGGATATCTGCTGGGAGAAAGATGGCATTGATCAAGGTTGTTCATCACTTTTTCTCTCTCTATATGTTTCCACTCGCTGCGTCTCAGGAGATATTGATCCAATACATGCAATCATGCATACCATTGTCTCTTACTCAATCTTTGTACTTGTGATCTTGCAGAGACGAGTACTGCATTGCGTAAGACAAAGTCGCAAATCTTCACTAATAGTGCTGTAAGTTAGTGCTTTTCTCTATTTTTAAGCTATATTCCGAAGTCTATATATGGTCTGTTTAAGTACCATCCGAAGTGTTACCGTCTCTGGAATCCATTGGGTTTAATTAGTACAACCTATTTATTTTCTTGGTCTCTCGGTTTTTCCACATTGATATTTTGGCTGAATCAGCTTAATACACCTGCATTTTCGATATATGGATAAACGACTGGAGAATATATAATGTAAACTAGATATTGAAGCTGACTACATGTAGCACTGCCACTTACATTGGTTTTGTGCTGGTTGATTCTTTTTTTCTTTTTTTGTGAATTTATAAGATAGGTTGTCCTTGAGATGTGCTTATGGGACATTCATAAACTGATTTAATCAACGCTCATCTAAATTTGACTGCTTTAGCTTCCCTCTATAGATTATCTTTGCAATTGTAATATCTCTTTGTGTCGTAACTGGCTCCTGTGGCAGGCCTGCAAACTGAAATTTGGAGATGCGAAGGGAGCGTTGTTGGACACCGAATTTGCTATGCGTGAGGAAGATAACAATGTAAAAGCATTGTTTCGACAAGGCCAGGTACTTAAAAAAAGTTATTGCCCGACCTTATTATAGAATCTAGGCCTAGGTGTAAGTGTAACAGATACTATGGATGTCTTTTGAATATGATATCCGCTTCATAACTATGCTTGTTGGTGATATTAGGCATACATGGCTCTCAATAACATCGATGCTGCTGCCGAAAGCCTTCAGAAAGCTCTCCAGTTCGAACCAAATGATGGTGAGTCATTATCTACCAAGAATCTTTTTGTTGTGTGGTTTTGCTTTTTTGGTTTGTGGTTATTGATGTACGAGTATGTTGCACGCTTAAGCCTATTGAGAGAGAAACCTAACTAGCTTGTTTCTACGTGCATGATGTTCAGCTGGTCTCAAGAAAGAATATGCTGCTGTAATGAAAAAGGTCAGTTAATGTTTGTTTGTTTTGCAGTGACGTAACTTCTAGTATAAATGTACTTAGCTGATGTTAATAACTTAAGCTCTATGTGTTTTCAGATCGCTGTTAGAGACGATAAAGAGAAAAAGCAATACCGCAAAATGTTTGGATAGGTTGTTCTTCTACATTTTAGGGGTAATCCTAAATTCATCTATATACACTGTTTCATTTTCGTGTAAGCCACCATTATCTTGATGGTAATGATTTGATGTTTAAGCTTTTGTTTTGCTGTCTATGTAGGTTTGGTTGGATAGTGGAGAAGGGACTAACAAAAAAAGGTGAAAAGAGCATATACAAGAAAGAAATATTCAATAGACTTTTGGGGAACTGTTTCTGTTTCCCTCATTTTGGTAAACAATGTTTACTTCTGCATTCCAGCAAAGACTGATGCATAATTTTCTACCCTAAAGACAGATTCAGTGAGATTATTAATGCAATTTTGAGTTACTTCTGTCGCTCTTGTTCTTGCTTTCTTCCCCATTTTTTCCTCTCTTTTGCTTGAATTATGTGTTAGGAAATGCAGAAATAATCAGCAAATAGGTACACAACAATCTTGCGGAACTGTTGTTGCATGAAACAGAGAACTAATACAGAGCCATACAGATTACCCAGTGATCATCTTCATTTCCACAATGTGTTTAGTTTCGGATACGTTTTCTTCTCCTGTCCCTTGTCTCTTTATTGATTCTTGGTTGAGAAAATTTTCTGTTCATTTACATACTCAAGTACCCATAAAGATGGGAAAACTGTCATTATCCACACCCTCCACAAACTTTTACATGAAATTACACCCTCGTTTTATTTTCGATCAAATTGCACACCATTGACAAACTGTCTATCAAATTGCACCTATTTTTTAAATTTCTGGTTTGTCTCTTGACTTAACCAAGTAACCCGTGTTTTGCTTAAACGGATTAATGAAAACCGGATTAAACCACTAAGACCCGACTTAAACCATTTTAACGGTAATTAAAAAAAAAAAAGAAACTCGAGTTTTTTTCCCTTGAGTGATAAAAAAAATTCCCAAATCGAGTTCTGGGTTTCTATTGACGAACCCTAATCCTCAAAAATTGGTTGTAATGGAGAAGTCCGATGATAATTAAAATAGGATATTTGATGATGCTTTGGCGAAAGAAGACGAGGCTGAAGAAAATGAACCTGCAGAAGACGTATCTGTCGAAGCCGATTAGGTTCATGTTCCTGGTCGTGTTTACGTTCCGTTCGAAAAATTAAAACACAACTCCACATTCAAAAGAGTTTTGAAAATTCCAAGAGTCCAAGTTACATTATTTAAACAGTTAGATTCGTTTCGTGTCCCCTCCCTCAAAGTAATCATTTTTATTTAATTCTCCGTCGGAACAAAAAAAATGTCGTCAAGTTGGGACGACGACGAGGAATTTACAGAGGAGGAGCTTCTCGCTGTCGAGGCCATCGAAGCTTCCCATCTCTCCTCCTCTTCTCTTCTTCTTCTTCTTCTTCTTCCCGTACTCCGACCGTACTGCCTCCCACATCTGTCCACGTTCACGAGAATCCAAGTCAAATCCCTAATCAGATCCGTCGCCAATTGCCTCCTTCCATCACTTCTCCCACAGAACTAGCAATATGATATCTCTGAATACAAAGCCGGAATTCTAGATATGATCGATTGATTCAAAACAGAAGAAAGCTTCTAAATCTAAAAAGAAATTGTTTTCTGAAACCAGAGTGTGAATTCAAATCCAACGCAAACCCAAATTGTAACAATTTCAATGGTAAGGACGACGAACAATAACTCGAAGAGAAAGACGAAGAGGATAGACGACGACAGAGAGGATGTTGACGGAGATGCCGGAGGCGGCGAGCTCGAGAAGACAGACGACAGAAAATAAAAGGAAACATGTATATATGAGTTTCTATTTTTTTTTTAATTATAGGATAATTGTCAAATACGAGATTGAAAAACAGAATCTTTTCTTAATCTGTTGATTTACTATTTCCTTTTACACGCGTATATGCCTCGTCTGTGATGAAGAAGGCAGTGATGAAGAAGGCAGTGATGAAGAAGAAGATCGACGATAAATCGAGTTTTTTTTTTTTTTTTTAATTACCGTTAAAATGGTTTAAGTCGGGTCTTAGTGGTTTAATCCGGTTTTCATTAATCCGTTTAAGCAAAACACGGGTTACTTGGTTAAGTCAAGAGACAAACCAGAAATTTAAAAAATAGGTGCAATTTGATAGACAGTTTGTCAATGGTGTGCAATTTGATCGAAAATAAAACGAGGGTGTAATTTCATGTAAAAGTTTGTGGAGGGTGTGGATAATGACAGTTTTCCCCTTACGTACATTTGTAATATTGCAGAACAAGCGCCTGTATCTTGAGCATATTAGTCAATATGAGACAATCACAGAAAAAGGTTGTAACATGTATCATCTTCACGAACAAGCTCATGTATATTTTAGTAGAAATGTCAACTGGGCTGATCCGGTCCGAAACTCACAACTTCGTTAAATTCGTAGATATTCACATTCAATTAAATCTAATCCAAAATGTTTATAGTTTATATATTCAAATCTGGTTCGGTTTAATAGATTTTTCCGGCTTCATGAGTTTTTTTTTAAAAAATGAATTCAAAAGCAAAACTAAATTTAAGGGCAATTCTAAAAAATAGCATACTTTCATGTTTTTGTCATAAAATAGCACACCAGGGTGAAAATGACAAAAATAGCATTCATTAAAGATGAAAATACTATTATATCCTTATTTTTCGTTCGTTTCTTCTCAATTCCGTAACCCTAAAACCTAAACCTCAAAATCTAAACCCTAATCAAGGACTTATGAACCCAAATTATTAGTTTAATTATCTTTAAACCATGTAATGAATGTTATTTTTGTCAAATTCACCCTCTTATGCTACTTTTGTGACAAAAACATTAAAATGTGCTATTTGAGTATATTCTTCTAAATTTAAATATAAATGATGATCAATATTCTTTTCTGTCAAATCCAATTTAAATCGAAATAAAAGTTTAACCAAATAAATCAAAATTTAGATTGGAATACCAAATAAAAAATAAAACAAAAATATTTTAACTCTATGTAGTAGAGACTATAGAATTAAGATTCTGATATTTTTCAGCTATTTTCAAGTATCAAAGCTATTTAAAAGCTACATATAAAATGTAAAAGAAAAGTTATTAAGTTTTGGCATGTGTAAATCATATCAAAATATAAGTCTATAAATATCGTTATATGTAGTATGGAACGTAAATGCTTTCAACCAAATGCAAGTACAAATCAGTGTTTCAACGTATTTTGGTAGAAAAAGACATTTATACTTGTTTAAGACATGTACACCAATACAAAAACTAGACTATGATACTATTATATTTATTTATCAGAATGCTTAGAACATTATATACCATACAAAATAAGTTTCGGTTTTTCAGAACATCACATAAACGCGACACGACAAGCAAGCATTCAAAATGAAGTTTAAGGAAAAAAGGGATTTGAGTAGATGCCTTACTTTTTACCTTGGTCCATCTCGAGAAAGGAAGAATTGGATTGGGACCAAATAAAGCTTCACTAATCTTAAAAAAAAAAAGAACAGAAGACGCCAATGAGTTTCAGGTCAGTGTAATTTTTGTTTCCAATTCGATATACAAAAGGATTTCTAAATCTAACATCTACTATTTTGTAAATCTTTTTAGCTATGTACAGAGTTGAATTCTAAAAGCGAGATCTTCCTCATGTTCATATTGTGCTTTTCATGCATCAGAGCTGCAAATTTCCTACATCTGAATGCATTGACAAGGTCATTTGTGCTAAAATACCAGACAAAAATTCTGATTACTTGTGAATACCTTGACAATCTTGAATGTATCATGTCCTCCATTGAGATTTTCTATTTCAATGCTCAAACTAAACTCATAAGTCTTTCCAATTAAGTTTTTGATACCATCAGGTATTTCGGTTGGATCTTCAATCTAACATATAAAGTTTAAGACCATTTAAAACAGGTAAAACATTTGGAAATTTATAATCTATATTCTTATTTTTTTCTCAAACATTACCTCATCAAATGAACCGTTTAAGAGCTGAGTGGAAGTTTGTTTGACAATTTCGTTTGCTAAGCTGTTAAACAACATCCATTTTGTCTGGCCTGTTTGATCCTTCACTTTTAGATGGAGCTTATATCTTGGAACAAAGTCAGGTAAACTTAAGTAATTAGTCAGGATAACATAAGTAATGGGTATAACATAGTGCAATTTTTTTTAAAAAAAACAGATATATCGAGGAAATTTACTTGGCAATCACATCTTTGACATTTGATTTACAAATCTCACACCACCACTTTGGTTTAGTGTCGATTTGTACAACTTCATTTGGTCCTGGTAAAACTCTGAAAACTTTTTTGTGATTTTTTTTTAATGCAACTGAAGTAATACCAACCCTAGTCTGTGTCTATCTCAGTAATTGTTGCCAAAAGTTTTGCATTTCCAGCCTATAAAGCCAAACAAATAATAACAAAGAACCATAAATTTCTAGCTTTTATAAATTAGGCCGATTATAAAGCAGATGTTTTATTTGAATACCTGAATAGAGCAGAGAAGATCATCAATTGTGGTGACAGGTAAATCGTTCCAATAGTCATCACTGACCCACACAATATCAGATTTTGGTTTGCTCACCAAAAGTGTTAATCTGAATCCATCATTTGGCAAACTAATTGAAATTTTTTTGACAGTTATAAAATACAAATTTATTAAAATGAAGTTAGAAAATGATTGAAATATTGGATTTTATGACTTACGAATTGACAAACTCCACCACAGAAGGATATGTTGAATTTATCTCAAGAGTACTTGAATTGAAAGCATTTGAAAGACTCTTGACACCTATAAATAATTTACACTCGAATATACACTATTAGTACTTTTAAATAAGTTGCAGACAATGACTTTTAGTGACAAAAAGAAAAAATAAGCACGGGTCAATAAAATGCTCTACCTCTAAATTCTGTGATTTTTGCAAATCGCAGCAAACAAATGACTCTCTTATTTCCTGCATTTTCGGATGCTTGAAAGCGCTTCTCAGCAAAGGTACCCCATAAGGTACAATCGATTCGGGAATCTCTGTAAATAAATACTAACTTTTAGATTGTGAAGTGTTTCCACATAATTATTTACAAAAGAAATGAACACTTACTTGGAATCTCTTAATTCAAACTCAATTTTTTTTTTTTTTGGTTTGTTAGCTGCTTGAAGTGAAGTAATTTTGCCAACAGTAACAACTTCACCAAAAATATCTGCAATTAAAAATACACCACATATTACATTATCTAGTGTTAAGAAATTCAAGATTAGTTAATTTTTTCCAGAAATTTTATTAGTAAAGCTTACCACATAGAATGCGCTGGTTTTGTCCGGCAAGAATGGCGTCAAATGTTGATAATGTCAAATAAATGTCATCTGAAACATTGTCGGATTTTGATATAAATGTTTCCTTGATGAAGCCAATCTTGTAAGGATGTTCCGTAGGCCTATATTTTCCAATTGCATTGCTTAAGAGAAGTTTTGAATTACTTTCCACTGACCCTTCTGCAGATACTTCTCGTATTTGCCCACTTGTTCTCTCTTGATAGAAGCATGTATTTTTGTTCCTTATAAGAAATTGTCAAAAATGTTAGTTACTTAAAAATAATGAGAATATGTGAATGGTTGAAGCAGAATTTGATGTGATCAACTACCTTCTTGATCTGCTAAAACCATCTCGAGTGTTTCAGCAGAATTAACTTGAATTTTCCATGTGTGCAGGATTTTAATTTGGATTCTCCAGGCGGTTTTGAAAAGGTTTGATATCTTTGAGAAGAGAAATTGGAAGTGTGTTTGCCATTTTTTTTTTTTTCAAAACTGGGAGGTATGTTTTTTGTTTGTGAAAAAATTGGATGTTTGGGTAGGTATATATAAACTAATGCATAGAAATAAGTTAGGATATCAGTTGAGGTTAAGATTTTTATTGTAGAGATATTAGGAATTATACTATATTATAACTTATACTCGGATATATTTGGATAAGGGTTGTTAATTTCAAACTCAATTTTTATTGGTTTTTTTCAGATATTAAGTTAGAATATACTCATGCTTCAGATATAAGTTAGATTTTTCTGTTTTTCCTAAATTTCATAAGTTTGTATATTGTAATATACAATATAGACGAGATTTAGGGACTAATGGCAATGGTGGTTTGATTTCTAGTTTGATTTTTTTCGTTTTATAAATAAGTTAGGATATCGGTTGAGGTTAAGATTTTTATAGTAGAGATATTAGGAATTATCCTATATTATATAACTTATACTCGGATATATTCGGATAAGGGTTGTTTCAGATATTAAACGCTGTTTTTCCAAGATTTTATAAGTTTTTATATTGTAATATACAATATAGGCTAGATTTAGGGACTAATGGCAATGGTGGTTTGATTTCTCGTTTGATTTTTTTTCGTTTGATAAATAAGTTAGGATATCGGTTGAGGTTAAGATTTTTATTGTAGAGATATTAGGAACTATCCTATATAATATAACTTATACTCGGATATATTCGGATAAGGGTTGTTCAGATATTAAGGGCTGTTTTCCAAGATTTTATAAGTTTGTATATTGTAATATACAATTTAGGCGAGATTTAGGGACTAATGGCAATGGTGGTTTGATTTTTCGTTTGATTTTATAGGCGAGATTTAGGGACTAATGGCAATGGTTGTTTGATTTTATAGGCGGGATTTAGTGTATTTAAATTTTTTATTTTTTTATCGTCAAATGGTTATCGTCACGTGGGAAAAAATATGCTTAGATCTTTTTGTTAGTGATCAGTTTTCATTTAAAGAACTAGAAGAGCTGCTAAACCTGCGCATGCGCGGGGTGGTCTTCCGTTGGTTATATTTTTTTCATATTATAATTAGTTCCAATAAAATTTCGCAATCCAGAATATTTTCATATTTATTTGTCATGCGCGGGGTGGTCTTCCGTTGGTTATATGTTTTTTTCATATTATAATTAGTTCCAATAAAATTTCGCAATCCAGAATATTTAAATATGTATTTGTCCATTTATGTATATTTTAAGAATCTAGATATCATTATTATATATATATATATATATTCCACCAAAATCCCAAATTGAACATGATATTTGTGAAAAGCAAAGCAAAATATTTAATAAATAATTAAAATAGTTTGTTTATGGTTTGTAAGAAAAGAAGGCATTGCAAAAGCTTGATTCCTTGTTTTTGTCTTCTGCTCGGCGGTTGTCTTTTGGTTCCATCGAGGTTCCTGTGTGAAGTGAATAATATTTAACTTCTGATATTATATTTTTTCTCATTTTAACATGGCGTAAATTATTAGCTGGAGTGAATTAATTGATATAATTAGAGATGTCCGGTTTTTTTCATGCGTTTGGACGTCCATTTAAAAATGACAGTATACATTAATTTATTCAATAAACTATGGTAATTTTTGTTTAAAATATCTATTTAATTTTTCCCGTTATTTTGCCTTTAAATCATTGAAAGTTTTTTTTTGTTATTGTGTCTTTTCTAGGAAAAAATGTCATACTATTTTAGTATTTTCTCATCTTGTTATTAAAAGATACTCTGAAAATGTATGAATTATTTATTTAATTCTCGGTTTTATATTTTGCTATGTTGCTTATGGTTGAAATCTTTCTTTTTTTCCTTTCATAGTTCATGTTTTCTCGCCTTGATGTATACTTCATGTTTTTGATATCTTATTTTGTAACGGACTTGTTTTTTTCGATTTCTTTGTGTCAACGCATGTTTTGTATGCCTGTACGTTTTTTATTCTCTATGTTTTTGGTTTTTTTTTAAATGATTGTTTTACCACCTTTTAATTTGTAATTTCTGTGATTGACGAACCTGGATTGTCTCTTTTCTCCCTCTCTTAATTGGTTTAGAACCTTTTGGTATTGATTATCCTAAATATAAATCATATTTTTCATATGTTTTTAAAATGTTAGATAAAAGAAATAATAATCTATTATATTCGACTAAGACATTCCATTATAGTATCTGTTCCCAACCATTACACTTTATCTGGTTCATCTGCAGTCATTGAATAAAAGTATTATTATACATAGTTGTATAATTTGGTGTATGAGTTATGAAGTTTATAATTATTTAGTTCACTATCTCACTTCTAAATAAAACTTGTTTCTTTTACGATATTTTAGTCCATTTGTAAAGAATTCAAGTAATATGATTGAAAACTGATTTGTGGAGAAATAAAACCACATTATCAGATTTATATAGCAATTACAGAAGAGAGCTTGTAAAAAAATTTGAATTATATCCTATTTTCCAATAATTATACGTAGATTCCCATGATGTGTGTCCAACATATCAAAGTTCTTGTTGCTTTAATCCCACAACACACACCAATCCTAACATCTCTATCATTTTTTCTCATTAATTATCATGACTTAAGATACCTACAGTCTCACGCTCATTGGCAAAACACAAAAATATGAGTAAAGATGAAATCGAACGGACTAAAAAAGTGGGAGTAGAGCTGTAGAGGAATAAAATAGCTATTCCAATGGCCAACACATTCTGAAGTCCTTGTATGCTTCCTGAACCACCTTTTGCCTAGCACCTTCCGTTTTGTTTCTTGCTTGCAGACATCGTGTCACACATGGCTAGAAAAATGGCAAGTATAAGCTTGCCCCTACGCATGGGTACCTATGCATCGAGACAAACAGTTTAAGTAAAATGAGATGGAAGAATAATAAAAATACCCAATTGTAACATAACAGGCAAGGGCCATGTTGTCGGAAAAGAAAAAATCTGAATCCTTGAAAAGGACTTTGCTTGTGTCT
The DNA here is from genome assembly GCA_010577795.1 of Isatis tinctoria. Classification (NCBI taxonomy): domain Eukaryota; kingdom Viridiplantae; phylum Streptophyta; class Magnoliopsida; order Brassicales; family Brassicaceae; genus Isatis; species Isatis tinctoria. The sequence goes on along the minus strand of CM021246.1, from coordinate 5,560,853 downwards.
ACAGATGAAAGTATGATAAGGTGTGGGAGGAGGACCATGGCAGTAAGAGTGATTGTCTTCTTGTTCACAAAACCTCACATGCAATGTAAAAAAAGCATTAAAGTTGCGGCTCCCTTCTTCAATTCTCAGTCCAATTTATCCGCTGCTTTTTCCTCCGACGGTTCGGAGCCACCGATAGAGACTGAGTGCAAAACTACAAATTTTCGAGTAAGAGCAACACATGTTACACATCAACATATGTATTAACTTACAAAAAAACATATGTACTATACCATGAGGTGTAATAACACCCAAATCTTAAAATTAATCCACAAGCTGAGTTATCATATGTTACATATTGTATTGCTCATTTTATCAGATCAGAACTACCTTTTTCAATATATATGATCTTGGCTGCCGACAATATCAACACAAAAACCATAAAAGCGAAAGGCACCTGGATTTTAATTAATTTCTTGATACAAAGAGTGAAGAATCTTCTATAGAAACTCACGAACAGATACAAAGTGTGGAAATACATAGTAATACCTTTTCAGTAGAAAAGAAGTTGATCTAAAACCGGCCACTAACTCTATCCAGAATTTGGGATCACCGAGAGTATCTTGGATGCAAATGCAATATAATCATTGCCATATAAAACAACAAATAACTAAAACCTTACAGCATAAACCAAACTTGATGCAACACATGATGACAATTGAAAGAGTGACATCACGACTTGCCTTCACCATCCTCTCTCGTTTCTCATTCTACAAAGAGAAACATTAAATACTCAAAAGGCTTGAGATTAACTAAACAAAACTAACTCTCAGCAGAAATATAACAGAAGAATCGAAACGACATTTTGAAAGATCACTTCTTTAGTAGACTACCTCATAAATCTCTATTTGACTCAATCAGTCAATCCTAAGACGCAAGATATGGAGCGTCTCTTGTCTTGTCATATACATAGTTATTTCTTCCTTTACCAAACGAAACTGGAGTTGGCTTCATCTTGTGTTACTTCTTGGGTAGATGTCAACAAAATTGATATCATAGAGAAAAGTTGCATTGCCAGGTATGGTACAGTCACCTGCATAAACCAATACGAGACTATGTTTTATTCCCAAAGATATATCGATTTCTTAACATTTCTATGAGCAAAGAGCTAGCAGGAACGTATATACAGGGAATGATGGGAAGTGCCGGAAAAGCATCCTGCAGGCTCTGGTCTACAAGCTAGCTGAGGTGGAATCTGAAGTTTACGGTTTCCCCTGTAGATAAAACCGCAACGAAGACATGGTTTCAGCCTAATAAAGACATCCTTCGAACGTAAGAAAATTACAAAACTTGCCTACACGCATAGGAGGTACTCCTTCGCCTCCAGGAATCCCCTGGTCTAGACCCCTAATCACCTAATCAATCACAAAGAAACTAACATCAGTTAAGAAAGCTGTAAAGTCACTATATTGCAACCCAAACGATAAAAAAAATTCTAGTTTCTTGGCCAGATCAAACTTTGCATTGCCCGATTAAACAATTAACTAAATCAACCAATCTTACTCAGGGAATCAAAATTAAAATAATCAAATCCAGCTTAGAACTCGTATAAACTCGTCATCTCTAACAAAAGAATATGATTCGAAAATTCTAATTAAAAACCATAAGACAAAGGGAAGTTTGAAACGTTTACCTTTCAATCGAGGAAGAAAGACTGATCGTCTGATCGGAAAGAAGCAGGAGGAGAGAGAGGAAGGAGAAATTTGGTGAGTGTGTTTGAGATTTTACTGGTACAATTTATAGGCCACTCTCTTGAACGGTGAAAGAAAGCCATAGGTTGGGTAATTAAGTTGATTGAAAGAGGGGAAGCTACGTAAATGGTGTGGAAGACGAAGAATCGAGGCTGTTACCGGCGTTAGAGGGAGGAGCAGAGATTCGCCGACTGCGACTGTTTCGTTTCGACGTAAGGAGACAAAAAAGATGAATATTGGAATTGGGTTTTTGGGCAACATGCCCAGAAAATATTAGAAGGGCCAAAAAAGGAATTCTTTTTTTCGCCTACACAACATTTAAAACCCAAATTAGTTTGGTCTAGATGTTTTCACATTCTCTGCCACGTGACATGACATTAGAGCAGAAGTAGGAAAAAGCTTTCACTCAGATAGCTGTAATTGTTTAATTTAAGTGAACCGAAGATCTCTGTGTGTTTTTGATGGATCTTGGGTCGGGTCAACTCGTACAATTGAGTTGACTCAGTATTTTGTGTCAGTTTTAACCCTTATTATCTTTGTAACCAAACATGTTTTATGTATTCATTCGATGGCAAAAATTGTAATTTAAATCACTTTTTTTAAGTATCTCAAAAATTATACTTGGCGATTAATATTGTAGAGATAATAAGATAAAAAGTTAACGACAACAAATACATTGGGTTTTATGTTAAACCATTTTTTGGTCTGAAATATTTTTTTATTACAGTTTTTTGTTTAATTTTGTAGAACAATTACGAAGGAAAAAATTCTACTTGTTCCACCAGGTTTTATGATAGTTAGAATTTAACTACATCACACTTCTTATATCAGACTTTACTATAACTGGAGTTTATGTGCATCATACTGTGACAAACGATTCTATCTACACCATTCTAATTTCTTTTTTTAATAAATTTACTTTTATTTATTTGTAGAAATTGCATCTTCTATAAAGTGGATCTCATATTTCATTTCATGGTATAAAAACATTAATTAGCTATTTAGTTAATCACTCTGACTAATCGAGCTTTCACATGTTAAATCACCTTATCGTCACTCGAACGTAATTAGGAAGAAAACGTAATGATGAAATAGAAGATTAGATGAAATGGTATGTATGGATTCGTCAACCTTAATTAGTTCAAGTCGCAATTAAAGCGGAGAAGAGTTTCTTCCACCTGAAAAAGGAATGAACTTGCAAGTCAACGTTCTTCCACTAAACAACTGTCCAATGCATTATTCCTTATGAATCCTCACATTCTTTTTTTGACTCATTCGTCTCATCTATTTGGTTCCTCACAACAATTCCCTTTTTTATTTTATTTTAGTATTTCCGTAATTCAAACATTTACAGCCGTACCTTACTTTTTTGTTTACTCACTGTGAATCAATGTTACATTGGTGTGCTAAAAATAATGAATGTTTGTCCATTATCTCTTTTTTAATCAATATTTACAAATATATGTGATAAAATTTTACATTTCCGGCCGTTTGCCACCATCTCTCTCCCCTATAAATAGTCAATCTCTAAACCTCAAAAATAACCATCACATTCATTTATCAAATAACTAACAATTCAAAAGAGAAAGCAATGGCACATTCTCGTTTTCTAAACCTTGTTTTAGTATTTGTGACCATTGCCTCCATACTCTCCACACTTGCTGAGGGTAATAGGGGATTTGGCTGGGGTTTTGGTGGAGGCTCCAACTATTCAAGTGGTTCAAGTTCAAGCCCGGGCTCCGGATGGGGTTGGGGCTCTAGCCGGAACGGCTCAGGATGGGGTTGGGGTTGGGGTACGGGCTCCAACCACTCAAGTGGTTCAGGTTCAAGCCCTGGTTCAGGATGGGGTTGGGGCTCGAGTCCGAACAACGGTCAAAACTCGGGATCCGGTTGGGGTTGGGGTCCTAAGTACACAAACAACTCGGGACCTGGCAACTCCGGTTCGGGCTGGGGCTGGGGAGGTCACTCAAAAAGCTATAACGTCACCTCCAATACACCTAGAAAAATCATAGTTGGTGGAGACAAAGAGTGGACTTATGGTTTCAATTACTCCGACTGGGCTATTAAGACTGCTCCCTTCTTTCTCAATGACATACTTGGTGAGTATATTTTCTTTTTACCTAATCTCTCAAATTGTTATACAAAATATATATATATATATATATATATATATATATATATATAGTTTTAGACTTTTAGTAGTAGCACGTGAAAGGCTGATTAATCCCCTTATGGATAATATATTCGCAGCATAACATACTTGATGAAAAAAGACATATGAGTCAATAAGTTTGCATCATATTAGTCCATGCACATGGTTTTTTGCCAACTTCATAGCTATCATCATTCATATTGTTGATAATATCAACAAGTTTGACAATATTATTAATGTTATGCTTATCCTAATGCAGTGTTCAAATACAACCCACCAGCACCGTTCACGCACAGCGTCTACTTGTTTTCGAACCCTTTGAGCTACGAGAAGTGCGATGTGAAGAAAGGAAAGATGATTGCCTCCCCGAAGCAAGGTGCTGGAAATGGCTTTGAGCTTGTTCTTAACAAAGTGAAGCCTTACTACATTTCGTGCGGCGAGCACGACGGTGCTCACTGTAGCAACGGCACCATGAAGTTCACCGTCATGCCTATCCCCCCTCGTTGGTAGTTTGTATGGTATTAAAAGCCAACTCCAACGTCAAAAGTATTAAAAATTTAGGTTTTCATTATATTTCGTTGTTGTGTCGTCAATAAATGAGATTTACCATTATTCATATTTTGTTGGGATTTGTCGGTGGTTTTTCTTAATTTGTCTTATTATTATGAGATCACCATTGTTTATGTATATTACCATATTTTCATGGTAAAATTAATGGCAAGATTTGGTACTTTTATGCCTAGAAAATAATGACGAAGGTTTATAATCCTACTTATCATCACTCAATTTAAACCTGAAGATGTTTGTCATTGAATTCTCTTAAGCAATAAAGTTTTGTTTTTTTCAACTGATTCACAATGCTTGTGACATATGTAGAGTTCTGAGAAATTTATTACACCTGCATCGAGTTCTCGATCGTTCCGTGCTAAAGAGTTTACATCTTGTGGCTTTTCATGTTACTTTTATGCTTGACTTACTTACATGGAGCTTCTTGGTATATGCTCATTTCATCTCTTTCACGTTGTTTATTAGTATTTTTCTTTCTGTATCTAAGCGGACTTATTTCTGTATTAATTCTCTCTTTTTAGAGCGTTCTTTACATTCTCTCGATCGCAACCTCAAATTTACTTCTTATTAATTAATGTTCCCTTTCACGTTTTCAACACTAATACTGGTATAAGGATAGTTTGAATCGTAAGACTATGACAGAATGTTAGCGTAGAGCATATCTCAGCTTCTTGTAGCATATACTTGTTATGCCTACTTTTGAGTTGGATCTTTTTTCTGAGGCTGATCATAGTTGTTGCACTATATGGCATTTATGCCATAACTTTGGTCTTTGTTTTATCCTGTTTACCTTTGACTGCAACTCTCTCTATGTCAAGTCATACAATGGTATCTTGATTTCAGTCCAATATGTTGCTTATTTTATAATTTTCTGTAGTTTTTCTGCGGTCAAAAGTGTTGATGTTTTGAAGAAGAGAAGAAACAGAGATTGAATTGAAACTGATTTTATTGAACTGAAACTTGTTGTTTACACTTAAGAAAAAATTGGTTTATATAGAAAACAAATAGACACAATAACATAAAGACTTGTGTCTCTTCATACTTGTGCCTCTTCAAACCATAACTACCTAAACTAAGGTCACGACATTATCATGCACCTTTTGATATGACTTTATGATATTATGTATGATTTAATCAAGGACTCAGTTCTCTAACAAAAAGAAGCTTAACCATCTCTTTATTTGGCTACTTTGTTACTGAAGAGCCACACAACACTCTGTTCCTTATTTTGCTACGTACTTCGTCAGGTTGACTGCACCGCCCTTTCACTTCAACACGTATCTGTGCATACTCTTAGGAGTGAGGTATGCCAGTGACAGCTGCAGTTTTTCTCTATACCTTTTGTTAATTGGTGTATGAGAACCCTTGTACCTTGCAGGACCAATCATAAGCTTCCATGCATTTGCTTCTCAGGTCTGCGCTTCTTGTTGCGCCTTCACTTTTGCATTCTTTTCATGTCGACAAATTAACACCTTTTTTTCTTGCTTGGTCTGGTCTTTATGAGCTCTGACTACAAGTCGGTACTTTTACAGCTAGATATGCCACATAATACTCCTTTAGTAAAAGATGTTGCTTGGTTATTCAGCTTTGCTGATGGAACTTATGAGTCATAAGTTATGACACAGTTCTTCTATTACAATGACTTTGTGATCAGGTGAAACTATTTCAGAATAGGTGATAATTAGACCTTATTGTTTTGTTTTTGCTGCTAACTTCTTTGCATTTGTGAGAGTGGTATGTGGAAATGTAAAACCTCGGATAAGGAGCAAGATATTCATTGTTATTGTTTTGTTTTGGTTTCACAGAATCAACATCTTTTTACTAGACAATCTAAGGTCAGTCAAACAATGATGATTGTTTTATTCACTCAAAATAAATGATGTATGGTTTCTTGGGAGCCTATTATCATATATCTAAAGACAACTATGATACATTCATAGTTTACTTTTGTAATATGGTTTCTTGTCCATGGAAACTGTAGTTAACGATAGTAAGTAGTGTTGCAGGTTCCGCGTGCTTTTGGAGAATTCTTCCTTGGTGAACTCAAAGCATTGTCTGGTTCCGTCACAATCACATGCCTCATGGTAGATATAACTTCTGCTGAAAATTCTTAGTCCCATTGGTGTAGTTGTCTTCATACAAATAAGACTGAGTTTCTCAAACCCACCATTGGTGGCTATGTCATTGGAATGGACCATCAGGTTTAAACTGGTTGGTTTCCAGCTTTCTTAGGAGAGAAATGAAACCTTTAACTCTTGTTATATATTATATATATGTTCTATTGTTCTTTGTGTTATGATCATATTGATTACCTGTTGTGGGCGGCTTGTTGTTTAGCTTTTACGTGGGTACAAAGGTAACTAGTGCATGTAATTTTCTGTTTTATGTTATGCTAAATGATTCTTCCTCCGTTTGAAACTTTCCTTTTTCATTTTTTTTGGCGGCTGATGTTTCACATCCAAGGATTGAGAAGTAGGTGAGGCAAAAGATTTCCTTTTTTCTTCTCGGATAATCATCCCAAAAGCTATTTTATTGTTGTTCGATAAGTTTTAGAGTTTATAGAAAAAAACACACCAATGGGAAACAAGATAAATCCGAAAAGTTTAATGAGTAATTAATAATGTGATAATTATAAAGGCAACTTGATAAAATCAAAAGGCGTAAAAACTGTTAGGAAATCAGATTTTCTTTTTCCTAAATCAGTTGGGTTTAGTATTGACCTAGTTATCCTTCACTATAAATACGTTTCTCACAACCTAAACAAGAATATCAAAGCAATTGTTACGCAAATCAAAGCAACGTAAGAAGAAGTAGAAGAAGAAGTAGAAGAAGAAAGAAAAAACAACGATGGCTCTCTCTGCTTCACAAAAGAAGCTGCTCCTGCTCGTCTTCGTCTTGGCGTTTGCATGTCTCTCCTCCTCAGGTGCAGAGGCGCGGAGCTGGAGTTGGAGCAACGGGTCGGGTTGGGGCTGGGGATCCGACGGTTCAAGCAGCTCTAGCTCAGGTCCTGGTTCAGACTCAGATGGTTCAAGTTGGAGTTGGGGCTCGATCCCTGGTTGGGGATCCGACGGCTCAGACAACTCTGGCTCAGGTTCTGGTTCAAACTCTGATGGATCTGGTTGGGGTTGGGGCTGGGGATCCGGCGGCTCAGGTTCTGGTTCAAACTCTGGTGGCTCTGGTTGGGGTTGGGGCTGGGGATCCGATGGGTCAAGTAGCTCAGGTTCAGGTTCGGGTACCAATCCTGATGGTTCAAGGTGGAGTTGGAAGTGGAATCCTAGGTCAGGCTGGAGTTGGAGTTGGGGATCGAACGGTAATTCTGACAATGATGCACCAAGCAGTTCGGGTTCTGTTTCGGACAGTGAAGCACCCAGCAGTTCGGGTTCTGTTTCGGACAGTGAAGCACCAAGCAGTTCGGGCTCTGTTTCGAACAGTGAAACGCCAAGAAAGATCATAGTGGGAGGATCCGACGGATGGAAAAAAGGGTTGGATTACAAGAAGTGGGCTTCCAAGAATGCTCCTTTCTACCTCAACGATGTTCTTGGTAAGCAAATTATTTGGTGTTAACGAATACTTTATATATACTATACTCTATACTCTATTTTCTATGGTAAATAATTTAAATTGGTGTTAATGAATATTTTTTGACATGGTGCAGTTTTCAAGTACGACAAATCTGCCAAGCGAAGAAACAATGTGTATTTGTTCCAGGATCCATGGAGTTACATGAACTGCGACATCAAAAATGCAAAGAGGATTGCTTCAACAAATAAAGGATCCCAAGAAAGCTTCGAGTTTAAACTTACCAAACTTCAGCCTTACTTCTTTGCCTCAGGAGAGCATGAAGGTGATTATTGCAGCAACCACAACATGAAGTTCGCGGTCTTCCCTGTTCTTCACTGATCTGACTAAAGATCTTTTAGCCTCTTTATATGACTTAGTTTTTTTTCTTCTTTGATTACAATATGTGTTGCTTTTTGGGGTTTTTATTTGTTTTGTTTTGGATATTATGAGATTCATGGAGATTCATTTTTTAACTTCATTGAGTTAAATTTTCAATATGTGAAAGACGTTATTAGAAAAGCACACGTAATGAAATAAACTACTTCAACGTGTGATTAGCTGTGATTTTATAATGACATCGCATGGTTCAAACATACAATTATTCGTCTTGGTATAGTCGTATAGAGCTCTACAATATTGTGTTGTTAACTTATATCTATACATGTGGTATATTACCATCGAATAACATGATGAGGCTTATCTAAAATATTTAGATATAAATGATGTATAATGAGTTATTAATTAGTGTATGTATATTAATTGATTTAGAAATTTAATCAAAACCATGTTTTAGTGGATCGTTAATTTTGAAATTCTATTTTTTGTATTATTCGTATAACCTTATTCGTCTTAGTTAAATTTGGAGTGATTTTGATTTCTCTTTCAATTTTAATAAAGTACAGATTTCACATTAGATTTGAAAAAAAACTGGAAATATTTTCAATTAAAAGAAAACAAACTCTCAAACTAGGGGTGGGCAAAAAAACCGGATCCCAAGTCCAAACCCGAACCCAATCCGATATAAGCAGTTTGGTATGGGTATGGATAGTGTGAAATAACCGAACGGATCTTGAGTTATATGAAATTGGATATCCGAACCCGAATGGATATTATCCGATATCCGAACTAAATCCGAAGACATCCGAATATCTAAAACATGTTAGATAATAATTTTCCAATATTCCTTAACAAAATCTTTCAATATTCGTAGACTTATAATTCTTTTTATGTACAGACCGAATAATGCATCTGTTTTTTTTATGCTTGCTTTCAAAGAGAAGAAAAAAACTTATTTGCTTTGGTGACTCTTTTAATAGTATCTATGGATTTTTTCAATACTTAAACTTGCTATGTTATGTTTTCTATGGTCTTTCGTATGGATTTGTTAAATTTATTATGTTCTTTTCGGTTTTGAATTTGAATTGAGTTTAAATATTTTACTTTATTTCCGACACAAATAATTAAATACATATAAATAATTTTCGAGCAATTTAGATATTTGGTAAATATTTTGGAGTTTGGATGGAACCGAAAATAACCGAACCGAAAATAACGGAACCGAACCCGATCCGAAGATGTAAAACATCCGAATGGATCCTATACCTCTAAACCGAACATCCGAAGATCCGAAACACCCGAACCGAACCCGAACGGATATCCGAACGCCCACCCCTATCTCAAACCCTGCATGGGTTGCCAAATCAGCAAATTATAGAACATAGATCCACATTAATCAAAATACCCAAAACCATATATGTGTTATGATCAGACTGACACTAAAAAACATGAGTTTGACAATAGACGTAATCGGCGTTGAATCTTTGCAAAACACAAACACACACGTCCTAACCATTTAACAACGAAAAAAATCATCATCGTAAAATTTTCATAATTATATATATTATAAATCGGTCGACAATTTTAAAATGAAATATATTTATCATTAATTCGATGGTAAATGGCTGTTTATCTATGACGTAAAACCAACAAAATAGATATTATTTTTTGTTTCTACGTTATTAATTGGTTCAAATAAAATCTTCCTAAAATCGTTTGTAATTAGTTACTAAACCGCTGTAAATTTATTCTTTTATTCAATAACGAAAGACTAACGGTTTATATATACATATTACTTTTTATTTATGCAAAATATTATAAATAAAATAGATGCTTTTGAAGCTAAACAAATATTTCGTATTTAATATTTAAATTTGTTTTACAAAATAAAATTATTCAAAATGAAAAATGTAAAATAAAAATAAATGTCATCATCACATGAACTACGGAAAATAGCTCCAGAGGTGAAGCTTGCGGAACTCATCGGTAAATGTTCGTCCACTCGGCCAAAGTACAACTTGTTGTTGTCTCGTCTATCGACTCGTTCGTCCTTTACTCTGACGTCGAGTCTGCAAAGCAGCCGCAAACTCGGAATTTCCCAGGAAAAGTATGTCAAACAAGCTGTTATAAACTTGATTCTCCTCATCATGATCCTTTCGCTTTTTCTCATAAACTGTTTGCTTTGCCGTCAAATTAACACTGATGGTGTGTGTAACATACAACTTAGTCTATTTAACAAAAAAACATACAACTTAGTCAGTTAGTCTGTAACACGGTTGGATCATCATATATATGCATCATGAATCATGGTGGTGGCGACACAACCATCATGGATCGATCCCATCCACATAATCAATCTTTTTAAAAGACACTTCTTGGAAAATCTAATCAGTTTCTCGGATAGTCAATATAATCTTCCATCATGGATTAAGTGTTGAAAATGAAACGTAATCGGAAGAGGTGGTTACAACCTATATCATATTGAAGTCGAATATTCAATACCGAATATCATGTTAGCTAACCATTTTCTTTACTACATAGATAAATATAACAATCATTCTTTATATTAAGATGACGAATCTTTATAACATTTTAAATATTTCTTTCATATGGTGAAGGCATCTTTATGAGTTTATATGGTACACTACGGGATTTTTCGGGCTACGCCAGGGTGTATTACACATATGTTTATTGTTTTAGACTGCAAAAATGGTATCGTAATTTTAGTTGTAATTATATGAACATGTATGAATCCAAAAGCGTTATATATTTATTTAATATAAAAACAATTTAATTTTTTAATTTTGTTTTAAAATTAGAAGTTATTGATGTGATACATTAATGTATGAATATTCAATTTTGTTTTACGACATATGTTTAAAGTCATTTTTTTTAATTAATTTTCCATCAGTTGATTAAAATAAATTCAGTTTAACTATCTGCATATGTTTTTATTTCCTCCTTAAAAGTTTTTTTGATTCAATGTTCGTATCAAATAATATATTTAGTATGTTCTTCATTGTATACGTGTAGTATAAATGTAAGCTAGAATATGTCTTCAAAATTGCATATATCTTTTATATGTTGTTAAAATTTGTAGGCAATCTTAATCTTTTATACGTTTTGCAAAATTTCATAGTATTAATGCATATAATGTTTTATTTTTAAAGATTTTATAATAATATTACTATATTTAACGTGAAGAAATAATCAATTAAATAAACTTTTAACATTTAGAATACACAAATAGTAGTAAAAATGATAAATAGTATGTTTTAAACCAAAATGCATGAAAATTCATTATATTGTTCTCAAGGAAGAATTAATCTATAAATATTAATTGAGGGTTCAAAATAATTTCCTAAATTATCCGATAAATAATGGCTTATGCATATTTTTATTTTTTTAGTTGAAATTATGGTGTTTTCTTCTTAATCAAAGCTTTATTCGGATCCTGTTGTGGTTCTAATATTTGAACAAAGTATCAAAACTGAATTAAGTTATTATAGTCAATAATTGTAGGAATTTTCTGAAATTCAAAAAATCATATAATTTAATGTTTTATATATATAGCCTCTTCTATATAAGTTTATATTTTCTATAAATTATGCATGTAACGTAACTAAGAAACAAACTATATAGCTTTGAGTAACTAATTTTGACTTTGAAATCAAAGCTTTTATTTTTCTTTATATTATGTGTTACTCAGTGCATTAATCTGATTATAACATTTGGTAATGAAAAACCACACAAACAGAAACCAATATGAATTTTTAAAGATACACAAACCGTCAAACCCTCTTATCCTCTTTTCCTTATAGATACTCCTTTATTTTTCTTTTTACATTCTAGACGTCATGTTTAACTCCTTTGCTTAATTCTTCCAAGGCTTTTAAAGCTATGAGGAAACATGGTCTTACACTATATATATAGTTCTTCAGATCGAATACTGAATGAATAATGAATCTCTGATTTTCACTTGGCCAATTAAAACCATCAGCATCTATCCCACTCATTCACGAACACAATCCGAATTCAGCAAACTCGTCAAAAATCCTGCAGATATAGGAAATCATTTAATCATTTAGCTTAGCCCAAATCTGAAAAGTTTTGGTAAACATGAAAGAATAAAATAGATTAGATCATATTTTAACTCATTCAAAAATGATCATGTAAAGCCAGTTTGGTGTGTAAGGCAAAGAAAGCTATAGATAACTAAACATAATCATATTAAAAATCCAACCTAGACCTTAAATTATCATTAATGCAAGATTTTTTTTTCTGCTTAAATTGTCGTTAATGCAAGATTTTTTATTTTCTGCTTTCTTTGCCATGAATATTAAACAAACCGTGTGTTTTTCTTGTCTTGAATAATAATATAACTCGTCCGTTCTTCTCAATTACAATGAGTGTATGTTTGCTTTTTTATTCTGCAATAACACAGGATACTTATGAAGCTCTTCTTTACCTTAGTCACCAACTATGGCTAGCAGTAAATGCCTTTAAATTTCACTTGTAAAGTTGCTTCAGAAGTAACTACTCTGTTTGTTTGCGTGTGTTTACATGTCGAAATCATTTCTTAGGAAAATACAACTTCAGTAGGCATTGCTTTTGGTTGCAAATTGAAACCAAAAAGTGGTAACCGAGGAAAAAGTTGTTTTCAGAGCTTCAAAATACAAAGCAAAAACAAAAGACCTTAACCGGATAAACCTTTGATGAACTTTGCTGCCATTTATGTGACATCATTATCCATTCTCTTCGCCATTTCTCTATCTCAAATTTCTTCTGGTCTCGTAAGCTTTTCAGCATTTCATTGAAATACAATGTCCCTCGGGGTAAGTAGTAGTCTTCAAGTAACCCACTCCAGAACTTGTTTGCTGATGATGATGGTCAAAAGAAGATAAAAAAGCTTGTTAGAAACTCCATCTACTGATAAATTCTTTTTTTAAGTTTATTTCTGAACATAATCATGAAGCTTGCTTTGGTTCAGATCTTTCGAGTCATACCACATCGTCACCTGCGTTCTCGCGGTCCACTCATCCTGAACACCAAAACTCAGCCATAAGCAACCAATGTAGCTATTTACACTTTCCACAAAACAAAATCGATGTTAGTCATTTAGAGGGGTAAATATTTGCTCTCGAATTGTTTCTCCAATTTAGTTCTCAGTGATTCAAGTTGGTGAGCTTCGTCCAGATCTCTGTTCATCTTGAAGCTCATACTCCGCAGTTGGTTAGTAAGCGTTCGTAGCAGAAAGAATCCTATAGTCCAAGGTACACTGAACACATCTCTCGTATCTGGAGAGTGATTGAGATCTCTGTCTTGGCGAGGGACGGATCTGTCGTTTAACACATCTGAAGTTTAGTTTTCTTCTCAAACATTTGTAGCACTAAAAAGTAGATGATTTGAGATTAATTTGGGTTTATTAATGCTGATAGAGAAACTGGAAGGTCAAAAGAGAGAACAAATCTGAAATCATAACGACAAAGAAGAAAAGAAGGCGAAGAGTCTAATGAAGAAGCTAACGATTTATGGTAGCAGTAACGGGAGTAGAAGGTGGGGGGACGGGTTCTTAAAAGATTCTTCATCGTTAAAGCAGTGATAACCATTTAATGGAACAGGGAGGAAGTCGGAGAATTCTGAACGCAGGCGACACAATTGTAGGTAGAAGATGGTTCAGCTATCACGTGGGACCACAAAATTGGGCCGAGAAGTGATTTGTTCTACTGGACCATTTTGTTGGGCCCGATCCTTTTCGGATTTCGCTAGGGCAAGCGATTTTTTGTAGGCTTAAAGTTAATCTCTCCTCCAAAACATGTTTTCAAAGTTCATTATTTGATCGGTTTATTTTCTTTAGGTTCGAATTGGTAAATTGTTTTGATTGGATAAAGAGAGCTTACGTGAAATAAAAAGTGACATGGACACCCTAAGGAGGATAGGAAGCAATCCCATATTCTTTTAGGGCTTTGTAATCGAGTTGGCTGATAATTCAACTCGAGCTAAGAATATGGTGAATATACAACCTAGGATTGTTATGTTTGTAATTTGATTTGTTTTTACAGAGCTTTAGGCTAGGGCTTTGGTGCTAGAACAGTAGAATTATGCAATGACGAAGTTGTTCTTCTTTTTTCTTGTCACAGTGTAATCTTTTGCGAAGCTGTAGCTATATATGGCGTCATTGTTGCAATCATTCTACAAACGAAGTTGGAGAGTGTCCCATCTTCAAAGATGTATGACGCTGAGTCTCTTAGAGATGGATATGCAATCTTCGCATCTGGAATCATAGTTGGATTCGCCAACCTTGTATGTGGGTCTGTATCTTCGTTTTAATCCTCCATCCTTACAGTTTATGGTTTTTGGATTGCATTGCCAAATATGCAACCTAGGTCACATTTTATCCTACAGGTTATGTGTAGGAATCATTGGAAGCAGTTGCGCATTGTCTGATGCTCAGAACTCCACGCTCTTTGTGAAGATTCTTGTGATTGAGATCTTCGGAAGCGCTCTCGGGTTGTTTGGAGTTATTGCCGGGATCATTATGTCCGCAAAAGCAACATGGCCGACCAAATAGATGTGACCGGTCTGGAACTTTTGTGATCTTATTTGCAAATCTGGAAAGAACATGGCTTCTTAGTTATCTTCATTGTTATATGGATACTCAACCTATGTGAGAACTAAGAACATCTTTTGGATCCCTAATTTTTTTTGTTTGTTTAAAACTTCGGAATAAGTCGCTTTGGAGAACATCTTCATGTTTGTATTCTTGTTGGTTGTTCTCTTTTTTATCAAAGACAATGACTTTGTATATGATCAAATTGTTGTTGGTTCACTATTGAACTTTAAAATTTCATCCAGTCAATATGTTACTTAGAGCTGTCAAATGGTTGAGTTGACCATTGGTTGGGCCCAGTCCACACTAATTGGACAGACCATGGTTGAGCCCATATATGAAATGGTCAGATTGGGCCGAGACCAAAAAACCATGGTCTTGATGGGTTTAACCAGTTGGTCACTGGACAACCATTGGGCAACCACTAAAAACCCTTCTTCTTCCTCTACGCTTCTTCCTCTCTGCCTCTTTCCTCTTCGCCTCTTCCTCTTCACTTCTTCCTCTTCGTTCGCCGGAATGTGATTCCTTAGGTGAGTTTCTCTAAATTGATTTGGTTTCTACTGTGTTTGTGGTTTCGTGTTTGTGGGTTCGTGTTTTGTGTTTGTGGGTTTCGATTTCTAAGTAATTGAATATTTTTTTGCAGATAATGCTCCGGTAACGAAAGCCTTCGTTATCACGAGCGCTCTTTTCACGAGGGCCGTTCGTCCACGCTCGGTTTGTCTTACCAGGTATTCGTATTTTGGTGTGTTGCTGTGAATTTCTTACTCGTTTTGAGGTTTTTGGGCTTTTTATGGATTTACTTTAGAATTTCCTGGCTGAACTAGGATCCATTCTCGCTCAAATTTGTCGAATATTCGAGAACTGTAGACTTTTTGGTACTAATGTGTCATTGCCGTACTGTTTTGAGAATATACCAAACATTGGCACTAGAAATGATTTTCGTTTAGGCTTCAAAATTGTTTCCTGTGGCGTTCTGTCAGTGTAGTTTGTAAGCATTCATCTTTACTACATTACGTGGAATATTTTTTGTCATGATTTGTTTGTAGTAACATCATGATTTGTTTGATTTGTTTGGATATAAAATTTCTTGTCATGATTTGTTTGTAGTAACATCAACGAGGACAATGTTTTAAATGATGCTTAGTTAGTTGATGCTTAAGTTAGATGATGCTTAGTTAGATGGTGCTTAAGACAATGTCTCGTATCCTATAGTGGCTTTGAAGAACTATGCGACATCTGTTAAGCCATGTACCAAACATTTGATGTTGCTCTTTAGTTACGAGTACGAGTGTTTTGGCAAACTGTCACACGTGAGTGCCTTTTGTTGTTTCCTTTGTTTCTCCTCTCTTTGCTCCTTTGTCTTCTGTCTCCGTTCTTTCTTTCAGCGTTTAATCGTTTTGTATCTAGAACACACATGTGGCATATGACTCGGTATTTGTTACTCTATACCGTTATGTTTTAGTAGTCATGAACATCTCCTGCAACGATGTTGTTGTCATCGTTCTGAAACTCCACTTTACATAATTCAAAAACCAATGTGGACACAAACCCACCCACCCAACTAAACTAAAGAACCGATGAAAATTGAAATAGTTCAGTCTATACAAGTTGCTAACTAAGCACAACCGGTTTATAATTATATCTTGATATACCGTTCGATTTTTGGTTTGGTGAGTATTTTATGAATTCGAGTTCGGGTTTGATTTTTCTTTTTCGGTTTGGTGTTTCAGGTTCTGTTTTTTTTCCAGGCCTAGTGGCTGTCCCGTTCGTGGAACCTGGAGCTTTTGTTGGGTTTGAGTAAAACCCTAAGCATATATGTACGTCGTCTTAGCATCTGCTTTAGCGTATCTTCCCATATTTGTCTTCCTTCTCATCTCCCGATTCCATCTCTCCCTCCCATCTCCATCTTCTTAGCGACCTCGTCTCCTCTCGAAAGCTCAAATCTTTTTCTATTGTACCGGTGAGTGTTACCCGTTTTCGTTCCGCTCACTTTTCTTCTCTGGGTTTTTAGTTCCCGGAAGATTATTCATTCAAGTGCCTTATTGGAATTAGAATTCACTCTGCTGTGGCTAATATTTGGTTATTTCGGATTTCGTTTTGGGGTCAGGAGCTGATAATAGGATATGTGCCACTGCGTTTGCTGATAATTTTTTTAAGTCCTTCATCTTTCCTTAAGTCGAATGAGAATATAAACAATCTGCCTCTGTTATTCGTATCGTCATCTAGTTTAGCTTTTTCTCTGTCGAATTTATTCTCTTTGGACTTCTTCTGATTTGTTTAATTTCACTGTAATTTTTGGTGGAGTATGAAAAAAATGCAAGCTTCTTGTGGAGGTACTTCAATGGGGTCTCTTCAGCAACCTGGACGGGTTCAAGAACCTGTATTTGCAATGTCCCCAGTGACCAAATTTTCTCATCAACTGAAGTTCAATTTCCCGAGACCTTGCCATTCTTTGTTTCTGAAGAAAAGCCTGGTCGTTCAAAGGAGAGCATCTTCAGTCTCGGTACCAGTAAGAGAGTTTTATTTTCGATTTTGATTATGTGAAAATGGTTATGTATTTCATGCGTGGTTTTGATTATTATGATTGTGACTGACATCTAGGCAATGAAATCCCTTTTGAGGACTATGGTCGTCGTGAAGTGGATCCAGAGGTCGATGAGATTATCATTAAGGAGAAAAATAGACAATTTAGGAGCTTGGAGCTTATTGCATCCGAGAATTTTACGTCTCAAGCTGTTATGGAGACTGTTGGGTCATGCCTTACCAACAAGTATTCCGAGGGACTGCCTGGTAAAAAAGGTAATGAAGTAGGTAAGAAGACCTTCTTTTGTTCTTTTTTGTTACTCATCTTTTGTCCATGTCTCACAGGTATTACGGTGGCAATGAGTTCATCGATCAGCTGGAGACACTCTGCCAGAAGCGAGCTATAGCTACCTTCCGCTTAGATTCTACCAAATGGGGGGTTAACGTTCAGCCGTTATCTGGTTGACCTGCAAATTTTGCTGTGTACACCGCCATACTAAAGCCTCATGATCGTATCATGGTAATCGTAGATTGTTTGTACCCTCCACCTCATCTTTTCTTGTGTGTTTAAGATATTGAATATACTAGTGGCTTCTTTGAGCATTTAGGGTTTGGATTTACCTCATGGTGGCCATCTGTCACATGGGTTCATGACTGCCAAAAGGCGTGTATCTAGAACTTCAATATACGTTGAGTCCATGCCTTACCGACTAAACAGGTGGTGCATTTCTTATGATAGCGTCTCTTCAACTACGTTTATACGAGGCTATTTCCTGATGTCTGAATAATTTTGAGCAGGGATTGTGGACTATGATATGCTCGAGAAAACTGCTGCACTGTTCCGACCAAAGCTTATAATTGCAGGAGCTAGTGCGTACAGCCGAGATTTTGACTATCCTCGCATGAGGAAGGTAAATTCTAACCCTGGTCCTTGAATATTTGCTATATGGTTTCTGTCTAGACTTGGCTTTCGGTGGCGGCTGATGTTTCATTTTCCTGGCTACTCGTATGAATTTTTGAAGATCGCAGACTCAGTTGGTGCTTTTCTGATGATGGACATGGCCCATATCAGTGGGCTTGTGGCTGCCTCTATGTTAGCTGATCCTTTTGAGTATTGTGATATTGTTACAACAACCACTCACAAGGTATGTATGTTCTGGAATCTGAAACATAATTTCCATTTGAATTTATAGAACAAAAAAAGAGTTCTCAGAGTATTCCACTTTTCGTTGAGAGGTCCGAGAGGTGGCATGATCTTCTTCAGGAAGGATCCAGTTAATGGGGTTGAACTTGAATTCGCCATTAACAATGATGTCTTCCCTGGTTTACAGGTTGAGATATTCACCACTCTTTCTAGCTTCCTTAGATAATTTTGCTTTTGACGTGATTAAAAGTTGTTGCATTGTATATTTCTAGGGTGGCCCTCATAATCACACAATCGGAGGATTAGCAGTCTGCTTGAAACATGCACAGTCGCCATAATTCAAGGCTTACCAGAAAAGAGTAGTACTCGCTCTTTTACTCGATCATTAAGTTCTTCTGCACTTCAGAAATTTAAAACAATCTTTTGTTGTGAGTGTAGGTTGTGTCTAACTGTAGGGCTCTAGCTACCCGATTGGTCGAACTCGGGTTTTAGCTGGTTTCTGGTGGCAGCGACAACCATCTGGTTCTCGTCGATCTTAGACCATTGGTAAGTTCTTACATACTCTATTAGTGGCCCCAAACAATGGACTATTTTCTTTGATCATTCATGATGCGATATCAATCAATATTCTTGTTATGGTTAGGGCATGGATGGTGCTCGGGTTGAGAAAATCTTAGACATGGCATCTATTACTCTCAAGAAGAACTTGTCCCTGGTGAGCCTCTTCCCTTATTCTCGGTTTTGTGTTTTCCCCTTTGAAAAGATGCAAGTCAATTACTCAATTCTGAGAGAAGCCAAGATCCGTCTTTCAAAGTAATCAAGCAAAAAACAGGGTCGGTCTTTGAAATTTAGTTTTCATAGAGACCTTTTCTAAGACAATCGATATGGAGAAGGTTGCATGAACGGAAAATCACTCGATACGTGTGTGTTTGATTGGAAACAGAGTTTGTGGAAATGTATTTTTGAGACTGGTGTTGTCTGTGAAAATGTGAAACAGGGGATAAAAGCGCTGTGATAGCCGAAACTCACACTGTCAAAACTTATATTTTGTGAGGGCTCGAAAATTCTATTTTAAAGAACTAAAGAACCGAAAATGCAAAAAGAAATATTTTATTGATATTTTCCGAAAGTACAAGAATAATTAGCAAAAGCTGAAAAGTCTTATATTGCTAAAACTCCTAATACTCGGATTTGGGATGCCTTTGACCCTTACATGAGTGTACATATATATACTGACGATCCTAGGGTGCTGAGACTTCATATTTTCGATGTGAGACTTTGTGGTTTCTTCCCAACCGCCGACCTAACCTTTTGGCCCCGAAATCTGGCTCGAAAATTTTCTGTGATCCACCTGCACGTTCTGACACAAATCTGGCCCGCCTTTTATAATCGATGAATAGTAATCCGATGAATAGTAATCCTGATCTCGGTTTAGACTTAAATCGATTTTACGGTTATCTATATCTTGAGATGAATAGTGTTTGACTGTTTTTTCGGGTATGAACAGTATTCTGAACGTTTTACGACTCTTGAGATTTGAGCCGCCCGTTCTTTATTTGAACTTTCAGCCGCCGGTTTTGGTATTGATGGCCAGCCGCCGGTTCCTTTGGCTCATGTGTTCGGGCGACTGGTTCATGGACGGCTAAACGTCGGTCACGGGCTTCCAGAGAATGTTTATGGACGCTTTGGAATCAGAACATACAAATGCCTAATCTTCGAGTCGGTTCGAGCTTAGAGTTATGCTTGATGGTCGGTCGAATGGATAATGTTCGGATAACGAGTCTTGACTAAGAGATCATCGTGGGCGGCTGGCTTTATCCCAGCCGCCGGACCATGCTTGAAGGAGGCACGGGCGGCCGGCATCATCCCAGCCGCCGGACCGAACCTCGGAGGGAACATGGGCGGCTGGCCACATCCCAGCCACCAGGCCTTGCCTTGGATCGACCGCGGCTGGCCTTGTCCCAGCCGCCGGGTCGTTCCTTGGACCGACCGTGGGGGCTGACCTTGTCCCAGCTGCCGGGCTGTTCCTTGGACCGACCGTGGGCAGCTGGCCTTAGCTCGTCCGGTCCATGTTCGGGATAAGTTCCATTTGATCTCGACCTTGACTTCTCGTTCCGTCAGTCTTCGAGGAGGGGATTTCGACCCCAACAGTTAGCCTCCCAGCTCTTTGGTTCCGTGGTTTGGAGCAAGGAGCTCCGAGCTAAGAGTTTTATCGGGATTGATCGAAACGGGAAGGCAAGGAATTTTTCCGTTCGTCCGTTTGTCCGCTCTTCTTTAGTGTCTTGTCAAAGTACAGTCCATCATGTTCTATAAAGCTGTAGATAGCCACAGCTGCATCATCCGTGAAGAGAGAGAGTCAAATTCATGTAGCTTAAGATTTTGTTCATAATAGTTGAGTCAGTTTATGTTACTAGTGAGTCAACCGGTCTGATGTCCGAAGGTCTTCTTGCGAATGCGATGGTTTCTTTCTACTTGTAAATCATGAAGATAAGATGTTGATTGGAAGTGATTCGGCCGTGAGAAAGACTGCATGTCAATAGGTGAGCGTTAGAAGATTGACCAACTGAGCTATTTGGGACCAGACTAGCCAACTAAAAGGACAATAAAAAAAAGTTGGTCACGGGATTCTGGGGAGTAGTTGTAGACAAGACATAAAAGATCCGTTATGAGACCCCAACTAATATTGATTCGATCTTTTGTGGGGGCAGTGATTAAGCACAACTAACCAACAATGGAAGCTATAATGTAGGACACCACATTTGATCGAGATGGCCTTAATCTAGGGAACAATTGGAACATAAAATTTTTGAAAAAAAAATTATTAAACATTTTCCAAAAACCATTATTTCTTCAAAACAAAGATTTTCCAAAAAAAATTTGTTAGAAACTTTTTTTTCATAAATTTGTTATTTCAATTATAAACATTAATCGCAAATGTTAATCATAAATGCATATTATTTTTTATTTTTATTTATATATTTTAAAGATAATATCAATTTTATTATTTTTTAAAAACTTATATTTTGAAGAACCTTTTTTGAAAAATCATATTAATCTGGTAATCTTATATTCTAGAAAATCAGTATACCCCAATATACCAACTTTCTAAGGCTATTATTAGTTATTTCGATATTATATTTGATATCGTTTTTTTTTAAGAACAAGGATAATTCTGATAAGAATAGCTTTCGGATGAAGTAACGTGAATTTGTGAATATTCGCATTCGGTCAAAGTTGAGTACTTAAAAGAAACATAACATATTCCATATGTTATCTAGTAAAATTTACGTATGGAAAACTTGGTTATATTTTACTTTTTTTTTAAAACAATGGTTTAATTTGTCTATGTAAACTTAATCGTTCACTGTCGAATAGTTTGTTCCCTTGTTGTAAAATCTTTCTGATAAACAGTTTTGTAAATTGATTGTGTAACTATATGGTCGTTTCACAAACTACAACCAAAACGGCCTCTTTCAGAATGTCAATGATTTACTCTCTTTTATTTTTTTAACTCACCAACGTCACAGATTCTTTAATTTTCAAATAAAAAATACAAACAAGTAAACCAATGGCATGCATATGTTGAGCTATAAATACAAAGACAAAGAAGAAGATAAGTAAAAACTTGAAGGTAGAGAAAAGAAAAAGAGAGGATCAATGGTGATTAAGAGAATAGAGCTCTGTATAGAGATGGTGAAGATAGCAATGGATCTAGTGGTGGTGGTGGCTGAAGCCGCGAGAGTCTTCTTGAGCCAAGCTCCTCAGGCTCCGCCGGCTATCCTCCGCCATGGCCCTTACTCTTTCTACCCCTCCTCTCACCATTCCACTTACATGATCGGCTATCTTCCCTGAGATTGTAATGTTTCTGTAAATAACTTTGTACCAAGACAAATTAATGTAAATTACTTTCTGTTTTTAGCATGTGTTATACCAATTTAAAGCTGGCCGGTGATGTAGCAGCAGCTTTAACACAAACCACAAAGCTACCTAACATTTTCTTTTTGTACGTGGGATTGCTTTAATTTATCTTGTGCTTTTTCTCTTTCACTTGTGTTTTATGGGTTCCAATGTCCGAATTCGATGTAAAACTAAAAAGAAACGTAAGTTTTAACATGTGAATAATTTACTTAAACAAAAGTAGAAACATTGAACCAGGTCATCGTGGTTTGGTGGTAAAAGATTCACATATGTGAGTACGTAACATGGCTTCTATTTGGCTTCCAGGACTACACTACCTGGGTTATAAGAAAAAGTAGAAATATTGGAATAAATCTAAAAAGGTAGGAATAATGGAATATCGGTTGACGAATAAGACGTGAAGAAACAGTGGTCCCGTGTCCGACAAGAAATGTAAGTCCAGTTCAACCATTTTCTTAATTAATCCACCGCCTAACTTGTCAAATGTTTTATTAATCACGTACGTTATAAAAAGCTTACATTAAACTTTCACAAAAAATGGGTTTACTTTCATTTTTATATATAGTTGAACGTCCGAATATAATTTGAACTACATACTTTACAAATAAAACTTGTAGTCTTCAGTTTTGAACAAAAAAAAAAAAACTTATAGTCTTCAGCTTCAGCAAGACATTTAACCTGATATCTACTTGTCTAGAGAAAGAATGTAAAACTTTGTGTGATATCTTAATACTATTAAAAATGAAGTGGAGGTACCCAAAAGTTATAGCTATAATTACAAAAAATATCAGTGTCATTACGATTTTTGATGACCAAATAAAATGGTACAATCGTATTAAAAATAAAAAACCCGAAGGTCTCAAACCAAACGCTCCGGGTCCAACCCGAACTTATTCGGTCAAACACGCGGATCCCCCCTTTTTAAAAATCTGGACCGTCCACAATATCGAGACATCTGAGTCGTTAGAATTTAAGCAGCCTGTTTAATTTAAACCGATCAAAACCATTTTAAAGACAATTCCAATATGATTAAACCAAATAAGGATAATGAATATAATAAGGCATATTCTTATCCATTTTGAACCATTTTTTTTTTTCGGCAACCAATATCGAATTAAATGATAGAATTCCTTAACAGTTCTCTAACAGATTTAGTAGAATATGCCGAATCAAATATTTTTAAAATCAAATTCATATTTAATTATAGTATTCCTTAACAGTTCACTGCGCTTTTGCCGCAATCACTGCGTTTTGTTCTAAACCCTAATTTTTTTCACATCCCTATATAATGACCATGTTATCAACGTACCAGTACAAAATCTTACTATCCTCCCACCCATTCAATTTGTACAATATAAGAGCTCATCATTTTTAGTTATAAAAATGGAAGTGCCTACGATCTTTTGTTTGCCGCTTGAGATCCTAGAAGAAGTTGTGAAGCGTGTTTGCAAAAATTCCTTGGAAGATTATCTCAATCTGAAATCAACATGCAAATCGCTGAAGCAGCTTTGTGATGTGTCATCCAGTTATGCATCTTTTGATTTGTTAAATCTAAGGTGTAACTATTCCATTGCCGATAAACTATTTATGTCTAAATGTTTTGCAAATGGAAACCTAAGTGCCATTTATATCAAAGGAACACAAGATTATTTTCTTCATGATCTGCCTGTCGAAGGTCTTTATTCAATAAAATTTGCCGCTGATCGTGGATATGATATTGCTACATATACATATGTAATGATTCGGAAAATCATCCACAATGATGATAACTCTTTGTCTCTAATCACGAGGGATGATGTTAGACGCATCGCCTCTTATTTTGTTGTTCATCAAAAGGGACGATTGGAGTTACTGAATGTACTCGCACCGATGAGACACGAAATGGTCAACGTCCTTCCCCTAATGTACAAGTGCAAGTGTACACCTTATCAACCATTCAGTATGTTGCACTATTACGATTCTGAAGATGTAGAGCTGTGCCAGAGCTGTTTTTGGTCTTGGCATGTAGGAATCTTTGTTAATTTTTTCATTGTTGTACGATTTTATGAAAACAAAATATGGTTGGTTTGATTGACTTAAGATTACTTTGTTTTATTCCATTGTACAACCAATGTTATTGCAATTTTTCTCATTTGTTTCTAATAAAAAGTTTTGCAATTTTGTTCCTTATTTAGAAGTGAACCGTTCGGTCAAAGTGTTCTAATCTTATCCGTATAATTTATAACACTTTGATTTTTACCGTCTTTTCCTACCAAATACTTTACTTGGGCCAATACCAATTCACTTAATTTAAATCACTTTGTGGCCCAATTTAACTTTCAGTTTCATTTGAAAATGAAAAAATTAGGAAACAGACCTAAAGTTTGCTAATATAATCAACACGGTCTATGAAGATAGTAATAAACTTATGTATTAGTCCCAAACTAAACCAACAGGGATTTAAAATTAACAATCCATATAGGTTTTGGAAATTATTCTTAAGAACCTTTAGTTCAATTTGAATTACAATTGACGGTGAGATAGAGATCTGAAGTCATAAAATATATCGATTTGATTATTCTTTCTACCTAAGGATCTATAACACTCCCTCTGTCTGTCATTCTCATGTATCTGCAAGCAAATATTTGTCCAGATTAGAATGACATACTATATGTTTCTGCAATATCATATAAGTAGAAAACATATGTACCTTCCCCTGAATTCTATCGCTTCTCGGATCCATGGATTAAGCATGAACTGTGAGCAACCTGATGTCGATACACAAACTGTCTTTGTGTACTCGGTTCCTAAAATTTTAAACAATAATTAGACCATATTATATTCGTTTAGTATTATATTCATTTGTATTTTAAATAAAACAATAAATTTGAAAAATTATAGCAGATGTTTGTTTGTACCTATTTCTTTCTCCAATGTCCAGAACCTTATAACACATACCATTCTGCGCACTGTCTCCATCTTCAATTGATTATGGAACATTCTAGCAGTAGATCCGTATGCTGTGTATTTTATCACTTCATCCCTGTAATTTATATGTAACAAATCTATACGTGTCTTTTTATATTTAAGAAATGAGATTAATGAATATCAATGTATTGTCTTGCGCTTTGTATTTCACTTACCTCTCATCTGTAAGCATGAAGGACAATGTATATGGCTCTTCGTTCCGCATAGCCTGATGTTCAATCCTTAGATGTCCAACAGCCGATATAAATCCAAGTACATCTGTTATAGAAGGAAAATATAGAAATATGGTGTTATTAAGACAATGAACTTTAATCATAGTATGAATATTTTGTCCTTAGATACCTTAATACAATCAAATATGGACTCACCAGTCAGTACTGAATATTGCACTCTGCCCTTTAACATGTCCTCAAATTTGGGATGGTTGAGGAAATAGTTAGTGGAGATTGGACTAATGAACCTTACTTGGGTTGTTCTTTGGAATCTGAACTCGAATCTATGATTAGATAGTTTAAGGACCCTGTTGGAAGGTACGATCTCCAGAGTCATGATAAACCTCCACTCACCCTCAACCAAAGTATCCCGAAAACGTTCCACAAGTTGTGGAGGTATCGTACCACCGATTCTGTTACCCTGTACACAGCATCATAGTAGTTTAATATTACATCTATTGTTCAATAAGGATTTGATTCAAAAATCAGTATTGATCTCAAAATAAAAAATTACTTTGATGGTAAGAAACAAATGTATAGTTTAGAATTAAACGTTTTGTTCACTATTAAAAGTTGTTATCGCACGAACAACCTCTAAGGTTTTTATACTAATTGATTTTATTCTTTAACAAATGCTTATTTTGGTAATTCAAAGTAATTGTGTTTACCTCTTTATCACAAACCACCACTCTCATGCATGATTCGCCGTTTTCTAGCAACTCATACCATAATCTAAATATTTTCACACCTATTGCCCAATTCGTACCCACAGGTCTCAGTTCCCTTACATCGTCTCTTGGAATCCTGTTTGATTTTCTCTGATGACGAGTATTAGCAGGATGAATATGAAGATGATTATTATCCATGATTTGTAATTTCTTAATCTCATCTACTTTATAACTTAAAGCATTTTCTTAATCTTTCAAGGATACATATGTTTACTGAAGAACTCATCTCTTGCTTTTCTAAAATATCCAAGTTTAGCAAAGTTTATTATTTTTTTCCTAAAATATCTACCGCAATATCTTCAAAGTACATATAGAATAAAAATAATATTACACAGTTAAAATTTATACTTTATTACTATTATTTATATAACATAATACAACTAAATAATATATATAATAATATTTATAAACTAATACAAATAAACTGGATTTAATGTTAATATATTATCCAATTAGTTCTTCTCCTTAATTTGCATATTCTTAATATTATTAGATCAAATCACAATCACCATTGAAACGACTAACAGTTCCCCAATATTCAATTTTTACTAATCCTCAAAATCTGCCTTGACAAATCAGGAAATAGAAGCTCCCATAAAAACTACAACCTTTCCCCCAAACTATATCTACCATATAGATATTTCTCCTTTTTAAAATGATAAAATAGCAATCATTTGAATATTTATTTCGTCCCGAGACTGAACAATTCTTTAAAAGTGAACAGTTATTTCAAAATTAATGATGTCTGGCTATATACCTAGGAGTCCTTAAAGGTCTAACACTATACGTCATCAACCTCCAGAAACTGCACCGTCGCATCCATTTCAATCAATGTCACTATCATATATATTTTCAGATACTATTTGAGGAATTTTATTTAATTAATTATTTTCCTTTTTGCTAAATTGTCTATATAAAATACTGTGTTTTCCAATAAATTGTATTTTCGAATTGTCCGTATTGGATTAGATATGGTATCATCTGTTTTAATTATTTTAAACAAGTCACTGCATGTTAATTACTTATTTTTTCTGGTTTTTTAAAAAATATTTTTGATTTTTTTGTAAAAACTATTTAAGTCACTTTCCTAAGTAAATTATGAGACACATGCTAATTTCATTGATATAGTGTGATTTTCTAGATCAATATTTGTCAAACTTGAACTGTATAGATCTCGAGAATACAAAACGTCACCACTCATGATGCACCTGTTACTGACTTCGCCCCTAATATTTATATATCACAAATCCTTGGGAAACTGTTAGTCGTCTACAAGAAGCCTTTTATCTTATCTATATTCGAGACTAGCACAAAATAATTAGTTACAAAAGTATTTACTCTAACATTTACACTTTCCTTTCTTCTCAACGTTCAGAAAGAAGAGTCTTTTCCTATTATATTCATAGAATGGATCATCAAGGTCGTGGGCGTAGACGTGTTCGTCGAAATATTGTGATAGGAGGAGGAGATCAGCATGAAGAGATAGGTCTTCTCGATCTACCCGAAGAAATATTAGAAAAAATCATGTTGTTAGTGTCTGAAGACCTCAAAGCTCACTACAATGCAATAGCAGCCATACGTACTTTAAGGAGAGTGGCCGCTCATGAATCCTTCTTGAGAGCAGTTGATCTTTACACCGTTCAATATCCTTTGGGTGTAGGGGATAGATATAGAGAATTCTTCATAAGATGTCACCGCTCTGGTAACATATTGCTCTCTTCATTCATGGCTGTTCTCAGTTTTTCCACAAAAATGATTTGGAGGATGGCCTAGCCATGATTCGTGAAGCAGCTCTCTCTGGATATGAACTCGCCATATATTTTTATAGCAATCTTATTAGAATTATGTCTCCTGATCTTCTAATCGATTTGGAATTAGTTAATCCAAGTCGTGATCTAATTAGGCTGATGAGAAGGAAAGTTGAGTCGAATCCACATAATTTCTGGGAACCTAATCCAATGCCACAAGATTATATAGATCAGTGTGATGCATTTGATTCCAGCATTATCAGGCTTTGCCATTGTGCATGGAATGACAAGTGGCAGCATGAGTGGCAAGAAAGCGTTAAAGATCCCTGGATGTGTGATCTTTGTTTCTACTCCATCCATGTACTAGGATTTATTAGGGTAATCCCTAACAGGTTGGAGATAATTAACTATGGATTATGACTTTTAAGTTTGTTTTGGTTTGTATCAATATTTTCTGAGTGAAGTAGTCGAATAATGTTTAGTTTTTTTGTATAAACAAATATATGCCGTTTGAATTTTGTTATATCTCAATACCAGATGATCTTATCAATCGTCATTATATCCTTACTTTATGAGTTTTGATTGCAAATAACCCCCACAATTATATTAACAAGAAGTGAACAATGTAAATGAGAACAAAATTTAAGAACATAATAATTGTAATGCTTATGAAACTATAATCGCTATTTCCATTAATTGAAATGCTAACTGTTTTCATTAATGCTAAGAGCGCAATTTACTGAACACGAATTTTCTGATATATTCTCGCAATCTACTGTGGTCTATTGCACCATATTGTACTTCCCTTATTAATACCTAACTGACACATAACAAAATAGACTCAATTGTGCATTTTTCTCATTTGTATTTTACTTATACATACGTTTTATTTCTTCATATAAAAAATACATTTTATTCTTTGTATAAACTGTTTACGTTGCTTTCCTATAATTAAATTATGAGACATGCTAATCTTTAGTGTGATTTTCTAGATAAATAGTTGTCAAACTTGAACTGTATAGATCTCGAGAACACAAAACGTTACCACTCATGATGCACTTGTTCCTGACCTAGCCCCTTTTTTATATATATCTGACAAATCATTGCCATTTTTGTCTTCTACAAGAAACCTTTTATCTTTTCTATATTTGATATCAACTCAAAATATTTCCTTAGAAACGTATTTGCTCTATCATTTACACTTTCCTTTCTTCTCAACTTCCAAAAAGAAATACTTTTCCTATTATCTTTATAGAATGGATTTTCAAGGTCGGGAGCGTAGACCTGTTCGTCGAAATATTTTTATAGGAGGAGGAGATCAGCATGAAGAGATAGGTCTTCTCGATCTACCAGAAGAAATATTACGAAAAATCATGGTGTTAGTGTCACAAGACCTCAAGGCTCACTACAATGCAATAGCAGCCATACGTACTTTAAGGAGAGTGGCCGCTGATGAATCCTTCTTTAGAGGAGTTGATCTTTACACCGTTCAATATCATTGGGGTTTAGGCGATAAATATAGAGATTTCTTCAGAAGATGTCACCAATCCGGTAACATATCTGCTATGTTCATTTTTGGCTGTTCTCAGTTTTTTCATGATTATGATTTGGAAAAAGGCCTAGCCATGATTCGTGAAGCAGCTCTCTCTGGATATGAACTCGCCATATATTTTTATAGCGATCTTAGGAAACTTTTTTCTCCTGATATCCAAATCGATTTGGAATTAGTTAATCCAAGTCGTGATCTAATTAGGCAGATGAGAAAGAAAGTTGAGGCTTCTCCCCATAATTTCTGGGCACCTAATCCAATGCCACAAGATTATATAGATCGTTGTGATGCATTTGATTCCAGCATTATTAGGCTTTGCCATTGTGCATGGAATGACAGGTGGCAGCGTGAATGGGATGAAGGAGTTAAAGATCCATGGATGTGTGATATATGTTCTACTCCATCCATGTACTAGGATTTATTAGGGTGATCCCTAACAAGTTGGAGAGATGGCCTAAGGATTATGGATTTTAAGTTTCTTTTGGGTTGTATCAATATTTTCCGAGTGTTGTTGTTGACTACTATTAAGTTTTTTTGTATAACAAATATTTGCCGTTTGGGAAAATTTTATATCTCAATACTAGGTG
Organism: Isatis tinctoria; assembly: GCA_010577795.1. Taxonomy (NCBI): domain Eukaryota; kingdom Viridiplantae; phylum Streptophyta; class Magnoliopsida; order Brassicales; family Brassicaceae; genus Isatis; species Isatis tinctoria. The sequence continues at coordinate 5,530,521 of CM021246.1, read as the reverse complement.
ATCTTATCAATCATCATTATATAATTAATTTATGAGTTGTAAGTGCAAATAACCCCCACCATTTGGCTTTAGAGATCGTAAGAGAGTTACATGATAACTATATAAGAACATAATTGTAATTGTTATTAAATCACAATAGCTATTTGCATATTTTAACATTGGAAAATATTATTTAACAAGATTTTCATTAACATTATTATAATATCGAATTGATTGTTTTCATTTATGCTAAGATCGCAATCTACTAAGCACGAATATTCTTATATATATTATCGCAATCTACTGTGGCTCCATTTGTTACTTCCCTAAAAACCTAAATGACACAACATCACTACTCTTTGTACCCTATATATATTACTACTTCACTTTTCTGTATTTTTAGAAACCAAAACAATTCGGATACTTCTCAAAATGTTTTTCCTTAACATATTAGGAGATTTAAATCCCTTCGAAACTGATTGGAGAATTAGGGTTAGAATTGAAAAAAAAATGGAAGGAATATGTTCAGCATGAAGGTTTTTCTCTTTTTCTGATTCTTGCCGACTACAGTGTAATCTGAACATTTAACTTTCTCATTTGTAAGTAAATTTTACCTAAGTTTTATTTATTTTCATTCCTGTTTTAATCACAACATATTGCTTGATATCTTTCTAGGATACCACCATCCAAGCTAGGGTTGTTCCTCGGCTTCTTCCTTTTTTTGAACACCTAATAGTGGAAGGAACGTGGTGTGAAATAGAAGATTTTTGTGTCACAACGACTGACGGACAGATGGTTGAAACAGAACAACGTTATGCAATTAAATTTATTGTCTCCACAACTATTAGTAAAGTTGAAATTCCTTATGGTTAGTAATCTATAAACAAAGTTTTTTATCAAGTTGTTATATCAACTGTTTTAATCTTTATTTTCTGAATTCTCAGTTCAAAGAACAGCCACCAGGGGACTAAGGTGCACCACTTTATAGATGTTCTTAATAACAGACGATTCAACGAATGTTCTCTAAGCTTCATTTTGTTGATCTCTTTGTTATCTTTTCTGTCTTCGAATAATTTTTCTCTTTATATTGGGACTATGTAATAAATCATTTACAATTTACGATATAACAACGATATTTAATATTTTTTGGACTCTTAATCAAATACCGGTATGATATTTGGATGCTAGAATGTATTACTTTAACGTATACCAGCCTACAAATAAAAAATGACTTAGATTTATAAGTACAAAACAGTTGAATATTAAAAAAAACAAAACTGAACCATCGTAAGAAGTTTTTCTTGAATTCAATCTTCACAACCCCATTGATATAGAAATTTAAATATACACAAACTGTACGACCGTATTTTTAAAGATCTCATAATTCTTATTTGTATTTGCTATTACTTTCTATATATTTGAATTTGAGTGTCACGACTTAGAAGTTAACAGTTTTTATATTTAAGGTCCTACTTCGTGTTTACAAGGGATTACACTCATTTATTACATATTTTTCGTTACATGCCTCTTACCTCCATAACTACTATGTATATTTATCAATTATACGTATTCGTTTATGGTAAGATATGAACACATCTTATTTGTTTCCTAAATCTCCGTTCATATATTATATTATTAGTTTAAAAGACATATTAGATAACCATAAAATATTCATATCAAATTTAGTTGTAATTACTAAATCTCTGATAACTGTACAATTTTCCTTTCTCTACCGTATATACCCTAATATTCTTGGAAATTTTTTTTGATACGAATAATATAGTATTTGAACGGAGATTTAGGAAACAATTCCGAGATTTAGGAAACAAATAAGATATGAACAAATCTTTTGTGTTTCCTACATCTCCGTTCATATATTATATTATTAGTTTAAAAGACGTATTAGATATTAGATAACCATACAATATCTTATCAAATTTTGTTTTAATTACTAAATCTCTGATAACTGTAAAATTTTCCTTCTTCTACCGTATATACCCTAATATTCTTGGATATTATTTTTCAAAAATAAAATGTATATTAAGTTTAATCATTTTTGGAAGATATTATATAAGTTCCTGATTTCTACTCATAACTACCCTCCATATATAAAATAAATATTTGTTCGTATTTAACACATAAAATATTTCTGCGGATTTTACCCAGATTCATTAGTACAATAACTGCTATATATACAACCTTATTTGTGTTTTAATTATTCATAGCATTCCTCACACAAAATTTTATAGACTTAAAATCTTTACGAAACAAAAAAAAAAGAAAATGGCCAAAGTTTCCGTCCCAAAGAAAGTGCTAGGAACTGAAATGGAATTATCGATGCTAAATAGCATCAAACCTTGGAAATCTTCATGGAGGGTGCATGTTAAGGTTTTACACTCATGGAACGCTGGAAACGCATCATTCGGTGACATATTGTATTTTATCATGATGGATCAAGAAGTAAGCTCTATAATCTATAACCATTCTCTTCGTTTTCAGTTTTATGTTTTATTATTATAAATAGTTTGCTTTGTTTATGTTTTTGGTTATGAAACATCGAATTCATATTTTAATATAAAAAAACTAATATTACCTGTATTTATATGATTGTAACTATTATATTACCTGATGTGCAAATGTTTCGAATAATATTGACGATGATATAGCAATATTTTTTTTATTATATGTTTATCTATATTATTATCGTCTTTTAACACTATGACATATTTATATTTACAATCGTATTCAAGTTGTTTAAATCCATGATTATTTTTGGTCGTGTTTTATATATTGAATGGGTGGTTATTATATTTTCTATCCATGATTCTATTCATGCAAATGATTAGATATTAACTTTCGTGAAGGGAACCAAGATGCATGGATCTATGAGGTCTAACGAGATTCAGAGGTTCGGAAAAGAAATAACAAAGTTAGGGTGGAAGGAAATTCGAAACTTGACGGTCAAGAAAGCAGTTGGTGCTTATAGGCCAACAACACATTCATTCAGAGCATTCCTTGGAAGCAACTCAAAGGTGCATGAAATTGATCTAATCGCCCTTGAAGAACCCTTGACTTTGACTCCATTGTCAGCATTGACTGACCCGAGCTTCAATTGTAATTTCTTGGTTGATAAGTTATTTTAAGCAATAGATAATTCTATTTCGAAGTTTGATTTTGTATTATGAACATTAATACAGCTTAGTTCTGACTATCTATTATACAGATTTTGTTGGCCAAGTTACTAATGTTGGTGAGAAGAGCATTGTTGAGGCAATGAGTAAACCAACTCCTAAAATCGATGTGCAGCTAAGATACTCGATGTAATTTCTATGTTTAATTTACCTAACGATGGACAGTTCATGTTAAAAAACAGTATTTGATCTCAGATTTTACTATTATTTTTGCAGGGATAATTACTTAAGATTGACCTTATGGGGAGTTTATGCTGATCAGATTTATGCTGGATGTTGTGGGGCTGAGGATGGACAAGTTATTTGTCTGGTGAAATACGCGAAAGTCAAGCAGTGGGATGGTAATTTAATATTATTATTAATATTAACTAGCAAAAATAGTTTAGATACGTTTATTAATTTAGTTGTTTGTTTGTCACGAAGGTGAAAATTATGTTTCCAGTGCCATCAATACTACTATACTTGAGATCAATCCAAATATCCCGCAAGTTGTTGAATTCAAATCACGGTCAGTGTTATCATCTTCCTATAGTAATTATACGTCGTATGATTCTTTTCAAATAAGTTATTAATTTGAATTACTTAACTTTGTTAGTCTACCTAAAGACGAGTTAGTTCTACATGTGGATAACCGTATTTCGAATAAGGAGACACCGATTGTGGTCAGGGAAAATTTTGCTGACTATCCCCTTCTCAATATTGAGCAAATTCAGCAGTCTGGGATGGTTGGGAAAAGTAGGGTTATTTGCACAATCCTTGCTATTAATACCGATTTTTGTTGGTATTACTTCAATTGTAAGAGTTGCAATAAGACAGTTGAATGGAAGGAACAACCTGAACATCCTCAGATTAAGGAAGCATGGTGGTGCAATACTTGCAACATGTGGGTTAAGCAGCTTACACCAAGGTATGTTACTGTTTTCTCACATGCATTGTTCATTCTTCGATTGCGATTATTTCATGTATAAATGTTATTTTATTTAAAACGTGACTTTCTCTACAAGGTACATGTTACATGTACTGGTGGCGGACGAGAAATCTCAGATGAGATGTCTGCTGTTTGATACCAATGTACAGAAGGTTGTAACACAATCATGTGCAAAACTCCTCAATGGATCAATCTCTCCGGTAAGCATCGAGAAATTAATATTTTATCATGAAAATCATATTATCAAATTTGAAAAGAAACAATGTTAGTGCTTCGTATTGATGCATTCGATCAATGTTTCCTTTTTATTTAGATCGTGGATCCAACTAGCTTGCCACAAGCTCTCCGGAACATTGTTGGGTCAACTTGGCAATTTTGTGTAGCTATTGGTTCGGATAATATACATGACACACAAATTGCTTTCAAGGTCCTCAAAGTCTGGTCACCTAACCAGATGATCGGAGAATCCGGACAATCTTCTGGAATTGAAAGTGCTAAAGAAACATCGTCCGTTATTGGATCAGAACAGGTCATAAGTTTACATTATCTAATTACATGTTCAACCATTATTTTACTATGTTATCCTTGGGTAGATTGTTTTAAGTTTTATGTTGGTTTATAACTTTAGGGACCCTTGCTTATAACTATTAGTGATGAGAAGTCGGACTGTCCACCCAGTGACACAACAACTCCATCCTCAAAACACAGCCATGATTCGAAACTTAATGCGCAAGACCAATTTTCATGTACCAGCAAGGATATGTCCTGTATCAAAAGGATAAAACTAGAAGGAGAGCCTGAGAAGTTCAACGTGGATATGGATAACAATGAGCAGCTAGATATTAAGGAGTTAACGGAGAGGAACGGAAAAGCGAAGACTGATTAATCCGGCATGTTGAATAAACAAGTACCGTTCACTTTTTTTTAATAAACTATTCACCGACTACGTTACTTATCGTTAGACATTCTTCATGGACGTGGTGTTTTTGGTTTTGTTGCTACTTTATTTATTTGTTTCATTATTTTTTAGTTATGTTTCTAGCCTCTCGATTTGTTCACGATATCGTGCGAGTTATGTGTTTAACACGTAATTCTTTCTCTATATGTGGAATCATTTATATAGGACTAATTAAGTTACGTGTAAAACTTTGTTCTAACAGTCAGAATTTGATAAATATGAACCTTCACTTCAATATTAACCCATATATATATTAGTAAAACATTGCATTTGTTATACTCAACTTCAAAGATCAGATAATACTCAAATAGTTATCACTGTCAATTCCTGTAAATGCGATTTTATTAAATTTATCATAAACCACATCACCCGAACTTATGCAATATAGTAATAAAAAGATTTAATAAACTATATTTGTTACTAAATGATAGTAATAAATAGATTGTATATACAAAAAATTTGAAATAATTATTACCATAACAAGTACGTCATTGAGATTCTTTTTTGAATGCTTATGTCTATATATACTTTTAAATATGTATCAGAATAGTTCAATAAATATAATATCTTCTGCACGATATCCTCAACTATTTTTAACTTTACAAAAAAAAAATTTGCCCACTAACCGAGTTATCACATTTAATTCCTCAAAATGCATTTTTAAAAAAATTATCAGTAACGACATCATTCGAAACTTTTGGAATATATTAATTAAAAGATTTTATAAACTATATTTTATACTCTAAGTGATTGCGTTAAAAAGATTTTATATACAAAATTGCGAATGAATGATTTCCATAATAAGTACGTGATTGAGATTCTTGGTTTAATGCTTATGGCCATATATACTTTTAGATATATATCATAATAATTCAATTAATATAATATCTTCTGCACGATATTCTCAACTATTCTCAACGATCAATGATCTTCCAGCTATAACAACAGTTAATCCCATTATCCCAAAACCTATTACCAATATAATAGTAGTAATCCAAGCATTCTCCTCAAAAGTTCTTCTATAAGTGTAAGTTTTGCATTTTCGATTTTTTATGCTAATTGTAACTAAAAAGCTTTAAAAGCTGAGTTTCTACCCAGGTTTGGTTAGATGAGAAAAAGAAAAGAGGATGCTGATAGCATTCCAGCCACCACCGGGAAAAAAACATCCAAAAGACCACGAGCACAACAGAAAAATGAAAATAAAAAGTCAGGACAGAACTTGAAAGTGGATCAAGTTTTCCAATCTCCACCAAGTGCACGAGTTAGGGTTTTAAATGATATTACAAATGTTGTATGTTCTTCGCAAACACCTTCTCCATCTTCAGTTGTAACTTCGACGGGATCGGACTTAGGTATTATTAATCAATACATTTAATTTACGCTTTATTAACAATATTGTTACCTCAATTTGAAAAATGTCATGTAACTAATACTGTTGTTTCAGGATATAATTTATCACGGTATCAAACAGTTATAGGTAACTGTACGAAACTGTTTTATTATCTTCTTACACTATATATTTATTTTCTCTTATTATTTACCAGCTTTATTGATAAATCTAAATTTTGTATCTTTCTTCCTCCTAGATTCTCGACCAATTAATTCAACGCGGTTTGGTAATGCAGTACTGGCCACTACCACATCAGCGAGTAAATAGACAATCCTATAAAGTTTTCTGTATATTATCTACTGTCAACAGTATTTTATATAGTAAATAACAGAAATCGTATTCCTATACCTTCAGGTTTTGCATTGCCTACTACACCGGAATTGTCATCAATAAATTTCTCTCCCCTTACAAATTATGCATCTTCTTCGTATACACATTTTCCATTTGCTTCCTCCACATTTACAAATGCACCGTCAGGTAATAATGCTCATTAGTCATTTTTCTTTAGTCATGACGACACTAAATTATATTTATTAATTTTTTTTATCTCAGCTCTCTCAAGGTATGATTTATCACAATATGAGAATACTACAGCTACCGGAGAATTGACTCCATGTAAGTATATATACATATATATGTAGATAACTTTTTTTACTGCATTATCACACAAAACAAAAAGTTCTCTATTTTCTCTAACTTTAAATCGTTATTACAATAAGTCTAATACTGCTTTCAAAAATTTTAATATTAGATGCCAAAAACCGCAGTATCTGCCAGCGGACTACCGGAACACACTCAGATTTTGAGTACAGTAAGTTGGGTTTTGTTCTTATGTAACTGTGAAATTAAAATATGTGTATATACTAATTTCGCTATGTTTTACTTACACCTGGAAAATGTTTAAAAACAAGTTGGTATGCCATTAGAATATGTCCCCGATTACTTTTCCAGCAATCAGACCATCAGTGTCTCAGTGTAAGTTTGCAAATTATAAACTATTTATTTTTCTTTATCTTCTACAATTAAAATAAGTAATCACTTTTATCATATACTATAAAATTGAATATGAGTTTATTTTATCTTCTTTTTATTTCATCTATTAGCATGCTTATTTCATCTGTTATTAAGCACATCTATTATTTTAACCATATATGATTTTACAATTATTGTTAAATATATACAGGTGTTGGTATTTCAAAAACACCCGGATTGTCAGCATCGCAGATTACATTAGCAAGAAGGCTAGCTCAAGAATTTGGAGAATGCGTAACTGACGCTGGAAACTCAAGTCAAAATTCTGATCAACTCAGAAAGCCATCTAAAGGTAACAATACATGTTGACTAATGAATAGCAATTCTCGCATAATTATTGATACTTAATATAAATGCCATAACAGGGTTTGTGGAGTCAATACCTACAACCGAAGATATCTACAGAATGTTGTTTGGGCATAATACTGATAGTGACGATGATGACTCTTATGATGATGACTTTGAGTTTTATAAATCAGGTTTCTTTATATCGAAGTTGAAAGTTACATAATCAAATAACAAAAAAACTGACAAATAGTAATTGCTGAGCATCATGCAGATGTCGAAGAAGAATCCAATGAGCAGATAATGGATTGTAGTAGTCAAGAAGAAAGTGATTCGGAGGATGAGTACACATCTGATATTGATGAATCATCGACGACTTTACATGGTAATCATTAATTTATTACAACTCTATATATAATTCATCAGCTACAAGAAATTAAATTACTACTAGATAGTTGCATGTCTTAATATGTGTGACAAATAAATTGCAGAATACCTTGATGAAGGTGATCCCGTTTACGAATGTTGTCATTGTGGTGCTATTTTCTGGTATAGTGAACGGTTAACAGGCGCCGTCATACTAAGAACCCGGAATTTTCACTGTGTTGTTCTAGAGGAGATGTGAGATTACCTTATCTTAAAGCATCTCCCATTTTTCTACAAACAATGGTGTCCAAAGATTCCTGTAACGCCCGGCATTTCGGTCGCTTATTAGAATATACAACATGGTTTTCTCGATGACTCCGCTTGGTGGAAGAGTTGATCGTTCTGTCATAAAAGGTAGAGGTCCCTCCATGTTTCGCTTACAAGGAGAAAACTGTCATTTAATGGGTAGCTTGAAACCAGAAAGAACAGATTTTGCAAAATTTTCACAGCTATATATTGTAGACACTGAGAATGAAATCCAGAACCGGAAAGTTGCAGCAAGGTAAAGTTTTTGTTGTTTGTTTGTTAATTCTTTTTTCTTTGTTTATGAACTGCTTTAGTTGTGATCTTAAATATCAAAACTAATACTTCCTTATCTACTCGCAGCAAAGGAAAAAAATTTAAGCAAAGTAAACAAACTAACCAGAAAGGATTGCGAGATAGTGTTCTTGAGACACTTATTCAACTTCTGGATGAAGTTAACCCTTATGTGAAAGTTTTAAGGACAGCCAGAGATAGGATAGATGTTGATGAGGAAGAAGAGTATGTGCTGAGGATTATATGTGCCCGTTGAAAAGATCCAAGGACTTGGAATACGCCTACAACAAATGAAATGGCAGCACTGATTGTCGATGAGGATAAAGAAGGGATGGACAGACGCGATATTGTTATTCAGAATCGAAATAATGGGAAGCTTAAACGGATTAGTGAGATACATCCGTGTTATTTAGCCTTTCAATATCCTCTGTTATTCCCTTACGGGGAAGATGGCTTTCAGGTTGGAATTAAGAAAGGTGCAGCATCAGGTTCTAAGAAGCGAGAAAGAAAAAATGATAAGGGGATTAGTATGAGGCAGTTTTTCGCCTTTCGGATCCAAGAGAGGAAAAGAGAGAATAAACACATACTACTGCGTTCGAGAAGACTATACCAGCAATTTTTGGTAGATGGTTGGACTACTATTGAGTCAAATAAGATGTCTTATATTAGGAAAAACCAGGAAAATTTACGGTCAACCAATGCTGATTCAGTCAAGAAGGCATCTGAGGCTAGCACAGAACTTGCTGAAGAGGGTAACATAGTGTTTCTACCATCTTCTTTTTCTTATGGACCTCGATATATGCAGCAGCATTATTTGGATGCTATGGCCGTCTGTAAGCATTTCGGATTTCCAGACTTATTTATCACATTTACATGTAATCCGAAATGGCCGGAGATAACTCGACATCTTAATAAAGCCAAGTTGCTTCCAGAAGATAGACCAGCAATTATATGCAGAATGTTCAAGATGAAGTTAAACAGATTGATGGACGATCTTCAAAAGAAATCCTTACTAGGAAAAGTCGTGTCAGGTAGGCATTAGCGCTTAACCCAGCTTTGTATTTATTTTTGGTATGTTTTTTTTTCTTTTAGTTGTAGTGCTTATCATTTTTTTTTTATATTCAGCGATATACATGATTGAATTCCAAAAGAGAGGACTCCCCCATGCTCATATTCTACTCTTTATGGACCAGAAATCCAAGTTTCCATGTCCCAGTGACATCGATAGAATTATTTCCGCAGAGATACCAGACCCGGTTAAAGATAAAGAACTATATGACGTTGTGAAAACTAATTTGATTCATGGTCCATGTGGCGCTGCCAACTACAATGCTTCCTGTATGGTCGACGGTAAATGTTCCAAGTTCTTCCCCAAGTCTCACAAGGATATCACAACAGTTGACGACGACGGATACCCTGTTTATAGAAGACGGAACACTGATAGATACGTCGAAAAATATGGCATAAAGCTGGACAATAGATGGGTTGTCCCTTATAACCGAGCACTGTCTCTAAGATATCGAGCGCACATCAATGTTGAATGGTGCAATCAAGCTGGATCTATTAAATACTTATTCAAGTATATTCATAAAGGGCCCGATATGGCGACAGTAGCTGTGGAACCGGCAAAGAAGAAACAAGGCCCTAAAGACGAGACTCAAGACTTTTTCGACTGCAGGTAATTTTATGATTTTCTTTTAAACATCTATATATACCTAATATACTGTTTTATAATAATCCCTTTAAATTTACGTACTGAATGATGATTTAAACACCTGATCAGGTACGTATCTTCATGTGAAGCTGCTTGGAGAATTCTTGCATTCCCGATGTGTTACCGAAGTACACCCGTCGAGAAGCTTCAGTTTCATCTCCCTTGACAACAAAATGTAATTTACAAAGAGAATGAAACACCAGAAAGTGTCTTAGAGCGTATTTCTGCAAAAGGTAGCCAGCTTCTTTCTTGGTTTGACCTCAATAATGATGAAAACAGAATAATCCAAAAGCTGGCCAAAGATTGCACATATGAACAGATCCCAAACAAGTTTACGTGGAACAAGAAGAATATGTTTTTCAGGGAAAGGAAGAAAGGATTCACTGTTGGAAGGATTAACTACATTCCTCGAAAATTAGAGGAACAGTATTATATGCGTATGCTTTTGAATTCGGCTAAAGGAGTAAAAAGTTTTGACGACATGAAAAGAGTTGATGACGTTGTTCATCCAACGTTTAAGGAAGCATGTTGGGCTAAAGGTTTGTTAGAAGATGACAGAGAGTACATTGAAAGTATTGTCGAAACAGCTTTCTGGGCACATGGCCACTTCACGAGGAAACTTTATGTCATCATGCTTCTTTCTGATTCTCTAACTTCGCCTGCGACCGTTTGGGAAGTTACATGGAGATATCTATCTGATGACATCGAGCGATTACAAAGAAATCTAAGGAATCAAAAAGGCAACTGAACTATCATTATAAACAATGTTGTTTGTTTTGGTATTAATATATTTATATCAATTTTTTAAACGTTGTATTTATTATGCAGAACTTCGTTTGAGTGACGAAGAGAAAAAAAATCTTTGTCTTATAGAGATAGATAGCATATAATGGAAGTTCCCTCGCCAATTTTCAGTCAATGCGCCAACCAGATTTGGAAGGTATGGAAAGATATAACCGTTTAATACGGGAGGAAAGGAATTATAATCCCGGTGAGTTGAATGCATTTCTTGGTGAATGGATAGATAGACTAACCGATGAGCAGAGGAAAATCTATGATGAGATTGTTGGTGCTGTTTTGAACAATACTGGAGGAGTTTATTTTGTTTATGGTTTTGGTGGAACCGGGAAAACAAAATTATGGGAGATACTTTCTGCTGCGGTTAGATCAAGAGGCCTTATTTCTCTTAATGTAGCATCCAGCGGTATAGCTTCCTTGCTTTTGATTGGTGGTAGGACTGCTCATTCGAGGTTTGGAATTCCTATCAATGTTAATGAGACCAGCATGTGCAATATGAAGCGTGGAACAGAACTTGCAGAGTTAGTAAAGGAAGCATCTATGATCATTTGGGATGAAGCACCGATGATGAGCAAGTACTCTTTCGAGTCTTTGGATAGAAGTATGAGAGATGTTGTTGTAGGCGCAAGTGACAAACCTTTTGGTGGAAAGATTGTAGTTTTTGGAGGTGATTTCAGACAGGTATTGCCAGTTATTACGGGTGGTAGTCGTCAAGACATTGTCCGGGCTTCGCTTTGTTCCTCGCATCTGTGGAAGAACTGTAAAGTTCTGACTCTCACGAAAAATATGCGACTTCTAGCAAATATGAGTCCAGAGGAAGCCGAAAATATTCAAGCGTTCTCTCAGTGGTTGTTAGATGTCGGTGATGGAAAAATCACTGAAAATGATGGGGAGGCAGACATCGATATACCTGATGAGTTCCTTATCGAAGAACCAACTGAACCCATTCAAGCTATAGTTGCAGCTATATACGGAGAGGACTTAGACAAGCCGAAGAATCCAATCTTTTTCCAGAAGCGAGCCCTACTATGTCCTACGAACCATGATGTAAACCAGATCAATGAGTATTTGTTATCAGAATTGCGAGGTTAGTGTTCGGTGCTATATTTATTTTGCTTTTAAAAATGTAGCTATTCAAATATATTCTTATATTTCTGTTCAGGAGATGAGAGGACGTATCTCAGTGCTGATTCTATAGACCCATCCGACGCAAGTTCGCTTGATAATCCAATTTACTCTACAGAATTCCTGAATAGCATTAAGTTATCTGGATTACCTATGCATTCGTTGAGGTTGAAGGTCGGTTGCCCGGTTATGTTGCTCAGAAACATATGTCCAAAAGAAGGCTTATGTAATGGTACAAGACTTCCAATCACGGCATTATACGAAAGGACAGTGGAAGCATTGGTTATTACAGGAACGAGAGTGGGAGCTAAAGTTCACATTCTTCGGCTTACCATAACACCTTCGGATCCCAAGCTTCCTTTCAAGATGCGTAGAAGACAATTTCCTTTAAATGTCTTATTCGCTATGACTATAAATAAAAGCCAAAGTCAGACGCTATCTAATGTTGGGTTGTATCTTCCTCGCCCTGTGTTTTCGCACGGACAGCTTTATGTTTCCCTCTCGAGAGTCACATGCAAAGCCGCTTTGAAAGTTCTTATACTTGACCAAGACGGAAAGCCGCAGCGTAAAACGAAGAATGTTGTTTTCAAAGAGATATTCCATAAAGTACAAAAATCAATTAATGGTTAGTTGTTTTTCTTTCCCCGTGTTAAGTTTATTTTATTTCTCATTATTTGATACTAACTTTTAGTAATTTCTTTATTTTTAATACAGGTGCTGCAATGGAAGAAGATGTTATGTAGAGTAAAAACAAATAATTCAAAAATTGTTGTCATTGCCATGTTCTATTTTCCATATGTTCGTTATGTCTAAGAACAAATTGATTACACAACAGATTTTAGTTTAACCTGAGCAACAATCCAAAAACGTTATCCAATGATTATATCTAAACTCTATCAATTTTACAATGTTAATTCGAATAAGAATGTAAACATTACTATATTCTCAATCGAAGTAATTACTTCTGCATACAATCAAAGGGAAAGTTTTAACATATCAAATCAAATATCAAATTCTCAACCCAAAACAAATTTCTACTTTCAAATAACAACAATAATGTTGTCAACCCAAACCGTTACTGACTCATACGAAATCAGATATATAGACTAATAATACGTTCGGTTTGTTAAAGCCATCTATTGTATCTAAAACTCATCGACCATATATTTCATGCATTGTATCCTTCCACTTGGCATATGTTTAAATTTATATTATAATTTGCAATTAAAAAAAATTAAAAAAATAACAACCCGTGCGTAGACGCACGGGTCCAAACCTAGTCGTGTGTAATGAATTAGTGATAATATTTTGTATAATTATAAACCATTACCCCATTTATCACACATATAAAAGAAGGCCCTATATGAACTTAATAGAATAAGCTTAGTTTCTGTTCTAAGGAAATGTAATAGGTTTGTTGACAAAAAAAAGAATCGTAACGAGACAAGTTTAACATCTCATCCCTTTTCTCAAAGAAAAAAGAAAACGAGACAAGTTTAACATTTTATTCTACCAAACAAACAAACAAAAATTTAACATTTAACCCATAAAGAAAAATTGTAACGAAATTACAAGGAAAAAAATTAACCATGCAGTTCACACCAATCTCTAAAATTAATGAATGAATCCAAATGCCAATTTGGTCGGATAATCATTAAAAACCGTATAAAAGTCAATCGAATCGAATAGATATTTACACCATCTTTTTTAATTAGCATTTCTCTTTCTTTCTTTTTGACAACTTATGGCAATGAAATGAGATAGAATTTTATGTAGGAAATTGAAGAAATAGTAAGTAACTAGTATTAGCACCCGGTGCTACGCACGGGTCAATTTTTCTTCTTGTATCAAAATTATCCCTTTAACCCAAAAAAAAATATTAAAATTATCCATTTCTAATAAAATTGCAATGCCAAAAAAAAAAAAAAAAACAATTGTAGTGTTCTGTTTTTCTTTTGTTATCAAAATTAAACATTATCATATGTGACCCTGGAAAGAAAAGGTTGGCCTTAAGACTATTTAAATATTAAATATTTTAAGTAAAATATTTTAAACATTATCATAAGATAATTTTAAACATTATCATAAGATAATTTACCTCTCTCTGCCTTAAGACTATTTAAATATTTTAAGTAAAATATTTTAAACATTATCATAAGATAATTTTACCATTATCACAAAACATTATCTGCTTGGCCTTACAGGAAAGAGATGGAAAACTCAGAAGAACTCTATTTTGGTCTGAAAACTGGACAGGGTCTTTTGGAGTTCAAGTGCAAGAGTAAGATTCAGAAGCAGAGATGGGTTGATGGGATTCAGTCTACTCTCCGCCAAGATAATTTGTCTTGAGGCCGCCAAATGCTCTCTTGAATCGTTGAGCCTCAGTGATCTTATGCCATAGAGAATCATGTTAATACTTTCATTCACAGTTTCGAAAATACTGCAAATGAATCAGAAATCTTCCAGAGAACTGTTATAACATTTTATTGAGTTGTTCATACAAAAAAGAATCAGATGAGAATCGTAGTCCTTGATTGCTTTATTAAAATACAACAGTCTTGTTTGTTCCATAAGGTAATACCCGTAGTTCGCAGTATGATTTTATAGCCTTTGTGAGGCATTTTTTCTACAGGTCCTCAGATTTCTGGACATAGCTCCTTAGATTGTCCCGGTGGGAAACACTCTCAACCTGAAAATGAAAAGAAAAAAAAAATTCAGACAAATGAATTGAGAAGATGCCGAAGAACACCGACGTATCCTCAGAAGGGACTAATCAACTATTTGGCAGACAAAGTTACCATCTGTTCAATGATAGGCCCTGAATCAAGTTCCTCTGTAACAAAGTGACTCATTGCTCCAATTAGCTTCACACCTGCATCAAACGCCTGCAAAAAGAATCTAGAATAGTAAGAGACAGAGCAAAAAGACCAAACCACATAGCTGGTTAAAGACATGAGAAAACCAAAAAGACATGTTTCGCTGGATATCCGCCCTTGAATGATGGCAAGAGACCATGGTGAATGTTGATTACATCCTTTCCATAACCTTTCAAGAAGTTACGTGATAGGATCTGCCAGAAGGAAAACGTGCTCATTAATACTATTCTAGATAGACTTTGCTATGAATTGTCGCCTTGGAGATAATGTTGATGCACCCACTCTTCTTCCTTATACTCCGTGAAATACATCCCTCCAAGGTTTAAAAATACATCATCGATGGTGGAACAGCATAGAAAAATAGAATCAATATCACACTGGGTAAGTACCCTGTGATGACCTGGTTTATGAACTCCCTGCAAAATGGTTTGAATGGTTGATTAACTTTCAAGGCCATAAAACAAATCAAGAACATAGATAGTTGATTTCTCTTAGATTTCTTTTCTTATGGCTTTTATATCTATAGAGAATACTCGTGTGTTCTATGTTGTTCCAGAGTTCCACATACTTTTAATGCCAATTCTAGTATGATGACCAGAAGAATGGAACAAAACCATATATATACATGCGTAAGGAACCTGGAGGGTACTCACTTCTTCAAGATGCCTCTTAGAAAAGGAAATGCATTAGACAGCTGTTCTAGTTGAGTCAGCCCTTGAACGAAGGTCACGGGAATAAGAAAGACAAACATGAAGCTAACTGCACCGAAAAAAAAAAACTGATAAACTTGATGTTATTCTTAGAAAAAAACATGACTTATGAAACAATAGTGATGATAAAAGCTAGTCGTACACCAACATGGAAATAAAACGTAGAATGACTGACCTTGGATTTGATCTCAATCATTGACTGTTATTTAGTTGAAGTAAGTGTCTTCTCTTCTCCTTCCTTGGTCTCATGGCAGAGTCGAAAACAGACCACGCCTTGCCTAGGTTTGATTTGAAAGCAGGAATCTATAATTTATGAAAGCTGAGAGCATGATGATCTGAAAGAAAACCACAAAGACGTCTTGGGTAATGAAATCATTTATAGAGAGATCAAACTCATAAAGAGGAAGAGATAAAATTAGTCATTAATTAAGAATTTGTGCATATTGAATTTCATATGCGAAGTGAAATTCAAGGACGAAATTGAGGATGAATTCTGGACGAATTGTAGGAAAATATAGAAAGAGTACCTATACGGCAAGTCGTTCGTAAACTTCATCATAGAATCAATACGTCAATTTCAAACTCTATCCTGCAATGAAGAGATAAAGCAATGAATAAAGATTTCTAATATGAAATCGATGAGTGTTGCAGGTAATAGAAAGATAATAGAAAGTTGTAGAACAGAAAGATAATTTGGGAAAATAAAATCAAGTGCTCGTTTGCAGTTTCAATCTAGAGAAAAAATATGGGGAAGATTTATATTAAAGTTTACGATTTCAGAAAGAGTCATGGGAGGAGAAGTTGAGAGATCGTGGGTAGAAACCGTAGATACTAATTTTTTTTTTCGACATAAACTTTTTATTAGGCAAAATTTTTTAAAAAAAAATAACTAAAGCACAAGCCACGTGGCAGAACCTGATTCGCCAGGTGACTTGTGCTTTAGTATAATAAGGATATATTAAAGGGAACGTAAGAATCAATTGATTTATTATTAAATAGCTTCGAATAAAAAGCCATATTAGACGTAAGAATCAATTGATTTATTATTAATTAGCTTCTAATAAAAAGCCATAGTAAATTTAAATTAAATACGATATAGAATTATCTGATTTTTTTGTCATTCTAAAAATATTGTTTATAAAGTTTGTCCATGTTTTAGATGTTTATGTCTGAATGCGAGAGAAGAGTGTTAATGAAAAAAATCCTACTTCAGAAACTAGAGAAATGATGAAATAATATATAAAAATATACTTAATTGGTTTATTACCAATTAATTTTAAATAAAATTTCATAATAATCTCGAATCATAATTGTAGATTGATTATGTATTATTTAAAAAAATTTACAATCGGTATCAATGTAGATACTAGTCCGAAAATCGAGTGTACAACTGATTTGATTTACGACCGGTTATAAATATCGATTTGATGATTTGATAGCAATGCATATTGTCGATATTTTGAAAACTTGTTTAATCTCAGACATGTTGCACATGAATTT
This sequence comes from Isatis tinctoria, assembly GCA_010577795.1. Classification (NCBI taxonomy): domain Eukaryota; kingdom Viridiplantae; phylum Streptophyta; class Magnoliopsida; order Brassicales; family Brassicaceae; genus Isatis; species Isatis tinctoria. The sequence goes on along the minus strand of CM021246.1, from coordinate 5,513,072 downwards.
ATCGAAAATATTAGGAGATCGTAGCGATTAATCAGATTAACAAAATCTAAAAAACCTTAAGAAAATATAGTTCGGAAAAAAATGTGGAAAATATAAAGAAATATTATGGATTATGAAATTAGATTTTATGTATAATCTATTATTTTCATTTTTGGAAACTAATTTAATTCCTATATGTATTTTTTATATCTTTTTGATGAGAGGTTAATAATGAGAATCATTAATTTATTAAGATACAAACGTGTTAGTTGTAACGATATTTAATCATGTTTCTATATCCATATTATTAATAATGTAAGAAGTCTTGACCTACATCAATGATATGTAGTATTTTTTAATAAGACCACTTTTTTTTTTTTGGAGTGTTTGTAATTTGAGCTATTTCTGCTCTCTATCATTTCTGCTTTTGCCTATCAGAAAAACAATAATAGTGGAATGATATGGCGAACTGCAGGCGGATATGGACGGTGAAGCGAATCTCTGAACTCGATATGAAATGATAGACTAAATAGTTGCAAGGGCCAATTTAGAATACTAAAAAGAAACATATAAAACAATAGGCTAGTTGTTTTAAAATTAAGCTTGAATCTAAATTGCCCTCCTAAGTATTAGAATCGTATATTTTAATCAGCTTGCTTTGTTGGATTCAGCTCACCATCAACCTCCAAAATGCGAGTGAGAAGTTTACCATATCTAAATTCTCCTGTTTGAATGAATACATGAACACCGAATCAAACAAAACTCGGACAAGAGAAGCTTATAGGATGACCAGACAAAACATTAACAGAGCTCAAACAAGAGACGTAGAGTGCTAAAGTTACCGAGAGTCTCTGTACTTAGAACAGAAACTAACCTTATCCCATTCAGCAACACACTCTTCTTTATCCCATTGCCCTTTCACGAACTTATCCGAATACCATCTGCAGTATCAAAGCTAAAGGATTCAACTTTTATGATTTTGGAGAATTCATTCAATTCACAAGTCACATAACTACAAGTACAAAATCAACGCACAAGAAGCACTATAAATCAGTATCTCCATTCAATTGTGCAGATATTTAAGTTTGAGAAATGGTTCAAGCGAGATGAAAAAACTGACCTCTATAAAACATGAGTTGACGGGCTAAGATGGTGAAGCTTGGTCCTACAACATAAACCACTCTCTTCTGCATTTGTAGAGCACTAGATACACAAAGAGATTCTCTAGTTGCTCTTCTTCGTCCGTTTTGACTTGGACTCACAAAATTCTCCAGTGCATTTTACCCGGATCTGAGGACCTGACACGAAACCGACCCGAAAAAGTTTGGCGGGTCCAGGTCTTCAGATTTTACTCTATTGGGTATCTCATTCAGTTACTCACCGGTGTCGGTTCGGACACGGTTCTTATCCGAGATCCGAATAAGACCTGAACATACCCGAATATATTATGATCCGGCTCTATTCATCCTAACCCGAATTTAACTAAAACCCAAAAATACCAAAAATTCTTGATATTTTACCCAGATCCGAAGACACAAACCAAAACCACCAAGAAAATAGGTAATCTCGATTAAAAGTCGGTTATTTCTTGGTTTAGTGTTGGTTTTGTTAGTTTAATTTCGGTTGATATTTGAATTTTGTGGAATATTTTTTTTTTGAATTTCGGGTATTAAGGAACTGAATACCCGAAATATGATACCTGAACCGCAATTTTATCGGATAAAAAATATTCAGTATTTAACAGAAACAGAAAATTTGTAACCGAACCGACCCGGACCCGACAGAAAACGACCCGAACCCGAATCAAAAGTTATAAGTATCCATACGAGTCCAAAACTCCTCTACCCGAAAACCCGAACCTGATTAGACCTGACCCGAACCTAATTAGACCTGACCCGAACCTAATTAGACCTGCCCCGAACCTGACCCAAGGACCCGAATCCAGGCCTAGTCAATGGCTTACACTTGCCTCCTTTCTGAAGAAAAAAAAAATAACATCAACTTAAAGTTTCAATTGTGCAGATATTTAAGTTTGAGAAATGGTTCAATCGAGATGACAAAACCGACCTCTATAAAACATGTAATAACGGGCTGCCATGGTGAAGGTTGGTCCTGCAACATAAACCAGTCCCTTCTGCATTTGTAGCACTACATACACCAGAAACCTGACCAAAGAGAAACCAACTTGAGTTCACATTTGTGAGTGATATAGAGATGTGTGATTAACCGGTAACACTCACTGGCGTACAGGGTGTGGGAAAATCAATGTGGTGATCTTCCTTAAGATGGGTGAGATAATAATAACAAATACCGCTGCACCCCCAGCAAACAAAGCATCTCCTTAAAGCATGATTAGTGGGAACTCTAGAGAGAGGTTATAACAAAAATTGAAGCATTAAAATAAACTAGAAAGGCTAATGAATTGTTATTGGCTGAAAAAAAAAATTACTAAATCAAAAAAAACTTATTAAATAATATTTCAGAGGTTTTAGTGGGTTCTCCCAATAATCATGCTCTTAGCTCTGAAAACAGCACAAGAGTGTTTAAAATTTAAAATTGACCTCGAAACGACTGACCTGAAGAATCAAAACTGCAGCCAAAATCCTGATGGACCAAGAGATAAAGATTGAAGTGCTAATGTCAATCAGAGTTATCCTAAGATGATTCCAAGTAGTTGTATTCTACGCAACGACTTCAGTAACTACATGAGCTGCAAAGTAAAGAAACTGACAGTAACTGCGTACAAATTCGTCGATTCCATCTTCCACTCAGAACGCTCTTGCTATACCTTGAAAGAAACCGGGTATGTATGGAAGACTAACATAAGTTAGACCAAGCTGACAAAAAAAAAAGAATGAAGGAAAACAAAAATGTTGTGACTATTGGGATAAAAAAGAGCAAGGAGATAATGGAAAAAGTAAGAAAAAAACAAAAGAAATCACCAGAGATGAATATAGGAACAATGCACTGGGTCGAGTTGGCAGACGCTTAATTCCCTGTACACACATGATCAACTACCAAAGGCAAAATCTTAAATAGGATAGAGAAAAGAAAGAAAGAAGAAAGGGCTATGTGAAAGAGGATAAGCAGGAAGAAAAGCACAACGCCAACAGTAAAACAGGAGGTGAAGTAAAAAGCATATGATGTACTCAGTGTACGTAGAAGCCCAAGTCATCAAAACCGTACCAATGATCAAGTAGTAAATGCGATACATACACGATCCTGCAAAGCATAGAAATGGATTTCATAAACAATTTTACAAAGTAAAACGAACAAGGAAAGGTAAGTGACGAACAAGAATGTAACCTCGTAAGGTAGACACTTGCACAGTGACATTGGACGATGAGCTCGCTACTCTTACATCAAGGAATTTGCGGTCGAATGGTGACACAGTCGCAGTCCATAAACCATCACTGACTTGCTCACATCCATATTGAGGGCACATTCCAGCTGCAAGGACAAATTCCTACACACACAAATACAAAGAATCAAACTTGATATTGATTTGGACTAGGAAGAAAGACTAGATCTCACATGTGGAAGCAAACTTGTATGTTACTTGCGCCTGAGGCAACATGTGTTTCATTGATCTTGGCAATCCAGTATCCACCGACAGCGACTTGTACTTGGATTCAATCCAAGAGAACCTGTAACCACTAAACCAGGAGTGACCCACAACTGTTAGGGTTAAGAAAACAAAATTCTCTCAATTGTAAGAATCTCCAAACGCAAACGGAAAATATTTCCCCAGTTCATCGGATGAAACGAGATACTTGAGAGCATATCCAATTCCGTTAGAGGTTGCCATCAAAATAAAGATAACTGCGGTTATGCGGAGTAAAATAACAAGTTTATTCTCTTCAGCCATTGATGATGTTTAGAGGAATGAAATGATTATTTCTAGATTTCGATCAAAAAGTGAAGTAAATCGGATTTAGACGCAGGGCAGGTTCGATGAGGTCTAGAGATGCAAAAACTCTATTTCCAGTTGAGCTGAGGAGACTATTTTTGGATTCGAAAATCTCTCGTAAATCGTTCTTTTCCATTACGAGCTAATAAGGATCATATTATTATTGTCTCGCACACGCACTAGAGCATATCAAGATCACCGAAAGTTAGCGGGTGTATTCAACTAAGAACGTGAGGTGATTTGTTTTAAAATCATAAATCTACTGTTATTCAAACATGAATTTTAAAAACATTTAAAAATTCAGTGTTATTGAACTTGTGATTTTAAAATGTACACTCAAATTCATTGTTATTAGAAATATTTTAAGTAATGAATTTGAGAAAATTTGCTGGAATTTGAAAGTGTTTTGATACAATTTCTTAGTTAAAAATATTAAAATATAAATTTCATGGTTTTAGATGGATTGTAGAGTTTTTTGATTAAAATCATTGCAACTTACCCAAAATAATCTCAAACCTAATAAAAAATCAAATCATCTTAAATCTTTTCAGATACAAGATTTAATACACCCCTTAATGTCACGTATTTGCAACCAAAAACAAAAAATATGTCAAGTATTTGCAATTGTATTATTTATTCTACAACAATCATATGCACAAATGAAGACCATGTTCGTTTTTTATCTGGATGATGCATCCATATCTAACATCTAGAGACAATTTTCAGAAGCATCATCTAGATATTATTCATTTTTAAACTAACATTTATATCTGGATGCAGCATTTTGATACAATATTGTTTGTTTTTGAATATATCGAGAAAATCTGAATGCAAACTACCATTTATGACAAAAAGATATGTTTCAAATCAATTAGTATTTTTTATATTCATAATCATATCAGTACAATAAATAATAATAAAATATTTTTTAATAAAATTAGATTTATAATTCTAAGAAAAATCTGATTTAATTGTAATAACAATTTTTTGCGGAAAAATATGGATTTGCGGATTTAGTTGGAACATGTGGATTGTTTACTTTGTGACTTTGTGTAGCTGCTCTGTAAATTTTGTTCTTCTTCTTCAATTGTGAAGTCGAATGTTGTACCGAGAGAGAGAGAGACACGATAAGCTCTATGTTTACTAACTTCCTACATTTGTGGTAAATTAGATAAATTAGATAAATTCAACAATGTTATCAAACCCAAATTAGTTAAAATCCACTTTGTTGACTTTTATAGGCCATGTTCGTTTTTGCATCGAGATGCAACCTGCAAGTGCTCAAATACTGTTTATTTGTACCCTTTTGATTATGCATTTGAATGCAAAATCTAAAAAATTTTGAAAAAATCTGGATATTTGGAATGCTGAAAAATGTTGAGTTTGGATGCAAATTTTGCATCTCAAAAAGTAAAAGACTAAAATAATCTTCAATAAAAAAGAAAGCTAATTAAATGATGTTTATTATTTTTATTGCATAATATTTAATATTTATCATTAAAATAACATAATTATTCAAAATATTATTTCCATCAAAATATCTTTTTCTTACTAAAACCATATTTTCAGCCAAAACTATAAAATCATATAATTTCATCAAAAAAATGTATTTTCTCACAAAAACAGTATAAAATCACATTTTTCTTCTAAAACCGTAAATTTGCATTTTCCCGACGAAATAACAAATTCACATTTTCTCTCCAAAATTGCAAATTCACATTGAACTTTTATCGCTTTTTACCTATTTGCAATTTTTAGTGATAAAAGCAATCCTTAAGAATTTATAATGTAACATTTTTAGTTGTAAGAGTTCATAGAGCCATTGCCAAGAACTGATAACTTCGCTTGCAAGTGTAAGAATCAAATGATTTATTATCAATTAGCTTCAAATAAAAAGCCATAATAAATTTAAACTAAATACGATATTATAGTTATCTGATTTTTGGGTCATTCTTAAAATATTGTTTCTAAAGTATTCCATGTTTACGATGTTTATTTATGTTTGAATTTGAGAGAAGAGTGTTAATGAAATTAATCATATTTCAGAAACTAGAGAAATGATGAAAAGATATATAAAAGTAATATTCAATTGATTTATTACCAATTAATTTTGAATAAAATTTCATAATAATTTTGAATCTTTAATTGTAAAATTTTATCATTTATTATTTAAAAATTCTACAATCGGGTATCAGTGTTGATAATAATCCAATAATTGAGTTTACAGCCGATTTAATTTTACGACTGGTTATAAATATCGATTAAATGATTTGATAGCAATGTGTATTGTCCATATTTTGAAAAATTATTTAATCTCACACATGTTGCACATATGAATTTATCGAAAATATTGGGAGATCATTGCGATTAATTAGATAAAAGATCTAAAAAGAACTTTAAGAAAATAAGGAGAGATTTCAAAAAAATTAATAAAAATATGGAAAATTCAAAGAAATATTAGAGATTATGAAATTAAATTTTATGTTTATTCTATTATCTTCATGTTATGAAAATTTATTTAGTTCCTATATGTATTTTGTATATATTTTTAATGAGAGTTTAATAATGATTATCACTAAAAAACATGTCAGTTGTAACGATATTTAATCATGATACTATATCCATATGTTAATAATGTAAGAAGTCTTGACCTACTTCAATGATATGTATTTTTTATTAAGACCACGTTTTTTTCCTTCTTTTTTGGAGTGTTTCTGAGTTATTTCTGCCCTCTTTTTTTTTATTAACTTGGGTGTATCCCGAATCTATAGAAGGGTCCAGACTAATCCCCAAAAATAGGTGCAGTCCACATATGGATCCACTTTCTGGATATTTAAATGGGCCGTAAGCAATGTACATATATCTGCGTGGCCACATTTCTGTTTTTGCCTATCAGAAATGATATGGCGAACTGCAGGCGGGGACGGACGGTTAAGCGAATCTCTGAACTCGATATGGAAAGAATAGTTACAAAATGTTCAAAGTCAATTAATTATAATGTTAAATAACTATGTATTTATTTGTTATCTCAGACTTAATGGTTGCAAGGCCCAATTTAGAATACTAAAAAGAAACATATAAAACAATAGGCTAGTGGTTTTAAAAATAAGGAGACACCTCTTTTTTGGGTTATATTTGGTTTAATGATTTAGAATTTCATTTTTCACGAAAAAAAATTGAATAGTAAAGCTATGAGAAATACTTTCAATTTTCATTTTTCATTTTCCACTAATATTAAGTTATATATATATTATTACATAATTGATACAATTATATAAAATTTAAGTTTTTATTGAATATTAAGTTCTTTTTAATAGTAATGTATAGATAATTTCTTTATCTTCAATATTTTTTAAATATATTATTATATGTAACTTTTTATATTTATTCTAAGTTTTTTTCCACGAAATTAATTATGTATTATTTATATTTAGCTATATAATTGATACAATTATCTTAACTTAAAAAATTTCTAATCTAATATTAAATTTTTTTAATAAAAACTTATAAATAATTTCTTTATCTTACGTATTTTTCTACTAACAATATAAAGTAATCGATAAAAAGTTTATTAGAAATTTTCTTAATTAAAAAATATTCATAGAATGATATTATTGAATATTTTAGATCTTATTTTGATAGCCTTAAAAGCATTTTCCTCAATTTTTATATGTTAATAGATAAAATCTTTTTCTTTTTTGTTAGTTAAACTTTTTAAGGTTGATTTTGGTATACTACCCTTAATATATAGCTTCTTCAAAACACAACCCAAATATTTTGCCTCTTTGTCATACACCTCCAAAAAGTTTTTCTCTTCACTACACATCACAAACTACACAAATTCTTATAATTTCAGAATACCTAATTAATAACGTGATTGTGTTTAGAAAATCAGCAAATTGCGTCTAACAAAACTGCGATTAAGTTTACTAGACCCAAGCGTATGCAAAACCCGACATATAAAGAAAACCCACCCAATCTATACAAGGATCAGATTTCTCGGGAACCTTAGAAAAAATTTTGTTTAACCTTGGGGGAAATGGTGGAAGGACTTGAATCCTGGTAGAACCTTAAAATTTTTATTCCCCAAATTGATTACGATTCTTGTAAAGTTGGAACGATTATACTTGGAGTCTGGTATTGTTAATAAATCGGTCAAATTAAGTTACACGTGATTTTCAAAACGCGATTTGTCTGTTTAGTTAAACATAATCACTATTTTAATTGGGTTTGTTGTAATTATGAGTACTTGTATATTTTGTGTTGGATGTCAAAGAATAAAATTGGCTATGTTGTATGAAAAAAAGGCAAAATTTTGGGGTTGTGTATCGAAGAAGCTATATATTAAGGGTACTCGATCCAAAAAACTTTTTATGTTAGTTTTTCAAAAATATATATTCATTATATATCAATCTAATTTTCTTTTTCATGATTTTTTCCTTTGTTAATTTAACTTACCTAATATTAATTTCTACTTTATTTTTTCTTTTTTCTTTTTGAAAATCTTGATATATTCAAAAATATTTAATTAAAATGTTAATTTTTCATGTTCTTATTAGTTGTTTAAAATCTTATGTGACACTTTTAGAGCACTATAGGCTCAACTTTTTTACATTAATAGATTCAGTCAAAGTTTAATATATAAAAGAAACCTAACATATTTTGTATGTTATCTAATAAAATTTATGTATGGAAAACTTGGTTATATTTTACATATTTTTAAAAATGTTTTAATTTGCCTATGATAAACATAATCGTTCACTTTCGAATAATATTTTACCTTGTTGTAAACTCGTTCTGATAAACAGTTTTGTAAACTCTTGATTGTGATATATATGGTCGTTTCACAAACTTAAACCAAAACCTCTTTAAGAATGTCAATGATTTACTCTCTTATTTTTAAACTCACAGGACGACATAGACTCTTTAATTAGTTTACTCAAATAAAATATTCAAATTATGTAAACCAATGTCATCCATGTGTTGAGCTATAAATACGAAGACAAAGAGGATAAGTAGAAACTTGAAGGTAGAGAAAAGAAAGAGAGAGGCAAAAAGAGAGGATAAATGGTAATTAAGAGAATAGAGCTCTGTATAGAGATGGTGAAGATAGCAATGGATGTAGTGGTGGTGGTGGCTGAAGCCGCGAGAGTCTTCTTGAGCCAAGCTCCTCAGGCTCCACCGGCTCTCATCCGCCACGGCCCCAATTCTTTCTACCCCTCCTTCTCCAACCATCCCTTTACATGATCGGCTATCTTCCCTGAGATTGTAATGTTTCTGTAAATAAACCTTGTTTTAAGAAAAACTAATGTAAATTACTTTGTGTTTTAACACAAACCACAAAGCTACATAAACATTTCACGTCAGTTTCCGAATTCTTTTCGTACGTGGGATTGCTTTCTCTTGTGGTTTTGCTCTTTGCTTTTTTTATGAATTCTAAGGTTCGAATGCGGTGTGGAACTAAAAACAAAAGCCAAAATTAAATGTGAATATTTTTTTTTAGGAATTTTGGAACTGATAAAGGGTATGGTATGAATAATGGGATATAGGTTGACGAATAAGACGTGAGGAAACAGTGGTCCCGTCTCGGACAAGAAATGTATGTCCATGTTCGACCATTTTTTTAAATTAATCCACCGCTTAACTTGTCAAATCTTTATTAATCACGTACGTGATAAAAAGTTTACAGTAATTTTTGACCTAAAAAATGGGTTTACTTACTTTTTTAATATATATAATTGAACATCTGTGTATAATTTTTGAAGTCTTGAACTACATACTTAACAAATAAAACATATACAGTCTTCGATAAGACGTTTAACCTGATATGTGATATCTACTTGTATATAGAAAATAAGTAAAATTTTGTGTGAGATCGTGTGTAATGAATTAGTGATAATATTTTGTGTAATTATAAACCATTACCCCATTTATATCACATATATAAAAGGCCCAATATTAATGTAATAGAATATGCTTAGTTTCAGTTCTAAGGAAATGTAACGAGATTAGAAGGAAAAAAGTTAACCATGGGGTTCTTACCAATCTCTAAAATTAATGAACGAATCCAAATGCCACTTTGGTCGGACTCCGACCGTCAGACAATCATTAAAAACCAAGAAAACAAAGGTCCTCGATCGAATCAAATAGATATATATCATTAAATGCCTCTTTTTAATTAGCATTTCTCTTTTCTTTTCTCATCATATGATTGTTACCGATATAAGAATTATTGGTATTTGGAAAAGGAACTTGAACTGATTTTCCGATACTTTGGATGTGAGTAATTTGTGCATCCGTTACTAAGATATTTTGATCATTTCATGTCAAGAAATGAGATTAGATTTTATGTAGGAAATTGAACAATAGTTAAGTAATATATAAAACTTAAGAATCAATTGATTTATTATTAATTTTTTTGGTGAATTTGATTTATTATTAATTAGTCTCCAATAAAAAGCCATAACAAATTTTTATTAAATTGATTTTAAAGTTATCTGATTTTTGTATCGTTCTACAACTGTTGTTTATAAAGTTGTCTATGTTTTAGATATTTATGTTTGAATGTGAGAAAATAATGTTAATGATATAAATCCTATTTCAAAAAACTAGAGAAATGATGTAATAATATATAAAAATAATAGTCAATTGACTTATTACCAATTCATTTTGAATAAATAAATTTCATAATAATCTCAAGTTCTAGTTAAATTTTTTATCATTTATTATATGAAAATCTCTAAAATTGGGTATCAATGTAGATAATAATATGATAATCGGATTTACGGTCTACGACCAATTATAAATATAAATTTAATAATTTGATATCAGTATATATTATTGATATTTTAAAACTTTTTTAATCTCATACATGTTATACAATCTGAATTTATCAAGATATTGAGAGATTACAACTATTAATCAGGCCAAAAAATAAACTAAAAAATATATATATAAAGTTCAAAAGAAATATTAGAGAATATGAAATTTTATTTTATTTTAATATATTACTTTTATTTTTCGAAAATTAAGTTGATTAGATTGCTATATGTATTTTGTATATTTTTAATGAGAGTTTAATAATGATTATCATTAATTTATTAAGATTAAAAAACATGTTAGTTGTAACGATATTTAATCATATTACTATATCCATATGTTAGTAATGTAAGAAGTCTTGACCTACTTCATGATATGTATTTTTTATTAAGACCACGTTTTTTTCCTTCTTTTTTGGAGTGTTTGTAATTTGAGCTATTTCTGCTGTCTATCATTTCTGCTTTTGCCTATCAGAAAAACAATAATAATGGAAAGATATGGCGAACTGCAGGCGGGGACGGACGGTGAAGCGGTGAAGCGAATCTCTGAACTCGATATGAAAAAAATAGTTACAAAATGTTCAAAGTCAATTAATTATATGTTCAATAACTATGTATTCAAGGGGCAATTAAGAATACTAAAAAGTAGAAAGAAATATATATATATATATATATAACACAATAGGCGACACGTGTTATATTTGGTTTAATGATTTAGAATTTCATTTTTCACGAAAGGTTTGAATAGTAAAACTAACTTCTTTTTATTAATATGTATAGATAATTAAAAAAACATATACATATATGTGTATACATAATATCTATGAATGCTTTATAAAATTGAGAAAAGAAATATACATATGTACAAAAATGTCATTTAATAGTATTTAATTGTGTTTCAAAAAAATAGTATTTAATATTTCCATATGCTAATCTGATTGGTAACGGTGGAGTGATGCTACCATTTTTTTTTTTTAACGGTTACCATTTAAACTCATGAAGATGCCTTCACCTTCACCATATGAAAGAAATATATAAAATGTTATAAAGATTCGTCATCTTAATATAAAGAATGATTGTTATACATTTTTCTATGTAGTAAAGAAAATGGTTAGCTAACATGATATTCGACTTCGATGTGATATAGGTTGCAACCACCTCTTCCGATTACGTTTCATTTTCAACACTTATAAATGGTTTAAATTAAAATTTAAAATACATTACATCAATTCACACTTTCGCAGTTTTTTTTCAACAACAAAATAACCAAAATTACATATTCATGGTGAGATGAAAGTGAGATGCTCTCAACCCAAGGGAGGTGGTGATGATGATCAGAGGAGACGTCAACAGCAAGGCTTCTCGATTGAGAACGACCACGGCAATGGAGTTGGAAGGAAGAAACGAGACCACGCCGACACAAGCAATAACAACGGCACACGGTTCTCTTTCTTTTCCTTCTTTTTTATCTCTCTCTCTCTCTCTCTCTCTCTTCTCTCCTCTGAACTTGTGGCTAGGGTAACGAAGAGGGAGATGCATACAGTTTACACATATACACGACACTAATCAGGGACGGCCGGAGTGTTTTATGGCCTAAAACTAGAGAACTAAATTAAAAACTCGGGTCTATTAACAAACACAATTGTGAAAAACACAAAAACAAAAATCATTTTCTTTTATGATGGATTTATTTTGCATTCATTACAAAAAAGCCAAAAAACCAAAATCAGCTTTTAACTTCTAGCCATTGTTGGTAATACGACGGAAATCGTAAAAATAACAAAAATCATGGAATGTTTGTCCAAAAAAGGCCATCAAATATCTATTTAAAAAATGTCATCGAACAGAATAAAATGGTAGAATGAATATTAATTATTTAGATTTCAAATAACTGTATTTTTTTACGAGCTTTTGTTTTTGGGTTTTTATTTTTGTTGAAGATTTCTCATTTTTAAAAGGTCTGAAATATTAGTAATTTGTTCGTTTAGTTTTTTTCTTTTTATTTCGTTTTCCTTCTTCTTTTCTGAATAATACTTTTAGTTGTTTATTATTTTATTGAAATATAGTTGTTAGAAAGCTAGAGTTGTTTTCCTGATTATCGATTTCTCTTTTTTCTATTTTTATTTCTGAAAACATAGTTGTTTTCAGAAAGCTAGAGTTGTCTTTGACAAAAAAAAAACTAGAGTTGTAGATATGATTTTGCTTTTTTATTCTAAATTACTAAATTGAAGAACTATATTATACTTTTAAAAACATAGTTGTTGACAAAAAAAAATTCTACCAAATAAAAAGATCTAGATATTTATAAGTACTACAAAAACAATTATGTTTACTTTCGTTATCAATGAAAAACCGTGTATGAATTTGGGCAGTTGTTTCTGTCTCTATCTATTCTAGATCATATAAAAGAATAAAGTGATGAAATGCCCCTAATACTAGTTTTTTATTTCTAGGAAAACATCTTTCGGAAATCTTTTTTTCTTAAAATGTAAAATTCATTGATCAATAAATGCAGTCTTACAAATGAATGGAAAAGAATGAACAGAATTAAAATGATATTGCGATACAATTTCTAATGTCTGGATTATCTTATATATATTTAGAGCATCTTCAATGCTGGTACCATTAACGGTATCTTATGTAATTTTTAATTAATAAATTTATGTTAAGAACATTTACTAAGAAGTGTTGATTTTTTCTCCTCCAATGGGAGAACCATCAAAGATTCTTTACATAGAACAAACAGTCCGTTGATGGACGGTGAGCAGAAGAAGAAAAGACCAAAACATTGTTTTTGCTGACACCTACTGTAGTTTAAGAGGCATTTCTTAGATTTCTTAAATAGGAAGCGTTTTTAATTTATTTAGTATTTTTGATTTATTTTAAATTTTAAAAAAGGGTAAGAACCATGTTAACATACTGCATTGAGGATGGCCTTAGCTCTTTTCTCACTTTGCACCACATAATTCCACGTAGCGTTCTTATTTTGAGTCTAAAAAAGAAAGAAAATGGTATATGGTGGACTCGAACTCGGATATAGAGAGTATTAAACATAACTATAGCCACTAGACAATGTTGTTTCGTTGACAATGTTTACCAAAACAAATATATAAACAATATTATAGTAAAAATATCTTAAAATTCTTCTCGATTAATCCCCGAGTAATCTCCGATTTTTTGGTAACTCGCTATGCCTAGACCCACCGCCCGACTACGCCTAGAGAGTTCTCAAACCTGGGTTAACACTAACAAAAATACATTCTTACGTTAAACAAGTTGATGAAAAGTGAATAAAGAATTCTGAGCAATAATACATTCCGATAACACTAGCAAAAAACTATTTGATTAAAAATCATGGTTTACTTTAATTTTTGATTTAGCAACTCTTTATAATTAGTCAAGGTCTTTCCTCACTTTACACCACATAATACCATGTGGCGTTCTTATTTAAAGTCATAAAAAAAGGTGTATGGTGGACTCAAACTCGGATATAAAGAGTATTAAACATATCTATAGCCACTGGACCATGTTGTTCAGTTGACAATGTTTACCAAAACAAATATATAAACAAAATTATAGTAAAAATGTCTTAAAAATTTTCCCCGAGTAATCTCTGATTTTTTGGTAACTTGCTAGGCCCAGATCCACCGCCCGACTAACGTCTAGCGAGTTCCCAAACCAGGGTTAACACTAACAAAAATACATTCTTACGTTAAACAAGTTGATGAGAAGTGAATAAAGAATTCTGAGCAATAATACATTCCGATAACACTAACAAAAAAACTATTCGGTTACAAATCATGGTTTACTTTAATTTTCGATTTAACAACTTTTTATATATAGAAAACAATAAGTGCGTAGTATTAAATAATGGGACTTTAATCCGAATAAAAATATAAAATTGATCCATTTTAAAATGATTAAAATTTCATACAAGAAAAATTACAATATTCAGAGGTTTTCAATGGAGAAGTATCTTCCATCAAGAGACAACTCATGAGTTTTTTTTGAATAAAAAGAGACAATTCATGAGATCGTCTATTGTCACATAAACAGTTTCAACATTTAAATGTAAAATATAGTTTTTATGAGTAAATTTACAATAAAATTTTTTATGAGATATAGCTCTAGCCATGAAGAAGTGAAAAACTATATCTTGTAATCCTCAACAATTTATCTTATATTAACATAAAAACGGAAGAGTTAAAATAAATGAAAAAAGAATATCATTAGATAAATAAAATCAAAGAAAAACTAATATTATTATATTGATACAAATAAACAAATAAAATGACAATAAATATTACCTAACTATATAAAAATCAACATAAAAAAACAAAAACAAAAAGACAAACATATATCCCGTGCAAAGAGGAAGAAAGAGAAGTCATTATGATTAGACATCATCTAGGTTTTGAGAGGTGTTCGAATACTAGATAAGGAACTATCACCTACAGATTACAAATAAGATAATGAGATATCAACACGAAAGAACGACGTGTAACCAATGGGTGCGAAAACGCAAAAGAAGGTAAAGAGAATATCAATGATTAATTCGCCGGTTTGTCTAGGACAAATAATGTATTCTTAAAATATACATAAACAGACAAATAAATATTAAAATATTCTGGATTGCGTAATTTTATTAGAACTAGACATAATACGAAAGAAATAAATATATAACCAACATAACACTACTCCGCGCATGCGCGGAGTTAACAGTTCTACTAGTAAATTTTAATTAGAGCTCTACTAGCTCTACTCCGCGCATGAACCGCAGTTGTACCGTACCGCACTTCAATTCCGCACCGCTTTTTGTATCAAAACCGCGGTTACCATTCGGACCTTTAGAATCGTTTTCTCAATCAGTTTTATGAGCAGTGCTTAATTTAGTTTAATAGATAAGGTCGTGGCGTCAATCATTAAGCTCCGTCCAAAGATATATATATAGTAGATTGTTGTTTAAAATGCTAACAGTATTAAGATGAAGTCTAGCACATGTAAAACTAAAACCAAGACAATAGTTTACTTTCTTTTAACAAAGTCAATGCTTTCCCTTTAAAATAAAAAAAGATCTCACAGCACGTCATCGTTTCTTTGGTTATTAACTTATTATATAATCAAGAACAAATTAAAAATTAGTCTTTAATTAAGTTATAGTTCACATGGCATGCAAGTGTTGAGCTATAAATACCAAGGCAAAGAAGAGGTGGAAGTATGAGAATTTGAAGGCAGAAAAAAAGGAAAAGAGAGAGAGAGTGAGAGAATAAAAAAAAAGAGGATCAATATGGTGATAAAGAGAATAGAGTTCTGTATAGAGATTGTGAAGATGACTATGGATTTAGCAGTTGTGGTGGCTGAAGCCGCGACAGTCTTCTTGAGCCAAGCTCCTCAGGCTCCTCCCGCTCTCCTCCGCCATGGCCCTTACCATTACTCCGCCTCTTCCTCTCGCCCTTCCGCTTACACGATCGGCTATATATAACAAATTAATGTAATTTACTTTTTCTTTCAAGAACATGTATTATATGGATTTAAACCTGGCCGGCCATGTAGCGGCAGCTTCAACACACACAAAAAAAAAAAAAAAACCCACAAAGTTACATATCCGAGTTTTCCTGTAAATTATTTATTCCACATTTCTCATTTCACATATCCAAGTTTTCTTGTAAATTACTTAGTTTTCTGATTTATCACATTTCTTATTTCACCTGATCAGTTTCCGAAATTCGTTTTGTATCTGTGGTTGCTGTCTCTTTGTGATTTTGTTTTGTGGTTTTGTTTTGTGGTTTCTAGAGTTTGAATTCGATGTGGAACCAAAAACAAACGAAAGAATCAAAAAGTAAATATTTTATATTGGAACAGATCTAAAGAGAGGGTTGAGGAAGAAGACGGGAGTAAACAGTGTAAACAGTGGTCCCGTCTCGGACAAGAAATGAATGTCCAGGTTCAACCATGTTATCAAATCAATCCACCGCTTAACTTGTACTAAAATGTTTTATTATAGTCCCGTACGGGATAAGGGTTTAAATTATTATTTTTTTACCCAAAAAACAAATAGTTTGTTTCTTTTTCTTTTGTCGCTGACCTGGATACAGTTTTAGAGTCTACAAGACTACAACTAAGAGGTTCTGATCCAAAATATCTCTACAAATAAGAGGTTCTGATCCAAAATATCTCAAGACTTTTAAATATAATAATCAAAATAGAAAATGACAAAATTTCTCATAAATTTTTTAAATACTAATGAGAACTCGTTAAATTTCTTAATGATTGGTTCAGTTTTCATTTTTAACGAAATTTAATTCTATAGTTACATTGTACTAAAATATAATATTTTTATTTGCCTATGTTGAAGAATGATCTGATCTTTTGCTTTATTTTGTATTTGTTAAGTGTTGGTAAGTCTCGGTTATATAAGAGTCTGTAAGCTTGAACCGTACATGGTTTATATGTCGGTTTGGGTGGCTATTGAATTCTGGCTTAGTTAGACCGGTTGTAAACCCTTAGCATATAAAAGGGTCATTAGGTTGATCGGGTTAGGTTAAGTCGTTAGAATCATCTTCTTCTTTCTTTGAGCGTGTGAGTCTGTTATTCGTCTTCATCCAAGTTTCTCAAGTCCTTGAGATCTCATTCCTTCGTGTTAGTGTACATTCAGTTGTTGTACGACGTCCTCACTCTTTATGGTATGCTTATTTCAGACACCTTAGATTCTTTCTGTATCGACTCAATTAATGAATGTAGATCAAAGGTAGAGTTAGAAAGACAAAGATAGAGACGTTGCTTCATAGTAAAAAGCCAAAAAGCGAGTATTTACTGGAGTAGAAAAGTTTAGTTTTCTCATGCGACCCCAAAAATATTATTTTCTGTTATGGATTTCTTTGTTTGATCGACATTCAACAGGGAATGTTGAAATGAAATACTAATGTTAATATATCTTGTATTCTTTGTGAAAGCATGTTGGAGTCTTGGAGTCATGGAACTACCTTTTCTTCTTATGCTAATACTTTTCTCGGGTATGGGAGAGATCAAATAAGAGGGTTGTTGCAAGATAAATACACTGACGAATGAGACAACATCACCTCGCTAATAGTAGATGTCGAGCAAGAACGAATAAGCGTATATTACTAGTTTACTACTGAAGTACACTCAAGCCTGTAGTTGGAGGGAATGTAGAAGACATGGAGAGAATCCTATGAAACCAAGTAAGCTCGTTAAGACAATCGACAAAACACTGAAAACAGTACGAAACTGTCTACTCACAATTTGCAATTTGGGGGATCAGAAGTATGAAAAACGATCAAAGATTTGGCTTGGCGCAGGATTGTTATCTAGGTCATCTTAAAAGTTGTAACAGAGCATTTTTGTATGTTTTTTTTCATTCTTCAAGTACATAGGTTGCACTAGATGTAAAAAAATGTATATTGATGAATAAATTTTAAATTTATCCCCCACCCCAAGAAAAAGCCAAAACCCGAAACTAAGTTTTAACTGTTAGTTATAGTTAGTAATGGACGTAAATGGTAAACATACAAAAATCACATAATGTTGGACCCAAAAAAATATCATGGAATAGAATGGTAGAATGAATTAATATTAATCAGATTTCAACCAACAGTAGTTTCTCTACTAACTTTTGTTTTTCTGTTTTTGATTTTAATGAAAATATATGTTTTTAAAAGGGCCTGAGCAATAATTTTTAGTTTACCTTCTTATTTACTTTTCTTTCCTTTTTCTGAATAATATCTTTTGGTTCTTTTTTTTTTGAAATATAGCTTTTAGAAACCTCGAGTTGTAAATTATGATTTTTGGTTTTTTTTTATGGATTCAAAATTACTAATAATTGAATCTATATAAGTGTCTAATGTGTGGAATATAAATTTTAGGAAAAACGTAACCTTTGGTTTTCAATTGGGTTTTCTGCAAAAAAAAAACTGTCATCTGAGGCGAATTTGCAACTCAACCCATCACCTTCGGAAAATGCAGGTCAACTCCTCACCACGCAGTCAAACCGCAATATAACCCTCGTCCGTGTGTTGATTTTTCAGCCCGTATATATCCGTGTATTATCATCCAAAACTACGTCGTTTTGATTATTCAAAGAAAAACAAAGAAACACAAAATAGAGTTTCGAACTGGTGACCTCTAGTCAGACAAATCCTTATGCACAAAAACCATTTTGCTACAACCATTTTCATTGTATTATTACACATTCCTGTTTATATATAAACAAAAACGGATACACATATACACATATATATAACGCAATCCAAAAACAAAACATATATATAAAAAAAATCTTTAATTTTATTTTATAAATTAGAATTAAAATTATATGTACTATATGGCTAAAACATATAGTATAAAATGTATAATCTTTAATTTTAATTTATAATTTATAAAAAATAATAAAATAATTATTTTTTAATTTAAAATTTTAAAATTGTTTATGTTTAAATTTTAAATTAAAATTAAAGATACTATATTGCTAAGACATATAGTATAAAGATATAGTATCTTTAATTTTCATTTTTAATTTATAAATAAATATTTAAAATAAATATTTCTATAATTTTTAGTGTTTTAAAGAAAAAAAAGTTATGTTTATGTGGCTAAAATATTAATCCAAAAACAAATTAAGGTCATATGATTTAGATTAATATTAATCCACATAGTAATTATTATTGATCTTTAATAATTATTATTATTTATATCATATTATTATTTTTGAAAGATTTTTAATTATTTTGTTTTTAAAAGATTATTCGTTTTTGTTTTGCTTATATATATATATATATGTTTTGTTTTTGGATTGGGTTATATATGTGTATTTGTGTATCCGTTTTTGTTTATATATAAATAGGGATGTGTAATAATACAATGAAAACGGTTGTAGCAAAGTGGTTTTTGTGCATGAGGATTTGTTTGAGAGGTCACTGGATCGAAATTCTATTTTGTGTTTATTTGTTTTTCAATAATCAAAACGACGTAGTTTTGGATGATAATACACGGCTATATACGGGCTGCAAAATCAATACACGGACGAGGGTTATATTGCGGTTTGACTGCGTGGTGAGGAGTTGACCTGTATTTTCCGAAGGTGATGGTTTGAGTTGCAAATTCGAGTAAGGTGACGGGTTGTAGTACCGGTGCGATTAGAATCGTTTTCTCAATCAGTTTTATGAGCAGAGCTTTCGTTCTATAGACATGTTTGTGGCGTCAATCATTACGCTTCGTACAAACATAGTAGATTGTTGTATGAAATGCTAACAGTATTGGGATAAAGTCTTAGCATATAAACTCAAACCAAGACAAGAGTTTACTTTCTCTTAACAAAGTCAATGCTTTCCTTGAAAAAAAAAATAATCCCACAGCACGTCACCGTTTATTTGGTTATTATACTCAAAAACTAATTCAAAAGTAGTTAAACAATAAATTTGATTTTAAGTTATACACATATACTTCACATGGCATGCAAGTGTTGAGCTATAAATAGCAAGGCAAAGAAGATAGAAAGTAAGAATTTGAAGGTCGAGAAAGAGAGAGAAAAAAAAAGAAAAACAGAAAGAGGATCAATATGGTGATAAAGAGAATAGAGTTTTGCATAGAGATTGTGAAGATAACAATGGATTTAGCAGTTGTAGTGGCTGAAGCCGCGAGAGTCTTCTTCCGCAACGCTCCTCAGGCACCGCCTGCTCTCCTCCGCCATGGCCCTTACCATTACTCCGCCTCTTACTCTCACCCTTCTGCTTACATGATCATCTAGCTAGCCCTGAGACTATAATTCTTTGAAATGTTCTGTATATATGTAAGAAATTAATGTAAATTACTTTCTTTTCAAGAACATGTATTAAACCTGGCCGCAGATGTAGCGGGGAGGTTTAACACAAAAACCCACAAAGTTACATATCCAAGTTTTCTTGTAAATTACTTAGTTTTCTGATTAATCACATTTCTTATTTCACCTGATCAGTTTCCGAAATTCGTTTTGTATCTGTGGTTGCTTTCTCTTGTTATTTTGTTTTCTGGTTTCTAGAGTTCGAATTCGATGTGGAACTAAAAACAAACGAAAGAATCAAAAAGTATATATTTTACTTTTGTAATATATATTGGAACAGATCTAAAAAAGAAGGTTGACGAAGAAGACATGAGGAAAGTGGAAACAGTGGTCCCGTCTCGGACAAGAAATGTATGTCCAGGTTCGACCATTTTCTTAATTAAATTAATCCACCGCTTAACTTGTAAAATGTTTTATTTATAGTGGGTTAAAATTCTTTTTTTTTTACCCAAATAAAGACAAATGGTTTGCGTCTTTTCTTTTTTCTTTTGTCGTTGACCCGAATACAATTTTCAGATATAGAAAATCATCAAGTATATATGCCTCTTATTGATTGTTCAATATTCTTTTCTATTTTAGTTTAAATTTATTTTATAGTTACATTGTACTAAGATATTATATTTTGTTTGTTTTAAAACTCGAATGAATTTCTTGTGAATGGAGTTGCTTTTAGTACGACGTTTTAACCTCATGGCCAGAGGTAGAATGTAAAATTTTGTGTGAGATAGTGTCTAATATTAGTGATGATTTTTTTTTTTTGTAAATTATAGACGATTGTCACATATATCACAAATGACCTTATATGAATTTGAAAAAAGAAAGCTCAGTTCGCATTCTAAAAAGAAATAAAAGTGTAACAAGTTTGTTGACTAAAAGTGAAATGTAACAAGTGGGAGAAATTAAAACAAATTTGCAACCATACCAATCTCTTAAGAATTGAGTTAAACTATAAGGTTGAAGTATTAGAAACCGTATTAGAAAAAACCATTCTATGTATAAAATTTGGTAACAACTGTGAACCGAATTGAATCGACAACCCCAAAACTTCTTCTTAATGGATAATTAGTTAGAGATTTACACCATGTTCTTGTTTCGCAAATCTCTTTTCTTTTCTCATCATGTGTTTGGTTACCGGTTATAAGAAATTGTTAGTATTTGAAAGGAAACGTTCCCATATTTTGCAAATGCTTGAAAATAAATAATTTCTGCATGTGTTGCTAATTATAATTTGAGCATGTTATATGTTAATTAGATTGAACCGATCAGATTACAAGCACGTGTTAGTTGTAGTGATATATACTCATGTTACTTAATCCATAATTTTATTAGGCAATAGTCTTGACCTAATTAGTTGTCATTATTTTTAAATTTATAGATAGCTATGTATTTTATTTCCTAAAATGCTATCTACTTTTTTTATAGGACCATTTATTTTTCTTTCTTTTTTCGGAATCTTTGTGAGGACCATCAGTTTGAGGCATTTGAGACCTTTGGTTGATTATTTATAGAGCCTTTGTTTATTTTATATATGTTGTCTATATTTGCAATAAACAGAAGTTAATTGCGAGCTGCAGCCTGCAGGCGAGGACGGAAGGCGAAGCGAATCTCTGAAGTTGATATATACAAAAAGTTACGAAATGTTCAGAGTGGAACAGTTTATATAAATGAAATCTACTGAATAAGCATTTTATACTATTTTTTTTATGTGGCAATACCATATTTTTTGAATTTTTTTCTTTTTTTATTTATTTTTTATTCTTAAACCTATTGTCAAACACCAAAAAATCAGTTATAAAGATTTTAAATTAAATCTATTAAATCTATATAATTCCTGTTAATTTGGTTAAACATCAAATATTTATCATTAAACTAATCATAAAATCAATTATAAAACTGAAAAAAAAATGATCATTTTGTTAACTATATGTTATATTTATAAAGTTTGTGGAGTTTTATAAACTTAAAATTTAATATAAAATTTAATCTACTATAATTAAAATAGAAATTTTAGGCCATTTTTGATGATGTGTCAGCACCATATTTTTCTATTTTTTCTTTTTATTTATCTTTCATTCTTAAATATGTTCCAAAAATTAGTTATGAAGATTTAAAATTTTATCGATTAAATCTATAATATTCCTATTATTTTTATAGGGAGTAAGGGGGACCTTCCCTTCATTATCAAATTAACCTGTTTAAAGGTTTACTGTATCGTTTACTGGGTTCGTGACAATTTTTCTTTCTGCTATTCAAGTAGCCCGGTCTGGTAAGTAAGGACTTTGCTCTCAGTAGAAGTCAAAATTTGGTTTTAAAAATCAAATATTTATCATTAAACTAAACATAAAATTAATTACAAAACTGAAAAGTTAAAATGATCATTTTTTTAACCATATGTTATATTACAAAAGCTCATGGAGTTTTATATACTTAAAATTTAATATAAAATTTAAATATTATTAATCATGCGCAATAGAGCAGGTACCATCCTAGTAATTATATAATATGTGTACTTCCTAGTTCCCACTAATTAAAAGCTGCAAGGGACAATTAAGAAAGAAAATTATAAATTAAAAAATCAGGCTAGTTCCTTTAAAATAAAGAAATACAATTGGGTTTTTCAAATATGATTTTTGGGTTAAAATTTAGGATTTAATTTTAAAGGTTTAAGATCATTTGATATCTTAATAAAGCTAAGTTGATTAAAAAAAAAAGTTAAAAGGTTTAAGATTTAAGGTTTGACCTGTATTTTGTTAATTTTGACATAAATTTAGCATATGTTTTCAAAAGTCTCTTCCAAACTTAAAAAAGAAAAATACATTTTACCTCTTTCATTTTGGAAACTCGTAAACAGAATGAAAAGCCATATTGGAGAAGCACAAAACAAAGTAAAACAATAGATCATAGAATTGAACAAAATGAAGAACGCAGTTAAACCTGTGTAGTCGAACAAGCTATCATCATTCAAGTGAGTCGACACTTCATTCAAAAAAATGATAATGGTTTTTACTTTGTAACGGCTAAATCTACCAAAATAAAAACAAATAAATATCAATTTAGTAGGATAAATGGATGGCTTTAAACATGATTTCGAAATATAAAATCAGAATGCGAAATAGAGAAGAGGAAGACATTCTTCATACACATACTCAATACATATATTTATTTTTCTCTCTTCATTTGTACTATAATTTCTGTAGAAAAATCGGTAAAATCAATAATATTAAATATTATTTATTTTTGTATTTTTCTTGTTTTCTCTTCGCTTCATTTATCTCAAACTATTGAATATTTATCTAAATATTATTTATTTTTCATATATCCTGAAACGATCTTTAAAGACAAACACTTGCAAATATTTAGCAATCGAGTAAAGAAAGGAGTTAGCTAACATGTATTATTAAATATTCAACTTCAATATGATTTAGGTAGCATAACCACTTCTTCGGATTACATTCCGTTTTCAACATTTTAGAAAAACAAAAGAAAGTGGCTCGATTAGTGAGCTGGTGGTTAGTTACTTGTTAGCTTTCCTATGAGAGATTTCTGTAAATACAAGTCAAAATGTTTGGAGTTTACGTTCATCACACGATGGTTTAATGGAGTAAACTTATATCAAACACACCACACAAACTCATATTCTCTATTTGCATTCCATTATATACATTCATTTATTTTTCTGTCTTATCTTTTTCTTCTAATTCTTGACCCAAAAAAAAAAAACCTTTTTCTTCTAATTCAAATTCTTACTTTACCCTGGAAATTTCTGCGGTCAAAGCCTAGGTAACCAGTTTCCCCTTCACGCCAACCAAAACGTGTACGCAAATCCACAAGTCAACAAATATTGAAAGCAATGTTTATAGATTAACAGCTCAATTAAATTGAACCTCCACGCAACTACACTTTCGAAGCAACAATCAACAACAATAATTAAAACAAAACAACTGATCTCTTTTCCCTTCTTTTAATATTTGGTTTCCAGATTTTATCAAATTTTTCAAGATCCAAACAACAGAGAAGCAGAGCTAAAGTGGGAGCAACTGACAATAAGAGCAACTAGCAAAAGATAATTAATATCTACAAAGAAAACTAAACCGTATCCTGAGTCATGTATAAAGAACGAACACCACAACCACAAATAAGACCAATCTGACTCTCTTATTATATCAAGCAGAGGGCATTGATGTCGATATCACGACGTAGGATAGGTACTGAAGTCCTTCCTGGATCTTTGTGATAGCTGTGGTCTGGTCAGAGCGAAGACTGTTGTTGAAAGTGCTTACCTTTTCCTCCATGGATGATGTTTTCAGAAGCTCATCTTTAGAATCATCAGCAGAAGCTCCTTTGATCGCAGCTGCGTATGTTTCAGAAACATCTGATATACCTGCAATGTGGAAAACGGTTATTTTAGTTCTCTCGCAATCATACCCTTCCTCTGTTTTAATCCCAGGCACTAAATATATATACAAAGCTAAAAGCCAGTACAAACTGAGGCAAGAGAAAACCCAAACTAAACTCAATAAGAAATGCGATAGAGCAGTTATAAGCGCAAGTAAGTTGAGTAATTGTGGACCAAACCTGTTATAAAACTGTTGGAAACTGCTTCAACATATCCAACCATTGATTCTGCCTTGCCTCTAATGAGCTTAGCTTTTTCAGTAGGATCCTCTGGCCACTCGATTTTCAAGGCCTCAGTGTCTTCATCCTGAACTTTGTTGGCATGAGATATCATGGACTTACCCAGAATAAGCAAATGAGTGACTGCAAAACAGCACATCTCTGAAAGTCTCTGCAGAACCAAATTTCATATTAGTCGCGTATTGGTGGAAGAATGAACAATCTTCAATATATTAAGAGCGATAAGAAGGGAACACTCTTCGCACATGAACTCCTTCTGAGTGTAGAGATTCGAGCCTGCCACCAGTCCGCTGGATCATATCGTTTATGTTTACTCCAGTTAAAGCGTTTGTGAACCTAAAAAACATCAAAAGTGACGAGCAAATAAATAAACAGATCAAAGTAAAATAATCCATACACGTATACCACTTCATCGCAACATGAGAAATTTACTGACGCAAAAGGGAATAATCATGATTACCCAGCAGCCATATCAGCAGCTTTGCTGACACTCGAGTTATGCAGATTCTTCATGTCATCATCACTGCCTTCAGTTTCGATATCTATTTTCTTCCCTTTGTCAGACTCTACTTTACTTCCGCTCATTTCATCAGCGAAGCTGAATAGTTGCTGGATTTGTTTGAGCTTCCCGTCATACATCAATTTCTCATCTTGTGACAGTTTCCCCTTTCTCCTGCTGAACAACAGAGTATAGTGGCTTGACAATGCTTCCAATTCCTGAAATCATTATGCATCGAAAAACTGAGGGAAAACAATATATATTATCTAATAAAACAAAATTCTACAAGTGATTTTTCCATCGATAAGTATCTCACCTCAAGCTGCTCAGGACCACCATAAATGTAAAAGCATCGATCAAACGTCACTTCATCAAGTATTTGATCCTTAAAGCCTTCCCTATTCTTCTCAGCTCCAATACCAGTCTCTGTAATCAATAAATCCATAGTCTCCTTGCCCACAAACTCAAGAACTTGCATTCCTTTGGCAGTTAATGCTTTTCCAGTCTGTAGAGCAGAGGTAAGGGATGAAAGAAATGGTAAACTAAAGAAAGACAGAAGAAGACACAAACAGCACAAACCTCCAACAGAGACGGTGCACCAGATCCAGCTTCCCTAGGCGAAGAACCTTGCTGGACACTGTTTTCGAGCCTATAAGACAAATAATGGAGCATCAATAACTTGACCATTGTCTTTTCCTAGGAAAAGCAGTCCCTAGTAAAGAAACACAAGACCTCTGGGTTCGTTAAGCTACCACAGTCTAACCACTTGCCAGTAAAAATGTATTCTTATCTTAAGCAAATGACACATATGGCCTAC
This sequence comes from Isatis tinctoria, assembly GCA_010577795.1. Lineage (NCBI taxonomy): Eukaryota > Viridiplantae > Streptophyta > Magnoliopsida > Brassicales > Brassicaceae > Isatis > Isatis tinctoria. The sequence goes on along the minus strand of CM021246.1, from coordinate 5,486,579 downwards.
CCAACGTTTTATTGGTAGTTGAGAATCAAAGGAGTATGCAACTTTACCAGGAGAAGAATCCATTAAAATTACATAAACTGAGCATGTTCATTGTGTTGTTAAGTGAACCAAGTAGTAAATGCTTAAAGCATCCGACAATTGAAATAAATAATTTCTCATTCAGACTTTCCTTAAGGAAATTCAAGGAGCATTGATAGATCCTTTAAATTCCGACAGTCCAACTAAAGCTTATTTCCGTTTCTGTCAGGGTATAAAGTTAGTGGCCTTAACGAATTCCAATTCGCAAACTTTGTACACAGTCAATATTGAAAGCTTTCAGTGAAACAAAAAGAAAATAAAAGGTAACATACTTTTGCACCAAACTTGTGCCTCCTTTTAACGCATTTCCTAGTGCCAGCCAAGCTCCAGAAGTGAAACTCTCAACTGAATCATCGAAAACCTTCAAACCCTGGAAAAAAAAGGTAAGATGTAGAAACTACGTAAATACTAACATATAAGCAAATAAATAAAGAATAATGATTACTGACTTGAGCCAACAGCAAACCCACAGAAAAACAAAAAAACTTGCCTGGCTAAGAAGTGACTCTTCACTTGCATCCTCCAATTTACCCAGAGCTAACTTCTTTAACTTCTGGCTCTCATCATCACTATCCTGCTCTGTATCAGGTTCTTCAGTTTTGTCTTCTTCCTTGGCAGAAGATTCTGAGTCTTCATCCGCTTCTTGCATATTATCCGCAATGCTTTTGGCTGCTTTCTCTGCCACTGCTGCAGCCTACATAAAAATAACTCCCTAGTCAACGAGAATTCACAAATAGAAACATACAAAAAGGGAAAGATCAACACTTTTATGTAATCCCTATCAGATTATTTCCTCACAGCATGCAAAAACCCAATGACCAAATAAACATACAGAAATCATCATCTCCATACACAATGCAGACTTGCTGAATGACAATGCACTAAATCGCTCTCATTTGGTTACCATAAACTAAGATCCGATTTCTAATATCCAAAGGCATTTTCAGAACAGGTCAAAATTTGGAGTCGGAGTATTACATTACGAGATAAATCTTCCGCAGCTTTCTGAAGATCCGAGAGCACAGAGAAGCCAGAAAACCCCCAGCCCCATCCACCGGCGTTCTTCGGTGGCGGTTCCGCATTTTCCGGCGTCGGTTTCTCAGTTTCCGGATCCTCTTTCCGAATTGGCTCTTCTTCTTCAACTGAGGATGGTTTCTTTCCCTCGTGCGTTTGTTTGTCTTCTTCCATCGTCCTCGGCGATTCCAGAGATCGAATTAGGGTTTCACCAAAATCTCCTGATCAGGATTTACCAGAAATGAGATGCGCGATTTAGGGTTTTCTGAAGAAATGTCGAAAGAGGAAGAAAATAGTAATAACAAAGTTTTGAATCAAACTGTATTGTTTCAGTTAGATGAATGAACTCTCAGCACTTGACCGTGCTTCGTCGTGCAGCCAAAGCACCCCGCACGATACGGCGCCGTTTTTCTCACGTATCTTTTCTTCCTTAGCCCAATATATTTATTCTTTGGCCCAATAGTCTTGTTCTAACTGAAGTTTTAAGGCCCAATAGTTTTAGAGAGGGAGAAAAAGTTTTAAAACTCTGTTTTACAACTTTGAAGTCTGTTTCATAATCTTGTTTATCGGATACATAAATTTTAAGTTTACGTAAGATCGAGATTGCAAATAGGTAGATTCTAAGATATACCGTCATCGTAAAACGGCCTAACGACACAAGAGAAGAAGCATAACAACTTCTTTCTTTTCAAAAGTGTAAAATTCTTTTTATGGACCAAAAATCAAAAGATGTTGTTAACTGTTAGTTACTACATAAACTTTATACGATTCCACAAGGAGTAATGCCACTACGATATATTGCTCATCCTTCTTTGTCTTCTTTCCTCCTCAATTTTTTCCGATTCTTTTTTCTTTTTCCCCACGACGTGATTCATAATATCGACTTATAAGTATCTCTCTAATATTAGTAGCCCGGAAACATTGGAGGTGGTGGGGATGCATATTGGTGGCCAATGAAAGGTGGTATGATGAATTCATCACTTGGTGGTGCTTCTACGGTCCGTGTCGGTGTTTGTGGGGGAGGAGAGTTGACTGGTGTTTGTGGTGGAGTTTGAACCGGTGTTCGTGGTGGTGACTGTGGCGGTGGAGGAGGGTAGATTGGTGTTGGTGGTGGAGGGGAGTGGACTGGTGGCGGTGGGGAATATACCGGTGGTGGTGGAGAATAAACTGGCGGTGGAGGGGAGTGGACAGGTGGTGGCGGTGGTGGAGGTGAATGGACTGGCGGTGGAGGAGAATGTACCGGTGGTGGTGGTGAATGGACTGGTGGTGGTGGTGGAGAATAAACCGGTGGTGGGGGAGAATAGACTGGCGGTGGTGGCGGTGGGGAATAAACCGGTGGTGGAGGTGAATGGACGGGTGGTGGTGGTGAGTGGACTGGAGGTGGAGGAGAATGGACTGGTGGTGGTGGTGAGTGGACTGGTGGAGGCGGAGGAGAATATGCCGGTGGTGGGGGAGAGCTGACCGGAGACGGAGGAGAAACCATCGGAGGAAGTGATTGTTGTGGCGGAGGTGGGCTTCGCCGGAACTTCACTGGAGACTGATCATATGGGTCATTTGGTTGTGGTGACTCTTTCGGTGGTTGTGGTTTCTGAACCGGTGGTGGTGGAGAATGGACCTGTGGTCGCGGAGAGTGGACCGGAGACGGAGAAGAACCATCGGGGGAAGTGATTGTTGTGGCGGAGGCGGGCTGCGCCGGAACTTCACTGGAGACTGATCATATGGGTCGTCTGGTTGTGGTGACTCTTTCGGTGCTTGTGGTTTCTGAACCGGTGGTGGAGGTGAATAGACAGGTGGTGGGGGTGGTGGTGAATAGATCGGTGGTGGTGGAGAATGGACAGGTGGTGGTGGTGAGTGTACTGGAGGTGGAGGAGAATGTACCGGTGGTGGTGGTGAATGGACTGGTGGGGGCGGCGGTGGTGGTGAGTGTACTGGAGGTGGAGGAGAATGTACCGGTGGGGGCGGCGGTGGTGGTGAGTGTACTGGAGGTGGAGGAGAATGTACCGGTGGTGGCGGTGGTGGTGGTGAGTGGACTGGAGGTGGAGGAGAATATACCGGTGGTGGTGGTGAATGGACTGGTGGGGGCGGTGGAGAATATACAGGAGGTGGTGGAGAGTAAACCGGAGACGGAGGAGAAACCACCGGGTGATGTGGCTGTGGCGGAGGCGGGCTACGCCTGAACTTCACAGGAGACTGGTCAGAGGGGTCATTTGGTTTTGGTGACTCTTTCGGTGGCTGTGGTTTGTGTACCGGCCGAGTTGGTACAGGTGATGGTGGCTTCGACTTGGACGGCGTAGTGGGGCTAGAACCACCACCACCACCAGCACACTTGTCTTTACTACAATCAACAGGACGACTTATCACGACCGCACATTCCTTGGCCGACCGTTGTTTAGGCCTATCTGGCAAGCAATTACGTGTATCGTCGAATGCAATCTCCTTCTGACTACCTGGGACACATGAATCGCCTTGTCCGTTGAAGTAATTGTACGCGTACGTCAAGTTAACCAACTTAGGCAACTTGCAGATATTCTCCGGCACGAATCCAGTGAGTTTATTACCAGAGATATCAATCTCTTCAACACCGGTAAGCCCGACAAAGCTCGGTGGTAAAACACCAGTGAATGAGTTCATGCTTGCGTCAAAAACGTTCACATTAGCCAGCTTTCCGATCTCCGACGGGAAACAACCTCCCAGACTGTTGTCCTTAAAAATGATCTCGTTGAGATTCTTCATGTTACCGATACTTTTAGGGATACAACCGTTGAATTTGTTGTGAGCGAATGTCACGACAGAGGCAGTGGATTCTCCGATAGACTCAGGAATGGTAGAAGTGAATCTGTTGTTGTTCAAGAAAATGGCATCAAGATCCATCTTGAAAAGCTGGGGAGGAACTTGACCTTCGAAATCGTTGAATCTAAGGTCAATGAACTTAACAGCCGGCCACGAGAGGACAACGGTAGGGAAAGGTCCAACAAACCGATTGTTGCTGACATCAAACTCGTGCATCAGCTTCAACCTATCGAGACTCTTGGGTATGATACCACACCACCGGTTCGAGTTCAAATGGAACAGGGCCACATCCGTCATCAAACCAAGCTCAACCGGTAAATGTCCAGCGATGTCTGCACCGTTAAGATCCACCCCAGCCACAACCGCGACGTTAGGATCATCGAGAGCTGGTGCGCAGAACACGCCTGTGTAGTTACACACGTGCGGGCCATGCCAGTTCCCTGTGGTGTTAAACGGGTCTGAGAAGACAGCTTTTTTCCAAGCTTGGAGAGCGATGTAAGCTCTCTTGAGCCTATTGTTCGCAAATGTCACCTTGAGATCGACTTCGTACTCGATATCTTCGGAAGATCGCCATTTTCGGGTAATGTCAAGAGCTGTCGTTGCGCAATGAACGAGGCTTCTGCGTCGGTGAGTGCTAATGAGGAGGAGAAGAAGGTAGAGAAGAACAAGAGGAAGCAGCCAAAGGCCGGGAGAGAAAAAGGAGGAGGTTTAGTCATGGCTTTGATCAAAACCTTGGAAAAGACCCAAGGCTGCTTATAGATATGGGCATGGAAGTATGAAGACACCAAAAGGTTATTATTAATAATGCCCAAACGATCTTTCATTTTTGCATCACCAAACATTCTCTGCCTATATTTGGACCAATCTTGTTTTGTTTTTGAAGGATTTTGCTTCACTTCCGGAGGCAAAACATAATCAAGAATAGAAATCTCTTTGTAACCAAAACCAGGTACTAAAATAAGCACACGGCTTCGAACCAACTTGTCGAGAACATCACGCAATAACAACCACATTTTATTGGGCTAACAAAGATATATCACAATGATTTATATGTTCTAAAAGCAAAATCAAGAAACCACTTGTTGCTATATTTACGTATAAGTGTAACGTGCGAGAGTGTTTCTCAGTCTGTTTCGTGGTCAGGAGCGTGAGAGAACCAAGCAGGGATAGTTCCTTTTGCTCTAAGCAATCTTGTGAAAGCAGAATCTGGCATTTTCGATCTCTCTTCTTCCTCCATTTCTTCTTGAGATTTTGGTAAACCATCAGGAATGTGATTATGTAGTTTCGTACCTTTCTCTGAATTTGATTGCTCTTTAACCTCTGAACCATTCTTGGTTTTGTTTTCCTTCTCCATTGAAGCAAGTCCATGTAAACACCAGATTAGCGATTTCACGCCGCCTGTTTGCAAGATTAGATTTTCAACCTCCACCTTTGGCTTCTCTTTCTGTAATCACATAAACCAAGAACCATGTATAAATTATAAAACTCTCACCGACAATAAAACTAGGTAACGGTGGATATTATTACCTCAAGGTCTTTGAGTTCGAAGTAAGCTCTCCAACAACTGTAAGAGTCATCACCTTCGAGTGTCGAACAGTAATCTATAATAAAAACAAACATGTCTCAATGATTTAATAACATTCACAAGTAGAAAATTAAAGTTTTTTCAACGAGATCTTTATATATCACACATCCAAGAACAGAACAAGATACGTTTTCGCATCCAAGAACAGAACAAGAAACGTTTTCACATCCAATAACAGAACAAGATACGTTTTCACATCCAAGACCAGAACAAGAAACGTTTCACATCCAAGAACAGAACAAGAAACGTTTTCGCATCCAAGAACAGAACAAGAGACGTTTTGTACAGCTTTTGATCAACTGATTCAGATTACATAGTTTTTGTTCTAACGTACCTGAGAGTTCTGTCTCGGCTTTTTCGATTAAAGGAGGTTCTTGAAGAACCCTGTCGAATTTTCCGCGGCTGAAGAGCTCAAGCTTGGGGACGTCTCTGGTGCTTGAACATCGAACCACCGAGAAGGATCTCGCCGGAAAGCAAGACGTCGTCGGTTCGGCGAAGTTAGACTTGCCGTTAAACTCTATAGGGAGAGGAAACGAACGAAGAGTCACCGACTTTATCATCATCTTCTTCACTGAAAGATATTATTATTAGGAAGTAGCAAGAAGGTCAGTTTTAAAGTTCGAAATTATCCAGAAGAGTGAAGTGGATAAGGCTTATGATATTTCTTTTTATAGAGAAAAGGAAAGCAGAATGAATTATTACTTGAGTGATATTGGGGGGGTGACTTTAATATATGGCCCATAGGCTTAGCGCCGCTGATTTAATTTTGGGTATATTCATAATTTCAGATAAGATTGTATAAATATCTTTTGATTGGTTTGTCACGCAAAATATCTTAAACTAATCTTTTGGGTTATACTGAAGAGACTATATGGTGTTCTCTCAAAGTCTCGAACCAGCAGGACCCGCACACATTATCTAATTGGGATCTATATATACTTTTAAAAAGGACATATCCAAAATTATTTCATCCTCAATTTTGTAAAAACGACTAATTCCTATCGTAATAGAATTTCTCTAGAATTTCTGATAAGTTTTAGTAATTTTGAATATATATTTATTTTAGACTTAGTTTAATTATTAAATTCTAATTTACTATAAAAATTATTTCTAACATAATATTGTTTTTAGATGAATGTTAAGTTTATTTTTTGTAAAGATCGTTTTAACATCAAATGCAACTTTCTATTGAGTTCAAATTTTTTTTAAAATGAACAAATTAGATATTTGTTGAAACTTTCTCCTTCTTTACTATCGAGTGAAATGATAAATCCATTTGGGTTCTTAAAAACTAGTTTATTGTGAGTATGAATCTAATTCTCAACCAGACAAGTTACATTTACATCCTAATCATTGGAACAAAACTTAAACATCATAAGGAATTATGAAATCAGACAAAATAATGCAAGAGTATAGGTGTTGCTACAAGTTTGAGACATGAAAGAATTTACCTCTGCAGAAGAGGAAGAGCAGAGTAGTCCAAAAGCTACCATAGAGCCATAGCAAAACAAAAACGAAATTGGCAAAGATAGTCCCAACAACAAATCCAATGAAAAACGCCACCAGAACAGTTTCTGACAATAGACCACACCACATGATTGAGAAAAATGATGATGTTCCAGTGCTTGCCAAATTCTCTTTGTAACAAGGTCGCGGGCTTTATACAACCGGATTGCATCCATGTCTCTCTCTGAATTTTCACAAACTGGACTGCTTCATACACACGCAGAGAACAAAATGGGTCAACAAATTGAAAAAGACAATAGCAGAGTAAACAAGCAAATCAAATATCGAACAAATGGAGATATCCACAGAGGCAACATACACAACATATCACTTCGTCTTAACATGATACTCAAAAAGCTATCTACATAAGCAACAGACACAATACAGATTTTTTCTTAACACTAATCTTCAGAGTAGATATCGTAACAAATGCATTCAAACTTGTCAAACATTATTGTTTCAAGGATCACTGATAAATCACGGATAAAGGTGCGGGCAGAGCCAGTCCTGAAAATTGTTGGGCCGCAAGCCCAAAATCATTTTGGGGCTGAAAACTTAATTAACTAAAAGAAAAAATAAATAAAACACAAAACCATGCAGAATTAGAGTAGAATCTGGCATTTTCGATCTCTCTTCTTCCTCCATTTCTTCTTGAGATTTTGGTAAACCATCAGGAATGTGATTATGTAGTTTCGTACCTTTCTCTGAATTTGATTGCTCTTTAACCTCTGAACCATTCTTGGTTTTGTTTTCCTTCTCCATTGAAGCAAGTCCATGTAAACACCAGATTAGCGATTTCACGCCGCCTGTTTGCAAGATTAGATTTTCAACCTCCACCTTTGGCTTCTCTTTCTGTAATCACATAAACCAAGAACCATGTATAAATTATAAAACTCTCACCGACAATAAAACTAGGTAACGGTGGATATTATTACCTCAAGGTCTTTGAGTTCGAAGTAAGCTCTCCAACAACTGTAAGAGTCATCACCTTCGAGTGTCGAACAGTAATCTATAATAAAAACAAACATGTCTCAATGATTTAATAACATTCACAAGTAGAAAATTAAAGTTTTTTCAACGAGATCTTTATATATCACACATCCAAGAACAGAACAAGATACGTTTTCGCATCCAAGAACAGAACAAGAAACGTTTTCACATCCAATAACAGAACAAGATACGTTTTCACATCCAAGACCAGAACAAGAAACGTTTCACATCCAAGAACAGAACAAGAAACGTTTTCGCATCCAAGAACAGAACAAGAGACGTTTTGTACAGCTTTTGATCAACTGATTCAGATTACATAGTTTTTGTTCTAACGTACCTGAGAGTTCTGTCTCGGCTTTTTCGATTAAAGGAGGTTCTTGAAGAACCCTGTCGAATTTTCCGCGGCTGAAGAGCTCAAGCTTGGGGACGTCTCTGGTGCTTGAACATCGAACCACCGAGAAGGATCTCGCCGGAAAGCAAGACGTCGTCGGTTCGGCGAAGTTAGACTTGCCGTTAAACTCTATAGGGAGAGGAAACGAACGAAGAGTCACCGACTTTATCATCATCTTCTTCACTGAAAGATATTATTATTAGGAAGTAGCAAGAAGGTCAGTTTTAAAGTTCGAAATTATCCAGAAGAGTGAAGTGGATAAGGCTTATGATATTTCTTTTTATAGAGAAAAGGAAAGCAGAATGAATTATTACTTGAGTGATATTGGGGGGGTGACTTTAATATATGGCCCATAGGCTTAGCGCCGCTGATTTAATTTTGGGTATATTCATAATTTCAGATAAGATTGTATAAATATCTTTTGATTGGTTTGTCACGCAAAATATCTTAAACTAATCTTTTGGGTTATACTGAAGAGACTATATGGTGTTCTCTCAAAGTCTCGAACCAGCAGGACCCGCACACATTATCTAATTGGGATCTATATATACTTTTAAAAAGGACATATCCAAAATTATTTCATCCTCAATTTTGTAAAAACGACTAATTCCTATCGTAATAGAATTTCTCTAGAATTTCTGATAAGTTTTAGTAATTTTGAATATATATTTATTTTAGACTTAGTTTAATTATTAAATTCTAATTTACTATAAAAATTATTTCTAACATAATATTGTTTTTAGATGAATGTTAAGTTTATTTTTTGTAAAGATCGTTTTAACATCAAATGCAACTTTCTATTGAGTTCAAATTTTTTTTAAAATGAACAAATTAGATATTTGTTGAAACTTTCTCCTTCTTTACTATCGAGTGAAATGATAAATCCATTTGGGTTCTTAAAAACTAGTTTATTGTGAGTATGAATCTAATTCTCAACCAGACAAGTTACATTTACATCCTAATCATTGGAACAAAACTTAAACATCATAAGGAATTATGAAATCAGACAAAATAATGCAAGAGTATAGGTGTTGCTACAAGTTTGAGACATGAAAGAATTTACCTCTGCAGAAGAGGAAGAGCAGAGTAGTCCAAAAGCTACCATAGAGCCATAGCAAAACAAAAACGAAATTGGCAAAGATAGTCCCAACAACAAATCCAATGAAAAACGCCACCAGAACAGTTTCTGACAATAGACCACACCACATGATTGAGAAAAATGATGATGTTCCAGTGCTTGCCAAATTCTCTTTGTAACAAGGTCGCGGGCTTTATACAACCGGATTGCATCCATGTCTCTCTCTGAATTTTCACAAACTGGACTGCTTCATACACACGCAGAGAACAAAATGGGTCAACAAATTGAAAAAGACAATAGCAGAGTAAACAAGCAAATCAAATATCGAACAAATGGAGATATCCACAGAGGCAACATACACAACATATCACTTCGTCTTAACATGATACTCAAAAAGCTATCTACATAAGCAACAGACACAATACAGATTTTTTCTTAACACTAATCTTCAGAGTAGATATCGTAACAAATGCATTCAAACTTGTCAAACATTATTGTTTCAAGGATCACTGATAAATCACGGATAAAGGTGCGGGCAGAGCCAGTCCTGAAAATTGTTGGGCCGCAAGCCCAAAATCATTTTGGGGCTGAAAACTTAATTAACTAAAAGAAAAAATAAATAAAACACAAAACCATGCAGAATTAGAGTAGAACCCACGACCTCTAGCTCTAGACATGAGAACATAACCAACTTAGCTAAAGAGTATATCTTGAAAATTGTGGCCGAAAATTTAGTTATTATTTTAAGGCCGCAAGCCCATGCTTCCTCTGCTTCCCCTCAGGGCCGGCTCTGGGTGCGGGCAACCTCATTCAAACATTAGCAAATGTATCTCCCATGCTCCTAAAGATTAAAAATTTAAAATGGAATTAAATAAATCAAAGGGAAACAAAAGAAACCAAATCCAAAGTTTTCATCTTCCAGCTCCAATCATCACTAGCTAGAGAGCTGCTGACTCCAGAAAGACAGCTCTCATCCCAAAAACCAGAACCAATCATCTCGATTTTTTTTCCTATTGGCTAAATTTAAGTCGAAATTAATTCAAAGCAGAAACTTTCAATTTGATAAGAATTGCATTTGACTGTTTCAAGCAAAGTACCTTCAACACCAAACGAAGGGACTGACAATTGGTGACTATAACTGTAAATCTGATCAGGAGACAACCCATGGTCAAGCCTGTGTTCAATCACCAATGGCAGCGAAGGATATTGGAGGATATTCTAGCACTTACTGCAGATTGCACAAATTGATTTACATTTCCATATATTTGTGTGTATATACGCTTATCATTTAAGTCATAACCTAGAATATGGAATCTGTACTTGTATATATACAGGCACGTTTTGCCTATGATCAATAACACAGCATATACATTCAGAACAATTTGACATGGTATCAGAGCGATTCATCTGATATTTTTTTTCGATTTCTCTCTGTTCTGAAGATTTTCTATAAATTTTTACTCTACGTGTTCTTCTTTTCTTCCGCTGTTTGAAAAGAAAATGAGTGAAAGAAACAGCAACGATGGTTCGAACAATGAATCAGCTGTTCAAAACAACAAGATCATCTCACCGTATTACCTGCATCCATCTGACAACACTGGGCAGGTTCTCTCGCCGATCCAACTACGAAAGATGGGCAAAGCTCATGGCGAATTCTCTTTGTACCAAGAGAAAGATTGGGTTCATTAACGGAACCCTTAAACGACCATCCGACAATTCTGATGACTCAGAAAAGTGGGATATGGTTAATTCCATGGTGATTGGCTGGATTTACAGCAGCATCAAACCTAAGCTTCGTCCCTCGGTCTCTCTTGTCGACAGCGCAAAGACGATGTGGTCTGCGTTGAAACGTCGTTTCTCTGTCAGTGACGACACAAGGATTCATCAGCTACACTCCGAGATCTCTGCGTGTAAACAGAATGGTGACTCCGTTGAGGATTATTTTGGCAAGCTCCGAGTTCTGTGGGACAATTTGGCTAACTTCGACAAAGGCTTCTCTTGTTGTTGCGGCGACTCAGAATGTGAATCCATGGTGAAGTTTACTAAAACCCAGGAGCGAGTTCATATTCATCAATTTTTTATGGGTTTGGATGGGTCACGATTTGGCACCACCCGTTCAGTCTCTGGTTCTCGCAATTTGATTCCTCAGGCAGCCGCGGTTCAATTTGATCGTTCCTCTCTGACTTGCTCCAGCTGTGGCAAAACTGGACAAGAATCAAGTAGCTGTTTTAAAATCATTGGGTATCCAGAATGGTGGAATGACAAAACTTCGAAATCTGGTAACCAGAATGGCCGAGGACGTGGTCGTGCTTCTTCTAGTCAGGGAAGAGGTCGTGGAGGTCGCGGTTCGGGAGTTCGAGCAAACAGTGCAACCTTCTCCGAGGAATCAACAGGCATTCCGAATTTGACGCGGGAAGAGTGGGCATCTCTAGCCAGCTTTGTCTACAATCAAAACTCCAATGCTGGTTCCGAGAAACTTTCGAGTAAGACAGAAAAGCTGTTCTTGTATAATTCGAACTGTAGATATGATATGATCATTGATTCCGGTGCATCGCATCATATGACTGGTGATTTATCTCTGTTGACTGATATTGAGGATATTGATCCATGTTCGATTAAGTTACCTAATGGACAAATGGCATGGGCAAACAAACATGGTCGTTTGTGCCTTGGCGAAAAGCTTATTCTTCATCATGTCTATTATGCCGCTCCTATGACCATCACGTTGATATCTGTTGCTCAATTACTGAATGATATTGCTGGTTTTGTTCTCTTCACGAAGCAGTTTTGTCTGATTCAGGACCGAACTTTGAAGACTTTGATTGGTGTGGGTAAGGATTGAGATGGAGTCTATCATTACGCCGGAGATGCTATGGTTCAGAGTAATGCTGGGCGACTTGCTAACAAAAATCTGTGGCATCAACGGTTGGGACATCCGTCTGATAGAGTGCTTTCAGTTTTAAAAAATTTATGTGGTTTTTCCAGTTCTTCTTCTTCATTCAATAAAGGTTGTGATGCGTGTGTTCGCACCAAACAAACCAGACATGTTTTCTCCGAAAGTTCTAATAAAGCAGATTCCATTTTTTTCCATGATTCACGTTGATCTATGGGGTTCGTATCGCGAACCCTCTTCTTGTGGTGCAACATATTTCTTGACCATCGTCGACGATTATTCTTGTGCCGTTTGGACCATTCTGTTACTTGAAAAGAAAGAAGCACCCACGGCTTTGAAAAATTTCTTTGCATTTGTTCAGACTCAGTTTGAAACGTCCATCCAAACAGTTTGAAGCGACAATGGCAGTGAGTTTCTTTGTTTGAAACAGTTCTTCGCAGATCATGGTGTTGTTCATCAATGTTCTTGTTTTGCTACTCCACAACAGAACGGTCGAGTGGAACGTAAACACCATCATATCTTAAATGTCGCACGGTCTCTGCTCTTTCAGGAAAATCTTCCTCTACGGTTTTGGGGAGAAAGCATTCTGGCTGCTACTTATTTGATTAATCGAACGCCCACGAAGCTGTGCGACTATAAGAGTCCATTGGAACTACTTCTGGGAAAACCACCGTCGTATGACATTGTTCGTGTCTTTGGGTCACTCTGTTTTGCAAAGAAAGCTGCTTGTGGTAACGACAAATTTGCTCCACGTAGCATCCGCTGCATCTTTCTGGGTTATCCGATTCATACGAAAGGATGGCTCGTTTATGATCTGGAGATGAAAACGACTTTTATCTCTCGAGATGTGGTATTTCGTGAAGACATTTTTCCCTTCTCTGCAACAAATTCAGTTGCCTCGGGATCCCCTGCTCCGTTGCTCTCTACGCCGCATTCAGCTACTTTTGATGAGGAGGATGTTGAACTTACCACAGTAAATTCGTCAGGGGGAGTCGAACCTTCGTCTTCATCATCGACTCCTGTTGATTCTGCACCAACTTCTCCGGCGCCAGAACTTGCTGATTCTCCGATCCCTGTTGCAGCTCCGGTAACCGAAGTATTAGGTCACGGAAAACGAGAGAAAACTCGATCAGTGTTGCTTGAGCTGTTTATCGCCTCCCTCTGATTCTCCAGGACCGTCTTCGTCTACTCGTACCTGCGCATATCCGATCTCGGATTTTGTCTCCTGTGATCGGTTTTCTTCAGCTCATCAGATGTTCTGTGCCGCGGTTATGGCATCTGAGGATCCAGTGAACTACAATGATGCTATTAAACTCGATGTCTGGAAAAATGCTGTAGGCACCGAGTATGATGCATTGGAGTTACTGTGGACATGGGATGTTGTCACTCTTCCTCCGAATAAAAAGGCTATTGGCTGTAAGTGGGTATTTCGTACCAAATTTCAGTATACTGGTGCCATTGAACGTTATAAAGCAAGACTGGTTGCTCTTGGTAATCGACAGAAAGAAGGCTATGATTACAACGAAACGTTTGCTCCTGTGGTTAAGATGAACACCGTTCGTATTTTGTTGGAAGTCTCTGCTGCAAAAGGATGGGAACTACATCAAATGGATGTTTATAATGCTTTTCTCCATGAGGATTTGGAGGAAGAGGTCTACATGAAGCTGCCGCCTGGTTACACGTCCTCGAAGCCTAATCAAGTGTGCCAACTTCGGAAATCATTGTACGGCTTAAAGCAAGCCCCGCGTTGCTGGTTCGCGAAGCTGTCACAAGCCCTGCTTGGTTTCGGGTTTGTTCAGAACTATCTTGACTACTCTCTGTTTACATTGACTCGTGGATCCTCAACTATATATGTTTTGGTTTATGTGGATGATTTGATTATTGGAGGGAATAACACTTCTCTGATTGCCAGTTTCAAATCTTATCTCAACCGCTGTTTCAAGATGAAAGACCTGGGTACCATGAAGTATTTTCTGGGCATTGAGGTTTCTCGAGGCAGTGAGGGTATTTATCTATCACAGCGCAAATACGCGTTGGAAATTATTGCAGATTGTGGTTTGTTAGGTGCACAGCCTGCAGTCACACCTTTGGAACAAAACCATGATCTTGCGCGTGATAGTGGTCCATTTCTCAAAACACCGGAACGTTATCGTCGTCTCGTGGGTCGTCTAGTTTACTTGGCAGTAACGAGACCTGATCTGAGTTATGCGGTTCATACTTTAGCTCAGTTTATGCATAAGCCGCGTGTACGCCATTGGGAAGCTGCATTGCGTTTGGTTCGGTATTTAAAAGGAACCTCGGGGCAAGGTATCCTTCTTCGTTCCAATAACGATATGTCTTTGGTTGCTTATTGTGACTCTGACTATGCAGCATGTCCTCTTACTCGGCGGTCTTTATCTGGTCATTTGGTGATGCTTGGTGGCTCTGTTGTATCTTGGAAAACTAAGAAACAACACACTGTGTCTCACTCTTCTTCCGAGGCAGAATACAGGTCAATGGCTCTTCTCTATCAAGAGCTCATTTGGACGATCGGGTTGCTTCAATCTCTTGGGGTCAAGCAGCGGGGCCCAATTCCTTTCTACTGTGATAATCAAGCAGCGTTACATATTGCACGGAATCCGGTCTTCCACGAACGTACGAAGCATATCGAGGTGGATTGTCATTTTGTTCGTGATGGTCTTGTTGCAGGTGTTATCTTACCTCAACACATCAATACGCATGATCAGTTGGCGGACCTCCTTACGAAAGCTCTTAGTCGCCAACAAATGAACTATCTACTTCGCAAGATGGGCATTCGAGACCTGCATGCACCATCTTGAGGGGGAGTATTGGAGGATATTCTAACACTTACTGCAGATTGCACAGATTGATTTACATTTCCATATATTTGTGTGTATATACGCTTATCATTTAAGTCATAACCTAGAATATGGAATCTGTACTAGTATATATACAGGCACGTTTTGCCTATGATCAATAACACAGCATATACATTCAGAACAGTTTGACAAAGGAAGACAGCTCGCAACAAAGGAAAGAGGAGATTCCCTGAGAAGAAGAAAGTGAGATTAAAAGGTCGGAGAGGTTGGTGGAGACAAGGACGCGAACAAGAGTACAAAGACCAACCACGTATATTCCATCGTCATCGGTGACCAAGATGATCGGACGTTCACCGGAAACACGATCTTTGCCGTTAATTTCCATCGCCAGTATGAAGAAGGAAAGATCAAATTATTTGAGAATCAACAATGGCAAGACAATATTTCATCGAAGAAGAAAGATTTTGTTTTCTTAAAATGTAGACACGTGGCTTTCAAGAGACGTCTTATAGCATGTGCATCTCAGATGTTTGATGGTTTCTAATAAGCTTCTTCTGATTAAATAAAACGAGAAAATGATGTTTTGAATCAAAAGTTAACTGAAACGTTTTTTATCTGGGATTATTTGGGACTTTTAAGAAACGTGTCTTAAGTGACACTTGTCTTCACCAGATTCTTTCTGTGACATAAGAAAAAAAAGAGAACAAAAAGAAAAAAAAACTTTGGTTTCTCTCTCTCCCGTCACTCGATTTCAACGAAGGAAGGCAACATCCTCTGATCTTCGGAATGTTTTAGCAATAATCAGGCAACAACAACAACAATTTAAAGATAAGTAATTCAAACCCCTTCTTGGATTCATTATGCTTTGTCTTGAAGATGGATTCACTAGTTGGAATCGGCCGGAACGGAGGTTTGAATTTATGGATTTCAAATTCCGATTTTTTTCTTAGCGAATTGAAAAGGGTTTTTTTTTTTCTTTTTTATCATAGCTGGAATCGTAAAGCTACTGATTTTTTTTGTTTAATTTCCGATTCCGGCAAAGTATTGCTCTGAGAACTGAATTGCTTTATTTGTAGAGTTTCAAATAATTGATTTGTTCACTGTGTTGGCTTATGTAGGTTAAGTATTGCTCTGAGAACAACAAATGTCTCATTAACTTTTCGACCTGTGAAGTATATGGCAAAACCATAGGAAGCTATCTTCCCAAGGATCATCCTCTGCGTGAGGTCATGCCTCTTTTGTACATTTCGCTCTCAGCATTTTCTTCTCTTTTTTATCTGAGAAACTTTTTGAATTTGCCGTTTTTGGGATCATATGGAAGCCTTTTTGTTTATAGTAATAATTCAATTTGGTATGTGTAGGATCTTGAGTATCTCTGGGAACTCGACTTTCATTGCTTACAAATGTTGTTTGTTGTGTTTACTACATGATCCTTCTTTCTATGTTCGTAAAGAAGATGTTTCCCCTTGTATATTTGGTTTAATTGAGAAACAAAGGTGGTCATATGCTTGTGCCAAGCAACTGATTGAAAGACTCGTTTACGGTAATCATTTTTTTGTCAAGACGTCAACGTCATGTGAATATTATTGAAGTTGCCGTTTTTTTTTTTTAATCCATGGAGTAATCAAATGAGTTCAACTTGAACTACTCAGTGGATCTTGAAAACATTATTTGTGAATTCGGTTAAAGTTTTTTATAGAAGTGTTTTGCTTTGGCTCTTGTTTGTAGAGTTTTTTCAAAGAAGTGTGGGAATTGATCTGTTCACTGTTTTTGGAACATAAGATTTTTAAGAATCTCTACAAGTTGGTCATTAAACAAGTTTTCTTATTTTTGAGTTCTTAACATAAGATTAATATTAAAAGTTCAATAAGAATCTAACTTTTTGTTCTGGGATGCACATGCTCTTACATCTCTTATTTAAGGGACTTTGCTTCAGCTATTCATTATTTTCTATTTGTTTTAATCAATGTATACATTAAGAGAGGTAGGTAAGCGACTGCGTTAAGAGCATCTTTATTGCAGAAAAGTTCTACACTAAAAAAATAAAGAAAAAAAGAAACTAAGAAATGATGTGGCAACTCTAAAGTTTGAAAACGTCTCTGGGAGAAGAGACCGGAAGAGACGAAACCAGAGGTTTTGAAAAAATTCTTTAGAACAGTAACATTTTTATTAATAAAACACATTTTAGAACCTAAAATCAATCTCTCCAATACTGATGCTCTAAACATGCTCTTATGCCGACCAAAAGCTCAGACTCTTATCGTCTTCGCAAATACAACAAGCATGAAGAAGAAGACCCTCTCTCTCTCCTTATTTATACTCTCACTCACCAACGAGCTAAACACACTTAACAGCTTAACCGTAAACCTTCTCTCCAAAAATAAAGGTTTACCCGGCTTCTTTATTTGGCTCCACCTTCTTCTTTCTCTTGGACACGTAGCCTGATGATACATATCATCTTATCTCCCATTACATATGTTAAAATGGGTTTTTTTCATGGATATTTTATTCAGTACTAAATGCCTATTTAGACTTATTTATTAATAAGATTTAATAGAATTTATCCATTTATCAGAGTCTATTTACATGGATAATAAAACTATCAATAAATATTTTTAAATGAAATATTGACCAACAAATGTGGAATTATAAACCAAAATTCATATTTTTGAAAAAAAATCGAAAATACGGAATCAAAGTTTTGACAGTTTTAGCGGAAAAATGTGGAACAACGGTTTTGATGAAAAACAGAATAACAGTTTTAGCAGAAAAATGTAGACTCGTGTTTTGGCGGAAAAATGTGGAATCACGTTTTCGACAGAAAAACATGAAATCACGTTTTTGGTAAGAAAACATGGAATCATGTTTTTGGTGGGGTAGAAAAACATGGAATCACGTTATTGACAGGAAAACGTGGAATCACGTTTTGGTAGGAAAACGCGTTCTTGAATCAGGTTTTTGGTAGGAAAACGCATTCCTGAATCACGTTTTGGCAGGAAAACGCGAAATCATGTTTTGGGAGGAAAACATGGAATCACGTTTAAAAGCGCGAATTCACGTTTTTAGCGGGAAAGCGAATTCATGTTTTTAACAGGAAAATGCATATTCACGTATTTGGCGGGAAAACCCGTAGTCACGTTTTTGGTGGGAAAATGCGGAATCACGTTTTTGGCGTGAAAACCCATAATCATATTTTTGGCGGAAAAACACAGAATCATGTTTTTGAGAGGAAAACGTGGAATCATGTTTTTGGGAAGAAAACGCAGAATCACATTTTCAGTGGGAAAATGCGGATTCACGTTATTGCGTGAAAATACGGATTTACGTTTTTGGTGGAAAACGCGAATTCACGTTTTTTACTGGAAAACGTTTTTGGCTGATCGCGGTTACACATTTTTTGACAGGAAATTACGAACTCACAATTTTGGTGGAAAAGGGAAAGAACAATACCTTCAAATAGCACACTTTGGTATTTTTGTCACACAAATAGCACACCAAGAAAAACATGACAATAATAACACATTTTAATCATTTTTATATGTATTACACTAATGAATTTGAGTTTACGAATCATTAATTAGGGTTTAGATTTTAGGGTTTAGGGTTTAAGGTTACAAAATTGAGAAAAAATAGATGAAAATTAAATGTATAATAGTCTTTTTCTTTTTTTAATAAATATTATTTTGTCATTTTCAGTATGCTGTGCTATTTTTGTGACGAAAACATGAAAGTGTATATTTTTGAGAATTGACCAAACAGAAATCAGGTTTTTAACGGAAAATTGTAGAATAATAGTTTTGACTGAGAAATACACAATAATCGTTTTTGGCGGGAAAAAAATCATGCTTAAAATGTGTAATCATGGTTTTTTGCATGCTTCTTCTTCACAGTAATTCGGGTTTCATCACAGTAAGCTAGGGTTTTCAAGAAGATTTTCTCTCCGTCTGGCTTTTTGAGAAAAAGCTACGAAATTGGATCGAATTTCCTGAAGATTGGATTAGTAATTTCGTCGTGAGGGCAATTAGAAGACGACGATGGAGACTGTACATGATCTGATCGAGGAAGCCAAAGTACGAACCGTATGGTGGGGCTTTTGCATCTTCTCCGTCACATACCTCTTGACCCGTATGTCAATTTTGGACCTTTCCTCTTCCTTTTTGGTCGTTTTTGTTCTGACTTTTCTAGTTTCTATAATTTCCTCATTCTTTTTGGCACTGTCCGTTAAAGCTGCGAAATTGCGTTTCTGTAATTGCCATGAAGCTGCGAAATTGTGTTTATTTATTGATTCAAATCTCAACAATCTTCTTCCCAGCTCGAGTGGAATCTTCTGCATTGTTTTACCAATTCGGGTTTCATCAAAGAAGAAGACGATGGAGACTATACAGGATATGATCGAGGAAGCCAAAGTACGGACCGTATGGTTGGGCTTATGCATCTTCTCCATCACATACTTCTTGACCCGTATGTCAATTTTGAACCTTTCCTCTTTTTTTTTTGTTGGTTTTCGTTTCAGAATTAGATTCTGGAATTGTCTCGTTCTGTAGTTTTTGGTGAAGCTGCAAAATTGCGTTTACCCTCTTGAATTAGAATGAATTTGAGATTCACTTCACTTGGAAGAAACCTTGTCTGATAGATGAAGTCTTGTTTATTCTGTTCTTGTTTTCCTTTTTTTCTGGACTCAAGTTTAATCATTTTAAATGTTTTTGATTTTCTTTTGTTGTTGCCCTCGTATGCAGACACAAGTAAGTCTATGTGGATGAATTTGCCAATGGCAATTCTCATTCTTTACGGTCTGCGGATTCTTTCTAACCAGATTGAGTTCAGATTGAATTCTCCAAGACAAAGCCAGTTGGCTTATCTCGACAAGAAGCAGTTGTCCTTGAATGATGCTCCTCCAGGGTGGAAGAAGAAAATCGGTTCTCCTGTGGTGGAAGCTGCGTTCAATGATTTTATAGACAAGATCCTTAATGATTTCGTGACAGATTTGTGGTACTCTTCGATCACACCTGATAAAGAGGCCCCTGAACTGATCCGTGGAGTTATCATGGATGCTCTTGGTGAAATTTCAGTGAGGGTGAAAGAGATAAATATCGTCGACTTGCTAACCAGGTGCCGTCTTTTATCCTCTTCCCGCTAGTCCACCATCAAATGTCTCGACTGTCGAGTTTAGATGATGATGATGATGATGATGATGATGAAATCAATGCCTAATTGTGCAGGGATATATTTGATCTGATAGGTGATCATTTGGAAATTTTTAGAAGAAACCACGCTGCTGTAGGTACTGATGTTTGGAAAACATTGTCATCTGAGGAGAGAGATGAAAAATTGAAATACCATCTTATGGCTTCTGGTGAACTTTATCCTGCACTCATATCAGCTGAGAGTGAGTACAAGGTATGAGGGATACTTTCAGATGATAAATACGTATCAGCATTTTGAGTTTCCTTCCTAACTTGGTTAACTTTACACACACATGCTATTTGCGTTTCTAACAGGATCTTCAGAAAATTGTCGGTGGCATATTTTCTGTGGTTCTCAGACCTGAAGAATCGCAGTGCCCTCTTGTTCGAACTATAGTTAGAGAGATTGTTACTTGCTTGGTAGTTCAACCTCTTTTGAATTTAGCATCCCCTGAGTAAGTTCTCTACCTATCTCTCTCGTCCAGAAAATTATATTTGGGGTATAATGCACAGTAGCTAGAAACAACTTATATATATCCAACGGAATTTATAGTTCAAACTCTGCTTTCAGTTTGTAAAGGTAGAGCTGCTAATTAGGTTTCCATTTTTTCCCCAGGCGTATCAATGAAGTGATCATTATCAATGTTATTAAAGAGGGGGTCTTTGAGCAATTTTCAGGGGCCTCATTGTCAGCCGCCGTTAATCAAGCCAAAAATATGATTTTTACAAAAGTTAATGAGCAGAAAACACGATCCGTAGACGATTCGCAGCCGCCGACAAGTTCTACTGGCATTCCACCCGAGGTACAGCATAAATGACCCTTTAGGCTCCTTTGCATGGTGTACAGTTTTAGTGGATGCCATGCATCGATCAGATTGTGTCTTTTGGCTTATGTATGTTCCCTGGCTGAAAATATTCATGATGGAACGAGATGTCTTTCATGCACCTGAAATTGAATTGTGTGGATTTATAAGTTGTTAGTTTATTCTTTTGACATCTTCTAATTTTGGATAGCGTCATACTTGTTCCCTTTTTTTTATTACAGTGGATGCCGCCCAATGTCAGTGTGCCCATTTTGAACCTAGTTGATAAAGTGTTTCAGTTAAGTAAAGGAGGCTGGTTCAGGTGAGACAAAGTACTTGTTCTTTCTGATATTATCTGTTGTAGAACATACTATATGACTAGGTCCCATATCACATTGGCGTTTTCGAATGATCTTAAAATGGTGCTATCATAGTGGTTAGTTTACGGGACGTTAAAGGAAGGATTACCGTTTGTTATGGAATGTGATTATGTGCATGACTGGCTTCTGAGTAAGGTGTGCTGGCTGCGGAATGAAGACACAGTAGCTCATGGAATACGTCGGGCTCAAGATGTAAGAACTTAGTTTTTCCATGATCTTTTTCACAAGTCAACTGAATCTTCACCTGTTTTTTTGTCCTCTTTGAGATCCGATGTCATGTTTAATCGTTCGTTGAAATCTATTAAAACTCAATTAGGAAAGTCGATGATCACTCAGCCGGATCATCTATCCAAACATGCTTAGTTTACTTTGATTGTTACAAAAAGGCAAAGGAATTTATAGTATTAGTGGAATGATCCCTCATTTTGTGTTGCTTATAACCTTACTTGAACTTCCTCTCCAGCATCTTTGGCCAAATGGCGTATTCTTTACCAGCGTGGGTGACGGTCAAGAGGCATCGGATGAGACCGACCCTAGTGAAAAAACTTTCCAAATGGCAGGCCAACTTGGTGGCATGAAGGAGTCTTCACGTAGAGCTAATGAAATCCTGAATTTCCTACTCGGTGAGTATCCTTGTGCTCTCCTCAAATTTAGTTATCGAGTTAGTCTAGTCTCAGTAAGAGTAACATTTTGGTGTTTGATCAGATGAAGCCCCAACAGCCTTAGTGAGCTTCATAGGACGCAAACTGTACAGGAGATGCGCGAGAGACATTTACTATTTTACTCAGGTTAGTCTTCTTTCTGTGTCACACTTAAAGATGTTTATTTTGTTGGGCTAGAAAAGGGTTTAATTCGGTTTTGTTGCATCATCTGTCATTTTGGTCTGACCAATACTTGACACATGACTCATCGATTGCAGTCAAACGTGTGCATAAAGCAACTAGCATTTGCAATATTGGAGCTGCTCCTCCGAACGGTGTTCCCCGAGCTGCAAGATCTTCTGAGAGACATAAGAGAGAGTTCTCACAATCGGTCAGAGTAACAACACATGTGTACAATGGAGGAGGTAGCCTAAGATTGACTTGAACCAGTTGCTTATCTATCTCTTTGTTAAATTTTGATTCTCTTTTTCTTTGGGGTTATTTTCAATAATACTACGGTCGTTGTTGGAGCAAAGTCACGACAAGAATAAAGGAGTCGTTAGAGTTTGAACGAGTCTGCATGTTTTTTTTTTTTGTTTTTTTGTCAACAGAGTGTATGTTTAATCTTACGGTCAAAGTTGTTAAGTTGTTCTATTTCAGATCTTATCGTTGCAGTGTAAGGCTATATAAATCCGTTTTTAAGTTATTGAATAAAGCAGACATTCAAAGTTAGATTCAGAGTATTTGAGTTAACAAATTGGTATCAGAGCCCTGAGTTTAACAAAAGAAGCCGTAACTAATCGTTTGGGTTTATACGGAAGAGACTAATGATGGTGTTCTCTTAAAGTCTCGAACCAGCAGGACCACCAGCACACATTATCTAATTCGGATCTATATATACTTTTAAAAAGAACATATCCAAAATTATTTCATCCTCAATTTTGTAAAAACGACTAATCCCTATCTTAATAGAATTTTCTGATAAGTTTTTAGTAATTTTGGATATATATTTATTTCAGACTTAGTTTAATTATTAAATTCTAATTTAGTAAAAAAATATATTATTTTAAATATAATAATATTTGTTAAATGAATGTTAAATTTATCTTAAAATAATAATATATTATTTTAATATAATAATACTTGTCCAGTTCGAGGAGCACTCAGATTATCCAGTGCAACAACAATATCCCTAAAGGTCTCAGAAGATAAATACTCCAAAAAAATTCAACTCGAAAAGGACATGGCAGCTTCTACAGAATCCAGGTTTGAATGTCGATGGGAATGTGGGTCTTTGGTTTAAATATTCTACTCCAAAGTACTGATTTATCACTTGGTTAGCTTTACACAACACACTCACTACGGGGGAGAGAATGCAGCAGTGGAATGCAAGTTTGAGTACTGACTGCAGTCTTTGTGGTAATGACATGGAGACCCGGGATCATCTCTTTTTCTCCTGCACATTTGCGGCGGAAGTTTGGAAATCACTGACATCAGGTCTCCTCAACAGTGACTACTCTGACACATGGGCTCACCTGGTTCTTTTGTTATCCAACCTAGACAGAGACAAGACAACTCTGTTCTTGTTCAGATACACTTTCCAAGCAACTCTTTACCACATATGGCGAGAGAGAAACAAACGACGGCATGGAGACCCTCCTGTTACAGCTTCTTCCCTGAAAAGAGCCATCGACAAAACTCTCCGAAATCGTTTACTCAGCATCAGACGATCACATGACTTCACATATGATTGACGGCTTGGAAAAATGGTTTGGCTATACAGCCGTGTAAGATTTAAACTCTTTTTTATTAGCTTAGTATAAAAAGCCCTGTCTCTGCTCTCTAATCTCAGCGAAAAGCTCTTGTATCCTGAATAAGGAAAAAACGCTTATCTTTTCTTTGAAGTCAATTTAACATTCATTTAAAAAAAATTATCTTAAAAAGATCGTTTTAACATCAAATGTAACTTTCTATTGAGTTCAAAAAAAAATTAAAGAATGAACAAATTAGATATTTGTTGAAACTTTCTCCATCTTGGCTATCGAGTGAAAAACCGGTAACAAAGAGAATTTTCATGATTTTTATCCCCCATAGCTCGGATAGATATGATTCTATTCTGCATCATTTTCTCAATGGTTTTGACGAGTCGCAGCAATGTAGATTGTGCATCGCCATAATTCCTTCCATTCCTCTATTTCCATAGCACATGATAGATTGTGGTTTGGAAGACAGTAATACGAATTGACAGGTTTTGTCACGTGTTTGTGAGTTGATGAGATTAACTATTTCATTCCAGTTTGTGGTGAAACCATCTCGAAGGATTTCCCTAACTGAAGCATCCCACGCTTGAGCGGAGAAAAAACACTACAAAAACAAAAAAACAGATGATTGTGTGTCTCCCACAGATCTTACATAAACTACACTTGGGATCAAAATTTGTAAATCCAACTCACTATCCTATCCCTTGTGGTTAAGCGATTGTGCATCACAATCCATTGGAGAAAGGAGAACCTCAGAGTAACAATGTGTATTTTCGACCCGAATAAGCTCCCACGTCGCTTTTGTCAAAAAATTCTTTGTAAATTTGTCCTCTTTGTTCTTCCGAAGCACCATGTAATCATTTTGTGCATTTCGCTTTGTCCTTAAGGTTTTCAATCTCATTCTCAACTTTTGTTAACATCTTTCCTTTGTATCATTGTCTTCTCTATTTGTTCAATACTTATATTCCCTTGTCACTACATCCTCTTTCTCTTAGAGCATATACATCAGGGTATCACACCAAAGATCCCGAAAAAATTTGTTAAATAATAAGTGGGTCCTGCGAAAGTGGTGATGATACCACTACTAAAAAGCTCCAATTTTCGACCCTCTCTCTCCTCGGGTTCGCCACGTGGCGACCCGTGATTGGTCCATTTTGTTTTTTTTCTTCGACTTTTTCAAAAAAAGAAATTTAAACTTTTTCTTTTTAAAATCCCATGTGGGAGTTCATTGCTGTACATGCTCTTATAATGCCGCTAAGGCAACCGGTCTATAAAAGAAAATTGCAACATCTTCTTGGATGTGAAAGAAAATATTAAAAGATAGAGATGTATCAGAAAAGTTTCTCAAAAAATTCTAAGAAGAAAAAACTTATATTTTTTTTCTTTATTGACATTTTTATGAAGTTAAAACTTAATTTTCCATTCTTAATTAAGGTTTTACTAATATTATTTTTATAGTAACAACCAAATTAAACTCCAGATTTGCATAATTTTAAATTAAATAAATTTAAGATTTTATAGTTATAGCTAATTTGGGTTTAACCAAAAACTAAGTGCTTTCTAACCAAACCAAATCGATATATATATGTGATTTTACTTCGGTAACTATTTTTTCTACTGAACAACCTGAAACTTGAGTACTTCGATCCAAAATCCAGATTGAACACCCTAGTTCGAACAAAACCTTTAATGGAAAAGAATGCAAGCTTGGGACTTTTTTTGTTTAAAAGAGTAATATTAGTTGAACAAGAAAACAAAAATTCTATTTGCAAAAACGGTCTGTCTATTTTACAGCAATCGCGACCGCGCAAAACGACACCGTATTGTGTCGCTGATATGTCCAGAACAATTGTCTCCGCAGGCAAATAAAGAACGACGAACAATTAAAAAAAAAAAAAATGCCAGATAGGTGCAAGAATGAAGAATCCACCATGTTTGATCATTACTAATTGATTCAAATCTCAACAATCTTCTTCCCAGCTCGAGTTGAATCTTCTGCATTGTTTTACCAATTCGGGTTTCATCACAGTAAGCTAGGGTTTTCAAGAAGATTTTCTCTCCGTCGTCTTTTTGATAAAAAAGCTACAAAATTGGATCGAATTTCCTGAAGATTGGATTAGTAATTTCGTCGTGAGGGCAAAAAGAAGGCGACGATGAAGGCGATGGAGACTATACAGGATCTGATCGAGGAAGCCAAAGTACGGACCGTATGGTGGGGCTTGTGCATCTTCTCCGTCACATACTTCTTGACCCGTATGTCAATTTTGGACCTTTCCTCTTCTTTTTGGTAGTTTTCGTTTCAGAATTTTCTAGTTTTAGACAAGAGATTCTGTATTTGTCTCATTCTGTGGTCACTTTCCTTCAAAAATTCCAGTTTGATATGTAGTGAAGCTGCGAAATTTCGTTTACCTTCTTGAATTAGAATGAATTTAAGATTCACTTCACTTTGAAGAAACTTTGTCTGATAGATGAAGTGTTGTTTACCCTCTTGTTCATTGCCAATCTCTTGTTTCTGAATTTTTTTTGTTGCCCTCTTATGCAGATACGAGTAAGTCTATGTGGATGAATTTTCCAATGGCGATTCTCATTCTTTCCGGTCTGCGGATTCTTTTTAATCAGATTGAGTTCAGATGGAAAGTTATGCCAGCTCCAAGACAAAGCCAGTTGGCTTATCTCGACAAGAAGCAGTTGTCCTTGAATGATGCTCGTCTTTCCACTATCCCACCTCCTCCAAGGTGGAAGAAGAAAATCGATTCTCCTGTGGTGGAAGCTGCGATCAATGATTTTATAGACAAGATCCTTAATGATTTCGTGATAAATTTGTGGTACTCTTTGATCACACCTGATAAAGAGGCCCCTGAACTGATCCGTGGAGTTATCATGGATGCTCTTGGTGAAATTTCAGTGAGGGTGAAAGAGATAAATATCGTCGACTTGCTAACCAGGTGCCGTCCTTTGTCTACTTCTCGTTAGTCACCACCAAATGTCTCGAGTTTAGATGATGAAATCAATGCCTAACTGTGCAGGGATATAGTTGATCTGATAGGTGATCATTTGGAAATGTTTAGAAGAAACCACGCTGCTATAGGTACTGATGTTATGAAAACACTGTCGTCTGAGGAGAGAGATGAAAGATTGAAATATCATCTTATGGCTTCTGGGGAACTTTATCCTGCACTCATATCACCTGAGAGTGAGTACAAGGTATGAGGCATACTTTAAGATGATAAATACGCAGCAGCATTTTTAGTTTCCTTCCTAACTTGGTTAACTCTAAGTTGGTCAACTTTACACAAACATGCTATTTGCGTTTCTAACAGGTTCTTCAGAAAATAGTTGCTGGCATATTATCTGTGGTTCTCAGACAACGAGAAGCTCAGTGCCCTCTTGTTCGAACTATAGCTAGGGAGATTGTTACTTGCTTGGTAGTTCAACCTCTATTGAATTTAGCATCCCCTGAGTAAGTTCTCTACCTATCTCTGTCTTCCAGAAAATTATATATGGTGTATAATGCACACTAGCTAGGAACAAATTATAATTTCAGAGTTTCAGATATTATATCCAATGGAATTTATAGTTCAAATGGTAGAGATGCTAATTAGGTTTCCATTTTCCCCAGGCGTATCAATGAAGTGATTGAGATCGTTATCAATGTTATTAAAGAGGGAAACTTTGAGCAGTTTTCAGGGGAAGAACAGAGTGTTAACCCTGCCTCATTGTCAGCCGCCGATAATCAAGCAAAAAATATGAATGTTACAAAAGTTAATGAGCAGAAAACACCATCCGTAGACGATGAAAGACATTCTGAACTGCGCATTCAACAGCACTCTGGTGAATGGGCTCGGATGCTAGAGGTCGCAACGCAAAGGAGAACCGAGGTTCTTACTCCCGAAAACCTCGAAAACATGTGGACGAAAGGAAGAAACTACAAAAAGAAAGAGTACAAAAAATCTCTGAAAAAGGGTTCTTCGGTTAGTAATCCAATAGAGGCCAAAGAGAAAAACCATAGCTCCATCTCGGGGACTACTACTGGAGCAGAAGAAAAAGCAGTGGCACAATTGCCCCCTAGAGTAAGCGTTGATAAGCATTCACAAGCGCAAATGGCAGAGGATTTGAGTAGATCAGCTTCATGTGAAGGAGAGCGCCACATGTATGAGGGTAATGTAAGAAAGGAGTCTCCTTCTGATGGAAATAAAAATAGACTGAAGAGATCTAACAGTACGTCGGATCTTTTATATCCTGAAACGAGGCTGGCGTTATTAGGAGTCGGTGAGGGGCCTCTTATCACAGAATTCTACACCACTGATTTTATCAAGCACAATGAGAATCATACAAGTGATAATAAATCCCAAAACATCGTTATTCACAAAGAGAGTCAGCATTGCCCAAAGCTGAAATGTCGGGTAAGCTCTGGTCTCCGTATTACTTTCTTGTGTTTTTTTTTTTTTTTTTTTTTTTTTTTTTTTTTTTTTGTGTGTGTGTCTGTGGCAGACATTTACTTGAAAAACCTTTTCTGTTTTGTGTTTGTCTTTTGCAATTTGTAATAATGGTCACTTAAGATCACTATTTCTTTTGTCTTGAAGAGCTCTCAGAAGGTTATATCTTACGTCTGTGTGGCTGCAGGTTCTTGGAGCTTATTTTGAGAAGCTGTCATCAAAATCTTTTGCAGTATATTCTATTGCGGTGACAGATACGGAAAACCAAACTTGGTTTGTTAAGAGAAGGTTACTTTCTCATCATTTCTGTTTAGCAAGAAAATCATATCAGTGCATCATTGGACTTCGTTACACATGTCACTAGCTTTTGATATTGATTTATTTTCCCCCCTTCAGATACAGTAATTTCGAGCGGTTGCATCGTCAACTCAAAGAAATCCCGAATTACAACTTACAGTTGCCCCCCAAGCGTATATTCTCATCAAGCACCGAAGATGCCTTTGTTCATCGCCGCTGTATTCAGCTTGACAGATACCTACAAGTATTGTTTAGTCCCTTAGCAGCTTTTAAACACAAATTTACCATCAACATTCTCTTACTAGAGCATTTTTTTCCTTGTCTGCAGGATCTCTTGTCTATAGCTAATGTTGCTGAACAGCATGAAGTTTGGGATTTTCTAAGTGCGTCCTCAAAAGTAAGGATCTGACTAAGTGCCGCCCCCAAAATTTCATTGCTTTCTGTTTTCATCAATTCATCTAGATGGATGATCTAACAATTGTCGATTTTGGTTCTGTAGAATTATTCTTTTGGAAAGTCATCATCCGTGATGAAAACTCTTGCAGGTATTGTTTTCCTACTATTTTGGTAACAAGTAGCTGCACTTAAAGCTCAACCCAAAGAAACTGAATTTAAAAAAACAGAACAATTAGATTTAAGAGAGAAGTGCTTATTGCTTTTGTGTATGCTTTACATTTCCGTTTTAACTATATCTTCTTTCTTGGAATTGAGCAGTTAACGTTGATGATGCTGTGGACGATATTGTACGTCAGTTTAAAGGGGTCTCAGATGGCTTTATGCGCAAAGTTGTAGGATCTCCACTTGAAGAAAATGATGCTCCTGCACGCCACCTCTCCTGGAGTGTACATGATGTAAACACTCACCTCACTAAGGAAATTGCAACTGAATCGATGCACAGCAGCATTTCTGATAATGAAGACATTGACAAACTTGGAGAGAGCAGCCATGGGGAAGGTGGACTTGTTACAGAAGCTAATGGTTGGCACTCAGATAATGAGTTGGACTCTAAGTATTTCCCACCGAGAGTGGTTAGACGTGTTGGAGAGCCTGAGAATTTGGTCTCGGATAAAGAAAATGATTATAAAGCAAAATCTGAAGTCAGGGGGTTCAGCGATTCGCAGCATGCAGATCCATCGACAAGTTTGGCTCATAATCCTACTGGCATGCCACCCGAGGTACAGCATTAATGACCCTTTAGTCTCCTTTGCATAGTGTACAGTTTTAGTGGATGCCATGCATCCATCAGAATTCAGATTGTGTCATTTGGCTTATTATGTATGTTCCCTGGCTGAAAATATTCATGATGGAACGAGAAGTCTTTCATGCACCTGAAATTGTTAATTGAGACATATCACAAATGTGGATTTATAAGTTGTTAGTTTATTCTTTTGACATCTTCTAATTTTGGATAGCGTCATACTTTTTTTTTCTTTTTTATTACAGTGGATGCCGCCCAATGTCAGTGTGCCGATTTTGAACCTTGTTGATAAAGTGTTTCAGTTAAATAGAAGAGGTTGGTTAAGGTGAGACAAAGCACTTGTTCTTTCTGATATTATCTGTTGTAGATCATACTATATGACTAGGTCCCATATCACATTGGCGTTTTCGAATAATCTTAAAATTTATAGGAGGCAAGTTTTCTGGATATCAAAGCAAATATTACAGTTAGTTATGGAAGATGCTGTGGATGACTGGCTTCTGAGGGAGGTGTGTTGGCTGCGGAATGAAGACACAGTAGCTCATGGAATACGTTGGGCTCAAGATGTAAGAATTAAGTTTTTCCCTGATCTTTTTTCACAAATCAACTGAATCTTCACCTGTTTCTTGTCCTCTTTGAGATTTGATATCATGTTTGATAATGCGTTGAAATCTAATACAACTCAAGTAGGAAAGTCGATGATCGCTCAGCCGGATCATCTATCCAAGCATGCTTAGTTTACTTTGATTGTTGCAAGAAGGCAGAGGAATTAACAGTATTAGTGGAGTGATCACTCATTTTGTGTTGCTTATAATCTTATTTGAACTTTCTTCCAGCTTCTTTGGCCAAATGGCGTATTCTTTACCAGAGTGGGTGACGGTGAAGAGGCATCGGATGAGACCGATCCTAGTGAAAAAACTTTCCAAATGGCAGGCCAACTGGGTGGCATGAAGGTGGCTAAACCAAGTTCCTTTCAGCAGCAACTCGAGGCTTCACGTAGAGCTAGTGAAATCAAGAAATTCCTTTTCGGTGAGTATCTTAGGCTCCCCTCAATTTAACGTATCGAGTTAGTGTATTCTCATTAAAAGTAACATTTTGGTGTTTGATCAGATGGAGCGCCAACAGCCTTAGTGAGCTTGGTAGGACACAAACAGTACAGGAGATGCGCGAGAGACATCTACTATTTCACTCAGGTTAGTCTTCTTTCTGTGTCACTCTTAAAGTTGTTTAATTCGATTTTGTTGCATCATCCGTCATTTTGGTCTGACTAATACTTGACACATGACTCGTCGATTGCAGTCAAACGTGTGCATAAAGCAACTAACATTTGCAATATTGGAGCTGCTCCTCCGAACGGTGTTCCCCGAGCTGCAAGATCTTCTGAGAGACATAAGAGAGGGGTCTCACAATCGATCAGAGTAACAACACATGTGTACAATGGAGGAGGTAGCTTAAGATTGACTTGAACCAGTTGCTTATCTTTTTCTTTGTTAAATTTTGATTCTCTCTTTTGCTTTGGGGTTTTTTGGGGTTCTTTTATTCCTTGTGTATAAAGTATCAATCTGCGAGGGTTTTGTTTTTGTATACAACAATGACAAGGGTTCTGTATATAAACCTTTTGTGTATGGAAAATAGCAATTTCTTACTTTTGCGTTGATCCAGAAAAATGTACTTTTTGTTTGCAAACTTGGGAGGCGTAAGTTATTTGCTTTACTATTGTAAATTTGTAACTCAATTGTTAGGACATGAAAGTTAAAAAAACCTATTTAGGAACTCGGTTACATAGTACCTGCTGCATTACAACTTGTCTCTCTTACAGAAGTCCACTCACAGAATTTACAGCATCTGCATAGAGGTCGGTAAGCGAGTATTGCCTCAGATTGTTTACCTCGTACCAAGAGTTCAGTGACTCCAGGTTCTTGCCTGTCCCTGAAAACGCCACCTGAATTCCGATGTTGCAATTAGCATCACCTCCATTAGCCTTACATTTTGATGTTGGAACCGCACAATCTGTCCCATTCAGACACACAGAAGATCCTCCTTTGCACGTATCGCATCCAAAGCTCTTCCAGAACAGATTTTGCAACACTCCTTTCTGAAACTCCATTACCTGCCAATACAGTTTCAAGTTCAGCGATTCAATGCTCTCTATTTGTCTGCTGTTTGTTTCCAGAGGGTTTAAGGTTAATCATTACAAGTGTGAAAGCTGTGATTGTGTTGCTTCCATCTGCAACCTTCACAGGGAAAGATCTTGCTGCGTATTTTGAGCCTGCGAATCCAACCATGTACCCTCCTGCTTCACTCTTCTCACAAGACAACATCCAAATAAGCTCTTTGTGATTGTGTCTCACTGAGATTACATCATATATAGCCAGAGAGACTTACCGGATTGAACTTACTTGTGTCGATGGAGAGAAGAGAGATCTCATCCACCTTAGGTCTAAAAAGCGCCAGCTGCGCCATTTTAGCAGCTAAGCCGAGACGAGAGTCGCATGGCGAAAGCTGGACTTGGTCAAGGAAGAAAGCTTCTCTGGTGGAGATTGCAACACCAATTGTGAAACCATCTCCTTTGCTTATTTGAGTGTCTGAACATGGACTGTACACCACGTTATTGTCCAATGCTCCGACCAAAACATCCATCACCATCATTATCATCATGATGGTCGTAGTGATCTTTCCCAAGATTGTTAATTTCCCCATTGTCAGAGCTTAATGAGATCCTCCTCGTACCCTTTGGTTTCTTCTTTTCTAAGAAAACGCTATTGCACACATCAAGAACGAGGTTTACACATTAATTAGCTTTGACTGAGGACGTACCTTCCAAATCCAGAATATATTAGATAACGATCTTTTGATGGATCTCTTATGAAGAAGGGGATTAGAATTACAAAAAAATGAATTTGTTTCCAAGGTGAGTTTTTCTGGGTTTAGAAATCCTTCAAAAGGAAATGAAAATCATGGAGTTAAAACGCAGCAAACAGTTATTTCGGCTGTAAAAATGGATCTTTGTCTCCCAAAATAGACTTTCTTATTAACGAAAACGTTACTGGTATTTTCCATATTAAACAGAAAAATAGTTTAACTAAAATGGAATATTTGATTATTTTTTGTCTTTGTGTTCGTCATTTTGGTGTATATGCCTGAATCTCTAATGATGGTGAAAGATATTTACTTTATGAACTTGATTGGCTTGAAACATCAACCACATAAGTTACAGTAGACTTTTTCTTGTGCACGGAACACGTAAACATCTCAATACACGCAAGTCAAAATTTTCGATCTCCAAAGTCTAAACACCCGAGCCAATGTAACCGTAGAAAGTTAAAAACTTTTCTTCCAAACCAAATCAGTATACCAAATGTGAATCGAAAGCACAAAGAATTCGGTTTTTTAATCATAAATGACCAGCAACACAACACACTCTGTTTCCTTGTTTATCTCTACATGTGGTTAATGTAATAATACCCATAATCTAAGTATGGTGACGACACACTTCCATATGCTTTCCAAAACTTTTGCACAAGAGATTGATCTCTTCTGCTGTTCTCGAGTAATCTCCTAATCGATTCCATGACATTCTGCAAAGATGCAACATATTCTCATGTAAGTAATCCGATAAAAAGGCAGCAGAAGTAAGCTTGCAATGGGGTTTAAGGTTGTCTTCAAATCATTGGCTACAATTACTTCATTCTCTACTTCTTGCAAACAAAACCAAAAGCACACGCACACTATTAACTAGAGGAGAAAACAGTATTGCTTTTCGACCCTATTTTGTAAAGACTCTGAGATCCTAACCTCTTTAAAACAGTTTTGATCCTCATCAAATTCAAAGCAATAAAGAGACAAGCAACAAAAATTCCAGAGAAGGAAGCAAACTTCTTAAACATTTTGACATTCAGATTCCTTGAATTTACTCAAGCTAGTTCGGGTGGACACAGAAATTTCGTATTTATAAAGCTCAAGAAAGTAAATAATTTCATCTTCTTCAAGCTCAAGCATGAAAACAGATGACAATCAAATCTACATATCCACCATCCAATAAAAGATTCATACTTTATCACACAATTTCAGAAACCCAATTTCGTCTAAGCAGAAAGTAATTGAATCCGAAATTAAACTGAGAGATTTTAACCTCACGCGACGGCGACGGCTTGGAGACTTTTAGGTTCGTTATTCTTCTTCGTGTCGTTTTGAAAATCCTCCATATTGTAGATGACGGTGATATAGAGAGAGCAACTTGGGCAGTTCGCGATCTCCTCGCCGAGACGTAGGTCTTCCTTCGTGATCTGGAACAGATCGCCACAAGGGCAAGGATACGTGTACGCTTGAATCTCTTCGTTCCACTCCATATCCTCTATCTCCACATCGTCGTACGACATCGTTAAACTCTCTGCCGGAAGTTCGAAAAAACCTTGTTTTTTTTTTTTTTCGTTTCTTCTCCGGCAGAAACTAGGGCACACTGTATGTGAGCACCGCCGCTGCGTTAAATGTATCTATTGTGAAGTTGAAGACCGAGAGTTATATATTTTTTATTGTAGTTTTATTTAGTCCGTGAATTTTATGTACTATCATAAACAAACCCCAAAACTTATTAAAACTAAATTTTGATCCATTAACTCAATCTCTATAATATTGTTTGACAATTCAGTTTTTTTTTTTTAAACATCTATTTTTATTAATGTATAATATTCAAGATTACATAAGAACTAAAATAAAAACTAAATACAAGATTTTTTAAAAAAAGTACAAAAGAAAATAAACTTAACGATACTTTTCGAAGAAAAGATTTACTCTCACTAAAACTTGTATTCCAAATGTTGGGATATTCGTCTTCATGTTATGCATATAACCATTTTAAACACCATATTTTGCTGTATAACATTTACCAATTTCCAATTTAGATCTATAGATTTTCTTCGGTCAAGAACTCAATATATTGATGCTTCCGAAAGATATATAGAATGAGATTACCAACCTATACGAACATCGCCATACAACAAAGAATGTGCATTTTTGACTCCGTTCTATCCACTCTTCCATGGTGATTTTCCAGGATCCCAAATTTGTCGACCAAGACACCAAAAAACTCGACGGATTTTGTACTTAGCCAAACCATTCGTGTCATAACGCAAATGCCACAAATTGAAAATCCTGAGAATCACCCATGATTCCCACCGTGAATAAGATCAAGACTAGAGGGTAATCATCGATAAACAGTTCCACTCCAGCGTCGAAGATAGAAGAAACCATCATAAAAAATGAAGAATGTTTAAAGAAAATGGGCAACCACATGATCACCCAAACAACTGTCATGGAAGTTACTGAAATGCCATAAAGAAGAGAAAGGATCACATCTATCGACGGCAAAGAACAATGGATAACTGGAACAACGTTTCTGAACAATTGGATCAAGCGGAGTGGATCATCATCAAATCAATGAGATTGAAAAAGTCTCCCTTTCCCAGAACGGAAGAGACGTAACTGCTAATCGCATTTTCTCTCCGTCTTCTAACGTCATGTCAATGCAATTTGTTATTTTATCCATTAACTTAATCTCTATAATATTATTTGGCAATTCAGTTTGTTATGCCGCCTTTATGTTAGTTTTCACCCATATTAAATACTAAGATACACTTAATGAATTAGAATTATTATATCTGATTATCATTATTTATTTATTTATTTATTTTTGCTTAATAATTTTTTCAAATCATATAAAAAGGAAATATCTTTAAAATATAAAAAATAAGAAGAATTCTATATATAGAAAACTTGATTTAAAAGATAAAGGAGTTTTTTTTAAAAAAAATCTTCTTTTGCTAATTTTGTTTTCCAAATCACATAAACACAAAAATAAAAATATCTTTAAAATATAAAAATATAAAGTAATTTGATCATTTAATATCATATTTCTTCTAAAAAAATATGCATCTTTATGCTACGGCTAAAATATCAAACAAATAATTCAAGTAATATGAGATTAAAAGTTAAAGTTATGGTTACAACTTGATTAGATCCGAACATGATCAGACTGATGAAATCAAACTTTCGAATTTTCCATCATTATTACGTTCTGAAATTCTAACCAATTGATAAACTTTTTAAAAGAAAACTAGTTTAATTTGCTTATACAACTACGAACCAATCAGATTTCACTTATTTTCCTAATTTTAACTAAAACACATAAAATTAAGCAGAAATATATTTACATTTACAAACTTAGGACAAAAAATTAAACTAAATATATTTAAAAAATAATTTGATTTTAGTCTAATCAGAATTCAGAACCAAAAAACAATTTTAGTTCAACTAAGAAGATACCCAAAAGTAAAGGGAATGTAAATAACCTCATTCTTTCTGTCCTTGTTCTTGTCTGTCTGAGTCTTTAAGCTGATAATTCATTTTTTTTCTTCTACACAAACAGACTTTGTTCAACACATATAGAACTTAATTTTTTTTTTTATTGATTATTACCCACTGGCATTAGCCCAAACATATAAACATATAAGACATGTCATTGAGAAATATCCAATTTAGCTAGAGAATTTCATTTGGCTTTTCAAACTCAAGATTGTAGAGTTCGTAGAGTTTTTCGAGAAGTTTCAGTTTAAATTTTTTTAATAGGATTTAATGGGAGTTGAATTTTGAGAGAGTTGCTTGATTTTAGAAGTTAAAAGATTTATTAAATTTGTAAAGAGTTATAAAGAGTTTTGTATATTTGGGAAATCTTTGAAAATATTCTTACAATAATGATTTTAAGAATCTAAGGTATATAGATGGTATTCTCAAAGTTTTGTTTAATGAGTTAAATTGTTTAAAATCCAAGTCCTAATAACACAAGATTTAATGAAATCATAGAATCTTAAAAAACCAAACTTTTTGAATAACAATGGATTTTGCATGGAATTAAAGAATCATCAAACCAATAACAATAGATTTTAGCAAGAATGTCAAAATTCATAAACCAATAACAATAGAATCTCAGAATTTTAACAATCATTAAAAATCCAACTACCACTAACACCCCCTCAGTTTTATATTGGTTAGAAAAAAAGAAAATGGAAATTGTTTTAAAAAAGTTTAAATTAAGAACAAAGGAAATTATAATTTTCTGGATTGAAGTTAAAAGAGGAAGTTCGTAGTCTCATAGTCATTGTTATCCGTTGGTAATCAATTTGGCTTTGTTTTGGATTTTTTGATAGCACCATTTTTTTAATAATTATTTCTAACTTAATCCAAAATTTATAAATACCAAACGAGAACCAACTTTTTTTTTTTTTTTTTTTGTCAACAACGAGAACCAACTTTAGTTCTAGTGTTATTTTTAACTATAATATTGAGACTAAAATGATTTGGTCAACAAAAATTAAGAATTATAATGAATTGATCAACCAAAACTAAGAACTAAAATACTTAATCACAAAAAAATAAAAGTTTTTGGTTGATAAAAAGTTCATAACTTTTTGGCCAAAAAATATATCAATGAGGATTTTTAGCAGTTTTTCAATTTAAAATATAAAAATAATAGGTTATACATAGTTTTAATTCCCATAGTTAACATTAAATATTGAATTCTATCATAGAAACAAATTGAAATCTAAATCTACTAAACCTAAAATACTGATAGTAAATCCAAACAAATTGTCGTTTTTTTTTTGAAAGAAATCAGATTACTTTATATTTCCATTTTGTGTGTGTGTGTAAATGCTGGTATACATTAACTTAAATCAAATCCTATTTTCCAACTTATTAGTTTCAATATCACTGCTGATATTCCTTAACTTAAGTTAAAATTTTAACTTTTTATTTACATTTTCTTCGATTTGTTTCTAATTAGCCCACATCTTAATATATTCATAACTTTGTCCCTATAGTTTTATTTTTCGTTTTTCTTTCGTTTCTTACAGTTAAGAAATAAAAACAACCGAATAGTTTTTTTAGGAGAAGACAAGAAAAAGAGATGCAAAATCTGCCACCGTCATCGTCGCCGCCGTTGCAATCGCCACCGTCAACGAAGCTGCAATTGACTTGATATGATGCAAGGCTTCCACCATCAGCAGCAACAGCAGCTGATTTCGCTGCTCTCCGCAGCTTTACCAACTACCGCCTCCGCGGCTTCTCCTCTTCCGTCTTCTTCCTCTTCCTCGGAACCCGTCGCTCCTCCGTCAACGGCGGCTGGTAGTAGCAATGCTTCATCTCCGTTCAAAACCAAGAAAACGAAAAAGACCAAAAAGAAAATTGCTTCAGTTCCTTTGGGACAAAGGGATAGTAAATCGGAGAAGAACATCGATTCGGGTCGTCTCGCTGCCTTGAAGTCGCTTCACAGAGCAATTACTTATCCTCCGAACTCGATTCTCATCGCACATTCAGCTTCGTATCTTTCTTCTGGTCTCTGGCAACTTCTCTCTGACAAGTAAATCAATCGCTTCTCAAACCTATCTTGCGAGTTTGATTGTTTTCGTTTTCCCAGTTAAAGTCTGAAGCTTTTGAATCTCTGTGTGTGCAGGTCTTATGATGTGAGGCATGCTAGTGTTTCTGCATATGGAGCTCTCTGTGCTATTGTGTGCTCTATTCCTGTAGAATCCATTGGAAGACCGAACCTTTTGATGCTGGTTGATAGCTTCATGGACTGGGCATTGCCGTTGATTAGGGATGTTAGTGTTCGAGATGGGAGCAGTGTACTTGCTCTTGAAGGTATCAGGGAGTTTCTCTCCGTTGGGGATGTTAATGTGATAGATAGGTATGCTTTGCCAATTCTAGACGCATGCAAATCGCTTCTCGAAGATGAGAGAACTTCTATCTCTTTGTTGAATCAAGCTCTGGGTGTTCTTTTGTTGGTCTCTTCAAAGTTTTATATTTTGTTCCATCCTCACTTTCTTGATATCGTAGATATGTTGCTTGGCTGGGCATTATTACAAGACCAAGCTGACTCTGACAGGCAGATTGTCTTGGATAGCTTCTTGCAGTTTCAGAAACATTGGGTAGATAATTTAGACTTCTCGGTTGGGTTGTTATCGAAGTTTCTTGGTGACATGGATGTATTGCTTAGTGATGGTAGTGAAGGAACCCCGGAACAGTTTCACAAGTTGCTTGCTTTGCTTTCTTGTTTCTTAGCGATCTTGCGGTCCACTGCTTCTGGATTACTAGAGAACAATCTGCTTGATAAGATGGACGAACCTCTCAGCGAAATGATTCCTCGGCTATTGGGTTTCCTATCTACCATGGGGCAGAGGTTTGGATGGGCAAAATGGATTGAAGAGCTATGGAAGTGTTTGACTCTTCTGGCAGAAATATTGCGCCAGAAGTTTTCGACTTACTATTTTCCTTCTCTTGAAATGTTATTCCAGAGCTTAGAAAAGATTGATACTGTGAATTCTCCAGTTCATGGGAAGATGACACCTTCTCAGATCCATGGCACATTAAAAACTAATCTTCAGTTACTGTCTCTACAGAAGCAAGGCCTCCTCTCATCATGTGTGCCGAAGTTGCTCTGCTTTGAATCTCCAATATCTCAGTTGCGATTGCACCCAAATCGTTTAGTTACAACAGGCTCTTCTGACACATACATATTTTTGCTTCAACATGAGAGTGAAGAGGTTGTTCAACTGGCGATGGAATTATTGATGAATGAACTTGAGTTGTTGAAGACTGTACTTGTGGACTCATCGGGATCCCAAAACAAGACTTTTGATGTTACAGCTTATGAGTCCTTTTCAAAAAACGAGATTTTGGCAATGATTAACTTTGATATGAAGGTTCTTCTTTCCTGTGTTTCTCTTGGAGGGAGAAAAAGTTTGAGTGACGTACCCAAACTTGCTGTCTTGTATCTTAAGAGGTCAGAGAAGTTAATTTCCTTTGTTTTTGAAAAGCTGAATCCTTTTGAGTCATATATTGATGCCTGTTCGGAGTTGCAAGTTAGCATTATGAGGATGTTAGAGTGCTTAGCTGCAGTTGAGCTCCTTAGCAACTGTTCCATGCTAATTCAGCCCGACAGCAAGACTCTTAAAGAAACGAATCATGGGAAGACACCATTGAAGTGTACATTTTTTACCCTGGTAATTGAGCATCTAAGGAAATACAGCTTAACCATGGTTAAAGCTCTTCGTTTTTCATCCCCTCTTGATGTAAAGCTAGTGTCGCTGGAATGGATTCAAAAGTTCTGTGAGAACCTGATTGCAATATCGAAGAATCTGAATATGGATGCTTACTTCTGTGAAACATTTCCATATGCTGGTGCAGTTAGAGATATAATTATGGCGGTTTTAGATGCTGCATTTGATAGTGAACCGAAAGTGAGGAGTAGGTCTGCAAAGGCTTTAGAGCTTCTTCTGGTGGTAAAGCTGATACATCCAATTTATTTTTACTCCCTGGCGGAGATCCTCCTTGAAAAGCTTGGTGATCCAGATACGAGTATAAAGAATGCATTCATTAAGTTGCTTTCCCATCTCTTGCCAGTTACTCAGTATGTTTGTGGCATGCACAGTGAGGTAGAACACATGGCTCTTAGGCCCCAAGTTCTTATGCTAGGAAACGGTTACTTGCACTGGAAGCAAGTCATTGCACTGAAGCAACCGGACCATCATTTTCAGTCGCAGCAACTTGTCTCTGTCTTGAATTATGTTTCCCAGAGATGGAAAGTTCCTTTTTCTTCTTGGATCCAAGGGCTTATTAATGCGTTTCAGGGATCAAAGGATACAGGTGTTGGGCATCCTGATGAAAACCTGATTAAGAATGGGTGGTTGGTGATAAAAGCTGAGAAAAGCTCGATCGAGAGAATCTGCTTGGCAAATAACCTGGCAGGCGCTTGGTGGGCCGTGCATGAAGCTGCTAGGTTTTGTGTTAGCACACGTCTCCGTACTAACTTTGGTGGTCCTACTCAGACTTTTGCAGTCCTAGAGCGAATGCTTTTAGACGTCACAACTGTACTGCAGGTTGATAGCGAGCAAAATGTTGTTGGCTCTTCTGGTGCCCATCTGTTACCAATGAGGTTACTGTTGGATTTTGTGGAGGCGTTGAAAAAAAACGTGTACAATGCGTATGAGGGGACTGCTGTTTTATCCTCAGCGCTTCAACAAAGTGTCCTGTTTTTCCGAGCTAACAGGAAGGTTTGCGAAGAATGGTTTTCTCGCATATCCGAACCAATGATGAATGCTGGTATATCACTCCAGTCTCACGATGCAACGGTTGAGTATTGCACATTGCGGCTTGAAGAGCTAAAAGGTCGTGCAACATTAGTAAAGAAAGAAAAGTCTAAAACGCAGGCTTTCGACAATGGTCACAATACTGGAGCTCGGATATCTTCAGACATCTCAGGAATTTTACGGAAAATGTCATTGGCTTTGTCTCAGAGTCATGATACACATGCTCTGCTCGGCGTTAACAAATGGGTATCAATGAATTTAGCTCCTTTGGTCGCAGAAGAAAGCGGCATTCAGAAGCACAGTGGTGAATTAGCGTTGTTCCCATGGATCACAGGGTTGATTTATCAG
This sequence comes from Isatis tinctoria, assembly GCA_010577795.1. Classification (NCBI taxonomy): domain Eukaryota; kingdom Viridiplantae; phylum Streptophyta; class Magnoliopsida; order Brassicales; family Brassicaceae; genus Isatis; species Isatis tinctoria. Next base: position 5,445,248 of record CM021246.1, on the reverse strand, counting down.
TCAGATGGACGATATGAGAAAGCTGCTGCGTATTTTGCTCATTTATTAGAGGAAGAGGACTGTCTCAGCTCTATGGGTTCTGATGATATTCAGTTTGTGATTGAACGGATAATTGAGAGTTATACTGCTTTATCTGATTGGAAATCTCTAGATTTCTGGCTTTCAGAGTTGCAGGCGCTTCGTGCAAGGCATGCAGGCAAAAGTTTTTCAGGTTCTTTGACTGCTGCTGGAAATGAAATGAATGCCATACGGGCCTTGGCGCGTTTCGATGAAGGTGATATTCAGGCGGCATGGGCGTGTCTTGATTTAACGCCTAAAACTAGTGCTGAGCCGTCACTAAATCCAAAGCTGGCCTTGCAAAGAAGTGAACAGATGCTCCTGCAGGCAATGCTTTTCCAAGCTGAAGGAAATGCCCAAAAGGTTTCACATAGCTTACAAAAGGCCCGATCGATGCTAGATGAAACGTCACTGGCTTTGTCATTTGATGGATTATCTGAGACAGCACCATATGCCACACAATTGCATTGCCTCTTTGCTTTTGAAGAGAGTCACCAGCTGAGAGACGGTGAACCTAAACAGAAGCACAGTAATTTGATGTTAAGCTCCTGCGTCTGGTCAATGCAGTCTATGATCAACAGAATTCATCGTGACTGCAGCCCGTGGTTGAAAGTTCTACGAGTTTACCGGACAATTTCGCCAACAGCCTGGGTGACTCTGAAGCTTTGCATGGACTTGTTTGGATTTGCCCGCAAGCAAGGAAATTTCTTACTTGCAAATCATCTAAAAGACTATCTGAATGATCATGTATCGAGTTGTGATGAGGTTAAGCTGCGGAACTTTCTTATATCAGATTTGCAGTACCAGGGAGCCTTGCTGATGTATTCAAAAAACAAGGTTCAAGATGCTGTTGTGGATCTTTGGTCGTTTATACAGCCAGAGGTAACTGCGTTAGAGCCAGTATGTTTGGATGCTAGTGTGGCCTATTTAAAGGCAAAAGCATGCTTAAAACTTGCAACTTGGCTCAAAGGGGATGCTAGATCTCTGGATTTGGAAAATGCCGTCCTTCAGATGTCAGCAGATTTTAACAGAACCGAGACTCCTTCATCTGTAGGTAGCGAGCCTCTGTTATATGAGAGCTCAAAACCAAGCACAAAGACTATTCGCGAGGAGATGATTGGCACGGTTACAAAAGTTTCCACCCAACTTTGTTCTGCAATGGGAAAATCATGGATTTCATATGGGTCTTGGTGTTTCCGTCAGGCAACAGATTCTTTTAGCAAATCTAATGAGTCCACCCTCCACTCATCCTCCTTTTCAAGCATTCTTGCTCAAGAGCTCCAACCTGGAAGGTTTCACTTGACTGAAGATGAGACTGAGTCCGTGGAGTCTATTGTTATGCAGCTTCTTGAGAAGGATGATTCCAAGGACCTCACAAACACCGGGCAAGATGGAAACAATCGTACAACTACTGCAGACCATTCCGACGCAAGAAAGAAAGGATTGCAGCAGCAAGTGATTGAAACGATAGAAAATGCCGCTGCAGCTCCTGGTGGAGAAGATTGTGACTGGGATAGTCTCTCTGTTCATCTAGCTTCCCAATTAACTGATTTACTGTTATGCGCAAAGGAAAACGTGGAAGATACTGATATAGCACCTCTAGTTAAAAGGCTGATTGAAGTTTGGTGGTCGCTGAGAAAAAGAAGGGTGTCTCTCTTTGGGCATTCCGCACTTGGTTTCACACAGTACCTTCGTTATTCATCAAAAAATGTGCACACTAGTGAGTTTACAGGTGGAGACTATGACCCACTGAACAAAAAATCCGGTAGCCATACGTTAAGATCAACACTGTATATTTTGCACATCCTTCTGAACTACGGAGTGGAGTTAAAAGATACACTGAGACATGCTCTTTCAGTGGTTCCCTTGGAGCCTTGGCAGGTGAGAAGCTCTCTCCCTTGTTTTCTTGTCTCTGGGATCGAATCGAATTTCTAATCTTTCTAATAACAATATTGCACAGGAAGTAACCCCTCAGCTTTTTGCTCGGTTGAGTTCTCACCCCGAGGATGTAGTGCGGAAAGAAATAGAAGGCTTACTGATAAGGCTGGCGAAGTTGTGTCCTTGGTCCATAGTGTATCCAACACTTGTGGACGTGAATGCTTGTGAAGAGAAGCCTTCTGAAGAGCTGTTGCACGTAAAGGCCTGTCTGGTAATATTTTTTCCTTAAAAAATCATTCTAAGTGTAAAGTGGTCCTACTTTTCAGTCTGAACGCTGCATATATTGCAAGCTAAAGCTACCAAATTTCGTATGCGTCGATTTTCCTGATCACTCATATGTCAATCTTGGTGATTGTCTTCGCCTAAGGAAAAGGAATCTCAACATCCCAAATCCTTAGCACTTTGCTGAGACTTGTTTAGTAGGGTTGCATCAAATGATATGTGCTTTGTGATGTTCCTATGCAGGCTGAACTATATCCAAGATTAATCCAGGATGTGCAGCTTATGCTTAATGAGCTTGGGAATGTGACTGTCCTTTGGGAGGAACTGTGGCTCAGCACACTGCAAGATCTCCACATGGGTAACCTTAAATTTCTAGCTGATGATTCTTAACTAGAGCAATGGAAGATAACTCACTGTTGATTACTATACATTTCTTTATCAGTTGATATAGATCCGTAGCTCCTCGTAATTTCGATATGCAATTGAGTAGCTGACTTCTTCACGTGCAACATATGTCCATTATATCTAGAATAGCCATATATACTAGATCATGACTGAAGTGCGAACTCAGCAACTTATAGCGAGTCGGATAGAGTGTCAGGGGTGCAATAGGGGAAGCATCATAATATATAGAATTTTTGGTGAACATAGTATATATAGAGTTCTGAAGGTGTAATTTTGCTAAAGATTTTTCTTGGGTTATAACTTTAAAATGTAATTTTGAACCTCCGATGTTGTGTTCCATTTAGTTTTCCTATGTTGTTTCGAAATCAATTTTATTAAGACAGCCGAGGAAAGTAGATTTGATTTTAACTTCTTTTTCCAGATGTAATTAGGCGGATAAATCTGCTGAAAGAAGAGGCTGCTCGTGTTTCGGAAAATGTTACTTTAAGCCAGAGTGAGAAGAATGAGATAAATGCTGCAAGATATTCTGCAATGATGGCCCCTATTGTTGTTGCATTGGAACGTCGCTTGGCGTCAACCTCTAGGAAGCCTGAAACACCTCATGAGGTTTGGTTCTTTGAGGAGTACATAGAACGTATAACATCAGCAATTCTGACATTCAAAACTCCTCCCTCGCCTGCTGCTCTAGGGGAAGTTTGGCGTCCGTTTGATTGTATTGCTGCGTCTTTGGCTTCTCATCAAAAAAAGTCATCAATATCTTTAAAGGAAGTTGCTCCTAATTTGTCTTTGTTATCATCCTACAACATTCCAATGCCTGGTCTGGAGAAGCAGCCCACCTTGTCTGAATCTGACACTTCACTCCAGGGAATAGTAACAGTTTCTTCTCTTTCAGACCACGTGACTATCCTTCCAACCAAGACACGACCTAAAAAGCTTATCATGTTTGGCTCAGATGGAAAGAAATATATTTATCTCTTAAAAGGCAGGGAAGACTTGCGCCTTGACGCTAGAATTATGCAATTGCTTCAGGCAATTAACAATTTCTTCTGCTCCTCTCGAGCAACAGATGGTGGTACTATTGGCATTCGCTGTTATTCGGTCACCCCTATAAGTGGTAGAGCTGGTCTAATCCAATGGGTAGACAATGTTATAAGCATATATAGCATTTTCAGGTCTTGGCAGACACGTGCCAAGCTTGCCCAAATGCCGCCAGCAGCTCCTGGTAGTGCAAAAAGTCCAGATCTGCCATCTGTTCCTCGACCAAGTGATATGTTTTACGGGAAAATGATCCCGGCCCTCAAGGAGAAAGGTATAAGAAGAGTGATTTCACGAAGAGACTGGCCTCTAGATGTTAAACGTCAAGTACTATTGGATCTTATGAAGGACGTGCCAAAACAACTACTGCACCGGGAACTTTGGTGTGCTAGTGAAGGGTTCAAAGCCTTCACAACAAAGTTTAAAAGGTACTTCGAAAAAACTATATAACACTCGACTGTTTAAACAATATCCATAGTAAACTCTTGTGAAGACCGCAGGCCCTTCCCTGACTAGTTGAACAAGAAATACAAAAATTTCTCTTCATTTAGAAGAGTATAAAATGATCACTATTTTGTTTAACGCATTATCCGTTTGAGAAACGTTAGGAGATTATTAATTTGATTGGGAACGTTGTCTTATTGCTTTTTCTAAATGAACCCTGAGTCCTTGATTGCTAAGGTAGGAATTTTTTGGACTAAATTGTTTAAAAGTGGATATAATAGATCAGATCTGCTGTTTTAGTTCCATAGTTTCTTATGTTGCTGTGATATTAGACATCATCACATATTCACTTTGGTTACTATAGTGATTTGAAAATAAAGTTGAGAAATTCGTGATATACAGGTATTCTGGTAGTGTAGCAGCTATGAGTATAGTTGGGCACATGCTCGGCCTTGGGGACAGACATTTGGACAACATCCTCATGGACTTTTGTAGTGGGGATGTTGTACATATAGATTACAATGTCTGTTTTGATAAAGGGCAACGTCTTGAAGTTCCTGAGATAGTACCATTTCGGCTAACCCAGACAATGGAAGCTGCGTTAGGGTTGACAGGTGTTGAAGGTACATTTAGAGCAAATTGTGAAGCTGTTCTTGGTGTTCTAAGGAAGAACAAGGACATACTCTTGATGTTGATGGAAGTTTTTGTTTGGGACCCACTTGTTGAGTGGACGCGAGGAAAGTCCCATGATGATGCTGCCATTGGTGGTGAGGAAAGAAAAGATATGGAGGTCGCCGTTAGCTTGAGTTTGTTTTCATCAAGAGTGCAAGAAATCCGTGTTCGGTTACAGGTAAACATCCATTGCACCAAAGCAGACATAATACATAATAATGTTTCCGTTCTCGTTTATGTTCATCAATCACTTATTTCACAGTACATGCCTTCTCCTGGAAATTTAGATTCTGGTAGAATCAGCATTAGGTGCCACTTACTTTGACATAGTAAGCTTGCTTTTCTAGCATACTCTAACTATACTGGTTTACTCTATCCTTTTTAGGAGCATCATGATCTCTTACTGGCTACGTTACCAGCTGTTGAATTATCTCTGGAGGTAAGATGGTTTCTTTTGGTGTCTACAAATTAATATTGGACCCGTTTGGCAGCTTAATAATGGTGGGATTTGTGTTTCAGCGGTTTTCCAAGGTTCTGAATCAATATGAGCTCGCATCATCTGTTTTTCTTCAAGCTGATCAAGAAAGATCAAAACTTCTTCTGCGTGAGGCATCTGCAAAGACAACAGTTGCAGAAGCAGCTTGCGATTCAAAAAACATTCGCGCTTCTTTTGAGATTCAAGCTCAAGAATTTTCTCAAGCAAAAGCCTTGGCCTCTGAAAAGGCTCAAGAAACAGCGGTTTGGGTGGAGCAGCGTGGAAGGATCCTTGGTGCCTTACGAAGAGATATGATTCCTGAAATTACTGCCCCCACAGTGTTGACGGACATATTGGGTTCTTTGTCTTTGATATCTGCTGTTCTTGTTGCTGGAGTTCGACTAACTGTAGTTCCCGAGCCAACACAAGCACAATGCAACAATATTGACACAGAAATTTCCCTTCTAGTTAAAGACCTCAGTAACGGCCTCTCCTCTGCTTTGACTGGACTTCAAACATATTCTTTAGCTTTGCAAAGGATTTTACCTCTTAACTACCATACAACAAGTCGGGTATATGATTGGGAGAAAGTCTTGCAGTTAGCTGCGCATGCTGTTTCTAAGGATATCCTGTCCCTTGCCAAAAGACAGGCTGGTGAACTATTTGCAAAAATACTGGGTGGTGACTCTCAATCTGTCAGGAACTGCTACGATGATCTGTGTCGTAAAGCAGAAAAGTATGCAGATGATATAAAGAAGGTGGAGGGAGAGTATGCGGAACTGGCTGCGTCAATTGGAATGGGGCCTGAGGCAAAGGCCAAGGATCGTCTTTTCTATGGTTTGATTAATTATATGCAGTCTCCTAGACTTGTGGAAAGCACTAATGGTAGTTTTTCTGATAAATATGAGTCAACCAAAAGAGTAAATCTTCAGGACTCTGGAAAGAACACGTCGAAGGCATTAGATTTGTTGCACGCATCCATCAGTTCACTCTATGATCGTTTGAAGGAAAAGGTACATGATATTTTGAATGCTTTATTGGAAAGAAAGGAAAGAAACGGAATCTTTGTATCCGAGTCTAGGAATCTGAGCACTAATTTAGAGGCGCAAGTAGAGATGTGTATGATACTAGTGGACTTTCTTAACGAGGTAAAACATTACGCCGGTCAGGAGATTTCTATTGTGGAAGAAAGTTTGACGGGGTCTGCTCACCGTGTTGAAGAGAATTGGGCTTTGATCTTCCACAGAACCTTGCTTTCATCTAAGGCATTAATTGCACAAATGACAGAAGTTGCACCTGATGTTTTAAAAACGTACTTGTTTGATAATTCAGATCTTATGGATGCCTTTGGATTGATCTCACAAATCCGTGGATCCATAGATGCTGCACTGGAGCAACTCATAGAGATTAAGGTGGAAAGAGATTCATTGGTTGAACTTGAGCAAGACTATTTGAAAAAGGTTGTCCATATTACTGAGGGGCAGCTAGCTCTTGAAAAAGCAGCTTTGAAAAGCAGGGAGCATCTATCATGGGAAGAGGCAGAGGAATTTGCATCTCAAGGAGAGGCTTGCCGGACACAGCTCGACCAACTTAATCAATCGTGGGGCCAGAGACTATCATCGCTCATAAAGAAAGAAGCGCAAGTTAGAAATGCTCTTATCTCAGCTGAAAAACAGTTTCAGCTGCTCAGTAATGCAGATGAATGCAAGAAGCTTAATGATGTTAGAAGTTCAGGGATATTGGTTGAATTGGTAAAGCCTTTCAGTGAATTGGAACAGCTAGATAAAAGGTTATCCTCCTTAAGCAGCTCAGCTGTTTCTATGTCAGATTTGATCCCTGCTTTTGGGAATCTCCTGAGCTGTGAGCAATCTCTATCTGAGAACATATGGCGTTTCAGAAGCGTCCTTAAGGATCATTCCTTCTTCATCTGGAAGGTAGGCATCATATACTCCTTCCTTGATTCATGCATACATGATGCTACCGTGTCTGCGGATCAGACATTAGGATTTGAGCAGTTAATTCTCTTTATGAAGAAGAAGTTCGAGTTCCAACTTCAAGAACGAGTAGATTTTTACCTAGCAGGAAGCGTTGCTCCTGCTTTTTTATCTCAGCTGGATAAAGAAAATGAACGTTTGAAACACTTCTCAGAGGAAAACAGTGTTAGAGGGGATAAAATCAAACCAGAGTATAGTCATTTGAAACAAGTCCACACAATGCTCGAGGAATATTGCAATGCTCATGAAACCGCTAGCGCAGCAAAATCAGCAGCATCTCATATGAAAAAACAAGTGAAGGAAGTACGTGATGATCTTCGCCGGACAAGCCTTGATATTGTCCAAATGGAATGGATGAACGATACTGCATTGACTCCTTCACAAAATATTAGGACTACAATGCAACAATTATTTGCCAGTGATGATAACTTGCATCCTATTTTCTTAGACCTGAACAGATCCAAGTTGCTGGAAACTATACGTGCCGCTATTCCCCAAATCACTAGGGCGATAGAAAGACTACAAGCTTGCGAAAAAACCTCAATTGCAGCTGAAGGACAGCTAGAGAGAGCAATGGGGTGGGCTTGCGGTGGATCTAGTTCTGTTGCAGCTGGAAGTTCTTCGGCCAAGATGTCTGGCATACCTACTGAATTTCATGACCATTTGTCAAGACGCCGACAGTTGCTTTGGGATGCTAGAGAGAGGGCATCAAACATTGCCAAAATCTGCATGTCTCTTCTGGAGTTTGAAGCATCACGAGATGGAATTTTCCGAAATCCGCATGAGGCTCTTGAGGGTGATGCAAGAATCAGGGGCGACTCCAGGGCATGGCAGAAAGCTTATCTGAACGTAGTTGCACGACTGGAGGTTACTTATCAATCCTTCACAAGTAAGTTGTTTGAATTATCTCGATAGAAAAAGGCATACGTACATCATACCGAGGAACACATCTTTTTAATTAATAGTTGTATTGCTTGGTTGTGCTATTTTAGATGTTGAACAAGAATGGAAGCTTGCACAAAGGAGCTTGGAAGCTGCTTCCGCTGGCTTATATTCTGCCACAAATGAGCTTTCTGTTGCCTCCGTGAAAGCTAAGTCTGCGTCAGGTTAGATCTTGTATCCTCTTAGCCTAGAATTCCCGCTTTCTAGAAACTGCATTTGCTTTACTACAATCTTTGCCTTTCTCAACGAACAACATGTTCCATGCCATTTCCTTTGTTTTGTTGGTTGTGGTTAGGGACTGTTGCTGCTTATAACAAATATGATACCATATCTATATCTTTAAAATTACAGGTGATCTGCAAAGTACTATTCTGTCAGTGAGAGATTGCACGCATGAAGTTAGTGTTGCATTAGCTTCTTTTATCCGGGCATCAAGAGGCCACACTGCTTTGACCACTGAAACTGGTGCAATGCTCAAAGAGGTATTCCTATGAAGGCAAATCGTAGTTTCAGCTGTTCTGACTTCCTGGTTTATCTTAATATGCTGTTGCTAGGATACTACTGAAAGGTTTTACTTGAAAATTCGAATTATATCTCTACTTGTAGGAGATTAGAACCATCTATCCAAGTTCTCCTACTTATGAAGTGAATTCTTACATTCTGTTTTGGAAAACTCAAATGCCACTTGCCATCTATAATCTGCGAGTCTTTCGGTTTTGAGCCCAAATGTAGTCTCAGGTCTTTGAGGTTTTTATGTGAGCTCTAGAACTAAAAGATTTAGTGCTTAGGTATTATTTTTGTAACAATGATGGTCTTCCGTTCAAGAATGCAAAAAAAAAAAAAAAAATCAGCAGCGGGTTCTCGACGTGGAGTTATAGGGACACATCAGTTTATGAGTGACTAGCAAGTTTGTGGACATATGATTCTGATTTGCTCTGAGATTTTGGTTAGTTGTGAGAATTTGCTGTGGTCTGACGAATTTGGATCTCATGGATTCCCTAGCATTTATGTTGGGTATGTGATATGTTGTTTGATAAATTTGTAGGTTCTCGCAACAACAGAGGATCTGCATGATCTTCATAGTTTGGGAAAAGAGGCAGCCACTTTGCATCGTTCTCTCGTGGATGATCTTTCAAAGGTGTTTTACATCTTGCACTTCTGTGCTTATGGTTTTAGACAAGTTTTTGTTATTGATTTTTCTTGCAAGTCAAAACGTAATGCCTTATTGCTTGAATATATGAACAGGCAAATGCAATCCTTATTCCGCTAGAGACAACTTTGTCAAAGGATAATGCTCTTATTGCTGAAGCTATGACCAGGGAAAGCGAGACAAACAATGAAGTTTCGTCCATTCATGGACAAGATATATATCAATCTTATGGTGCAAAAATTGGAGAGAGCTATCAGAACCTTAGGCCTTTGGTACCATCTATTGCATCTTCGGTGAAGGGTCTATATCCAATGTTAACTAGGCTCGCACAAATTGCAAGTGAACAATCTGAGGTTCAAAGTGATGTTGCTTCTCCTCCAACGCAGACACATACTCGAATCACAAGAGGTTAGTCTATCCATCTAAGTGCTTACAATCATCTTTGTGTCCCAAATTCCGCAAGAAAATTTTGAGAACCTAAGGCGTCTTCTTGCAATATTAAATGCAGGTAAAAATGCTTATGCTCTGTCAGTTCTCAAGTCCATGGAGATGAAGATAGATGGTCGGAACATTGCTGACAACAGGTACGTTTCAAATAACCAACTTGGCCAATAGACTCCTATTAAAGGAAACTTTAAAAAACTCACATGAGCAAGTCTTATAACCATTTGTATAGGGAAGTTAGCATCCCGCAGCAGGTGGATTATCTAATCAAGCAAGCCACAAGTGTTGATAACCTCTGCAACATGTATGAAGGTTGGACTCCGTGGATTTAGACGAATGATTTGAATCAGACAAAAGTTTGACCAACAGGTCGCCTCAAGTCTCGGAGAGATGCCGTATCAGGTTCATGCTGACACATTTGGTGTCTCATGATGTTGCACCTCAACCCGGTCATTGGTGTTAGAAAGCGGGCTCTACCTTTGTGATTGGAACGGGGCATGTCTACAAACGATTTTTAAGCTTCAACGTTGTGGCTGTGTTATCGAGGTATGCTACTTGAAAACTCAAGAGACAAACCCATTCCATTTTGTAAAAAAAAAAAAAAAAGCTTGCTTTCTGTTCCGTTTTGTGGGTGTGAAATGTGAATTACTGACTCATCTTTTGTCTTTTACTACCACTCTCAGCGTACCAAACACGACCGAAAGATGTTGGAATCATCAGCAGAACACGGTGAAAGACGATAGGAGATGCGATTTCAACTTTTCGGGGCGTCTTTCCGACAGAGCTGCTCCTAACCTTTCAGATGAAGCTGCACGACGTTAAAGTCCAATCTCCGTGTGTGTAAAGTACAGTTTCGGTTTGGTGGTTACTGGAAACAGTTTTGGATATTTCAGCATCACTCTATTATAGTAACTAATAAGTCTGTTATAAATTGGAAATGCCATATCTATCCACCTTCTTTTTTTATGTTTTCACAATCTATGAGAAAATAACTTCGTATGAACACAGTCAATCATTGTTAGACGAGACATTAATATCTGCGTTTTTCAAATTCAAAGCGTATCAAACCACTTCTGAATGAAACCAACGTGTAAGTTAACTAGGAAACAAAGGAATCACCAAGAAACGGATAATAACAGTTGAAAATTCGAATCAATCCAACTCGGATTACAATCATTCAAAGATGAAGGACTTGACCAAAACTAGTGCCAAGTGGGGTTGGAGAAAAAATAATAATGGAATAAGATAAGAACAACAGGACTGGGCCAGGTCATATCCAATTGCAACGAACCAGCTCAGTATTTTATTCTGGGTTATCATCTTAACAAAATGAAAACATAATACCAGTTAATGACACGTCACGTCTAAAAAGAAACATAACCATGCAAAAGATTCGAATTAAATAGCATAAAAAGTCCGACCTGCCGGAATCGAACCAGCGACCTAAAGATTTGCTGTCACAGACTACAGTCTTCCGCTCTACCAACTGAGCTAAGGTCGGTTGTTGTTCTTGTCTTAGCATTAACTAGTTTGTATCAATCAAAGTATATTTGAAACGTCCTTTTTGTTTGTTTACATTATTATTTTTTTTCTTGGTTTTGTCGGTGCAATTGCATAACTTGGAAAATTCAAGAAGGCGCAAGATAGGTTTGGCCGGCTATTAGATGAATACAACAGTAAACCCCACAAAGACAACTCTTCTTGACTTGTATTATTGGATGGTCCCCAAGTGTAAACAGTAAACCCCACACCACCAAGATTCCCACTTTTTCTCCAATCATTTTCTAGAGAACACAATTCTATGAAAAAAACCCATCAAATTTACCATGGTTTTCTTAATCAAAAAGACCAAAAAACCCCCCGCTTTTCATTGTCTATATAAAGCTCACATGCTTCTCTCTCATTCATAATCTCGTATTAGGATCAACTAGCCAAAAAAAAAAAAAAAAACGGATTAATGGCAAAAGCTATGGAGGTTTGGGTGGGGGAGATGAAAAAGATGGGTGAGAAGTTAAACCCTAGAAACCCATTGATGCAAAGGAAGAAGAGTACATCCTCTGTTGTGTCTAAACAACAACAAGGAGAAGAAGAAAGAGGACTTAAACAAAAGATAGGAGAGAAAGATGAAGCGGCAACCATGTCTGAGATCACTGTATGTCTTCTCATGGACCGTTTTGTTCCATGGTGATACTCCAATATACTATTTTGAAATCTCTCCCATTTGTTCATGTGTATAATTACATGTATATCTATGTCTATAGAATTAGATGCTGTCATATTCTTACATTTCCTTGTAAATCTATGAGAGGAGCAATAATTTGTTTTATTCAATCAAGAGTGTTCCAGTAATTACTAGACCAGGAATCATATGAAGATGGAACTTTCTATTCACTCTGTATTTATGAACATTCATAGGACACGCCATTCTAAGGGGAAAAAAGAACAAGGAATGATGACAATCATAGAGTTTCCTTTTACATAAAACACGACATAATTATTTTGCCTACCGTCTTTGATTATTTCGTTGTAAAACACATTCCAAAATTCGATATATTATCAATCGGATTACATAAAAAAACAGACGCTTAATTAGTTTATTTTCTCCGATCTTTGATTTAGGTCGGTGGCCGACTCATCTCCAGTGAATTTGCATCGTGCCCTTGTTGTATAATACATTTATGGCGATTTTTTTTTTCTGTAGTTAGTAATCTCTATGACGATGGTTTTTTCTATCTTTTGAGATCGGAGTGGGACGGTTTATCGACGGTTTGCCTCCTGTCTCGATCCTATTCATTGTGGACATTATAGGTGATTTTCAGGATTTCATTTTGTGGCAGTTGCGTTAAGTTTTTTTGGATGTTTTGGTCAAAGAATATCCTGAAAAATTACCATGGAAGAAGAAATGGACCGGAGTCATAAATGAACTCTCTTTGTTGTATGACGATATTCGTTCAATGGTTGAAAATTGATAATCCTATTTTTTATGTCTTTCAGAAGATTCAATAAAATCTTTAGATCTAAATTGTGAATCGATCAGTGTTATACAACAAAAAATGGTGTTTAAGATGATTACGTGCATAATCGAAAATGAAAATCGCAATATTTGGAATGCGAATTTTAGAGCGAGTAAATATTTGTTTGGAAAAGTACCGCTAAGATTATTTTCCTTTGTAGTATTATTATTTTTATCTTTTGTTTAGGTTTTTTTTTTAATTCCTAAATAACTTTGAATATTTATAGATGTTAAAAAAAATATTATCAATCGGATTCAAACGATATTTTTTTGGTTGGGGGCCAGAGAAAAGCCCATAAGAATACCCAAACAAACTAGAAGTCTGAAGTGATAATTTATCCAATCTATCACTTCGACGAGACATCACCTCTTAGGCCCATCCTAACCAAGCCCATCACTTCAGCCAGCCCATCTCGACATATTGGGGGATTAATATAAATTATAGTTGTTTCCAATAAAGAGATACAGTTTTAAATATAATTAAATTGGTGTAAAATACATTAATAGTTTCATATTCATCATCTTCTGTTTCAATTCAAATTTTCTTTCGAAAATATCGGTGAGGAAAATGTATGACGTTTTGTCTTTTCTCAAAACATTTATTTATCTAAATGTATAAGTGTTCAGATCAGTTTGTCTAAAATCAGGTTTTTTAAGGTGAAAGTGAAAGACATATCAAACAAATTAATAGAAAACAAAAATCAAAAGCATTTGTAACCGATATCAATAAAACGGTTGTTAAAAAGGAACGATTTTCATATGTGATTTGATTGGTGTTCAGGACAATAATAATGTTAAAACATAAAAATATCCTCTGCCGACATCAAACAATAAATAAATAAAATATAAAGTAATTTGATCCAGCTTGAAAGTCTCCTACACATATCATATGAATACAGTATCATAAGGGCTCGATTTGTTTTTTTTTATTTTGGGCAACGAATTAGTATCTTTATTCATATTTAATTATTTTCTATATCTGGTTACGATTTTTAAGAAACGAAACCATAATAGAAAGTTCAAAACCATACAAGTACAACATGTGATTTTTTTTTGGTCTCATTATTGACTACATTCAAAAGTGGTTAAAACATACTTATAAGTTATAACTTTATGATTTAGTTAAATTAAAATACCTCAGACTTATATATAAACATCCTAATTTTCCCCATTCTAATCTTATCCATTTTAAGATATTCCACCATAATAAACCTAAATTCGAGTTTAATATTAAATTCAGAAAAATACAGCTGGCTCGGACCATCGTTGCTTACGTCCACCAATTAGACACTCGTAGAGGTCCATCGTCACGTGTGAGGAGCCAGAAATGGACACGTGTCAAACGTCAATAATCGATAGCGTTTTTAAATTTAAACTATACTATAAACGTATAAAATATCTCTATGGTCTCGATTACACGTTTATTCAAATTAAAAACATTTCCTAAAAAGATCTCACGTGCCACGTGGCAAATAAATATCCATCGATTCACTTCTTATATGTTCCAAAATCAATCACACCATTCGTCACCATCTCTCTACTCTCAACTTTTCAAAGCTCCCAACTTTTCTCTTCCTTCTTCCTCTGTGATCTCCGGCAAGATCATGACTTTCACGACGATGAGGAGGACTGACCAAGGAACGCTTAAAAACATGCTCGGATCTGACTTCAACGAGCTCGCTACAGCTGCTAAGAACCTCGCTAACCACACCTTCATGCTCACTGGTTTAGGCATTGGTACATCTATCTTTGAATGGATTGCTTCAGTCGCCGCCATGTAATCTCTCTCTTCCTCTCTCTCTCTCAGTCTTCTCTTACTTCGTTGTTTCTTTCTTTGTGTTGATCTTTATGATATGTAATAAATGCAGATACTTGTTGGTCTTGGATCGAACTAATTGGAAGACGAATATGCTCACAGCACTTTTGATTCCTTACATCTTCTTCAGCCTTCCTTCTTTGATCTTCGGCCTTTTCAGGTAAACCCAACAAAACAAATAGACTCATTTCCAAAAGAAAGAGACTTTTCTCTAACTTGATGTTCTTTAAACTCACAGAGGAGAAATTGGTAAATGGATTGCGATTGTAGCTGTTGTTGTACAACTCTTCTTCCCTAAACACTTCCGAGGTTTGTTTCTTCACACTCTCCATTTAAAAGAACAAGACTTTTTTTTTGTCTCATCTTCATTCGCTGATTAGGCTTATCTCTGTGTTCTTGTTTCATTAGAATGGTTTGAATTACCGGCGTCTGCGATTATACTTATCGTGGTGGCTCCGAATCTAGTTGCATACACGATCAGAGACGGTTGGGTTGGTCTACTTATATGCTTAGTGATTGGATGTTACTTGCTTCAAGAACACGTTAGAGCTTCAGGTGGATTCAGAAACGCATTCACTAAAGCTAATGGCATCTCCAACACCCTCGGGATCATTGCTCTCGTCGTCTACCCGATTTGGGGTCTTATCTTCTAAGCATTCACTCCACAACTCTCTCTCAGTTTCATTTTCCCATTTGTTTTTCTTTATGTAAGAGTGATTTGTATTGGTTCTGTCTCTCATAACTATCCAAGAATGTGGTTTTAGTTTTACCCTCTTGACCTATTCACTAGTCAAGACTTTCAGAAATAAGGAATGCTCATGAGGTGTTTGTTAGTGTGGGATTGAATCAAGATTTGTCATTCTGAGATTTCTTTGCAGATTACATAGAAAGCTAACTTTCTTCTTCTCCTCTTAGCTTAAGTGATTCAGCCATTTCTATAGCCAACAACGCAGATGTTTCTTCATCACCTGATCTTCCATACCCTTCGATAAAAGCTTTATACGTCTCTTGACTCGGCTTGAACCCTCTCCCCACCATCTCAGCCTGAATGTTCAATGCTCTCTCCATCTTCCCTTCTTCACACAACCTCTTTATCAACAACTCATAACACTTACGACTAGGATAAAACTCGGATTCTCTCACAGCTTCCTTCACAATCTCCGCAGCTTCAACAACTCTGTCTTTGTTACCATCACATAGTCCTTCCACTAACGCTTCAATGGTTAAACCCTCCGCTTCAAAACTCTTCCTTTTCATCTCCCTAAACACAGCCATAGCCGAAACAACATCCTTCACTTTACAATACCCGTTAACGAGATGATCATAAGTTAGAGAAGTACATTCTATTCCCTTCGATCCCATCTCCTCGAAAAGCTTCTTCGCTTTAGTGACCTCAAAGTTAACACAAAGCCCACCAATCATAGTGTTATAAGCCACAACATCACGATCCACTCCTTTCAACTTCATCTCTTCCCATATCTTCTCAGCTTCTATCATCATACCTCTTGCACAATACGTCTCCATCAAAACACTATAGCTATAGGCATTTGCAAAGCATCCTACTTCTTCCTCCATCTCTCTCCAAATCCTCTCTACCATCTCTGTTTCACCTTCTCTGTAAAAACTCACCATCATCACATTGAAAGTGTTCACATTTGGCTTAATCTTCTTAGCTTCATCGACTCTAACATCGTCTAAACCGAAAACTTCTCTATATAGCTTATATCCATTCGAAGCATCTCTACGCCTTGAGACCTCTGAGATCAAAGCATTACAAGTACTAATCTGTAAATTGATTCCTTTAGACCGAAGTTTCCTCATTATCATCACAGCTCCATCGATTTCTTTCGAGTCAAGACACGATTTTATCAGCAAATCGAAGACGAACGGCGCAGACCCACATCGGTTGTAACTCTTAGCCAACGAACGGAACACTTTCGAGACGCGATCTCCGTCGTCGTCGTCGGCGAGACGGAGAGCGAGACGGATGACGTCACGAGCGTGGCTTTTGAGCCGAGATCGAGAGAGGATGTGGATGAGGGTCGAGCAGGAGTCGACGTCGTGAGGGCAGAGAGAGTTGCGGCGAGTGAAGAGGAAGAAACGGAGAGAGAGATGAGCGTTGTTGCGGAGGCGGAGAGTGATTTCGGAGAACTGGGAAGGAGTGAAGCCGGAAGCGTTGAGTGATCGGAGAGTGGACCATCGGGATTTGGAGCGGTGGTGAGTTAGGATTGAGACGGCGTCGGAGATGAGAGGATCTGATGAAGAAGTAGGGTTTGAGGGATCGGACGGTGGAGAAGGGACGGTGGTGAAGAGAGCGATTGAGTGGGTCGAGTCGGATTTGGGTTTCCGGGTCTGGTGGAGGATCCGTTTTAGTGTTGCGCTTGACATTTCTAAAGGTTAGATATCAGTTGAGTTATGTTCCAACTTT
The DNA here is from genome assembly GCA_010577795.1 of Isatis tinctoria. Classification (NCBI taxonomy): domain Eukaryota; kingdom Viridiplantae; phylum Streptophyta; class Magnoliopsida; order Brassicales; family Brassicaceae; genus Isatis; species Isatis tinctoria. Next base: position 5,428,213 of record CM021246.1, on the reverse strand, counting down.
CCAAGCTGTGACATAGCTCTGTCGGTTTGTCCTCTTGGTCTCGCGGCTTGCTCATCAAAAAAGGTAGTTTGGGTTGGTTTGGTTTTGGTTTTTTTGAAATTTCTAATTTTAGAAATTATTTCTTTAGAATCAAACTATAATTGGTTTGGTTTAGTTTCAGATTATCTTTAATATACTAAAGCACAAGTCACTTGGCGAATCAGGTTCTGCCACGTGGTTTGTGCTTTAGATTTTTATTTTTTAACAAAATTTTGTTTAAGAAAGGTTTTTGGTCGACGTACAATAAAAAAAAAAACCTCCCTTTACCTTTTCTTATTTCGTGGCACATGAAGAACTCAAATCCCTAATTTTTTGGGATCAAACCACCACGTTCTTGCTCTTACCCATCGTGGTGTCGAATCAGTTCAACTCCTTCTCCTATATAATCTGCATCTCCCTGATTTTTCGTCTATTGATTCACCACGATTTCACATGATAACCGAAATAGTGATCTCAAAATCATGCTACTCTCGAACAATCATTTTTTCAAAGGTGTGCTTGATATGCCGAAGAAAATTTAACGAGTCACTGTTTGTGATCTGCATTTTAAAAGCTGATTGTGTTCTATTTCCTCTTCTTCTTCTTAAGGTTTCAGTTTTTGACTCGGTTGTACAAGGCGGTGACTCGGTATGGGAAGGACTTCGAATTTACAAAGGAAATATATTCAAGCTTGAAGAACATCTAGATCGGTAATAACAGTCAAATCTGAAACCAAGAAGGAAGTATAGCACTATCTTTTTAAGCAATATTGTTTTATATGTTGAAATGTTGGATTAGGCTGTTTGATCCAGCAAAGGCTCTAGCTTTCGACAATGTTCCACCGCGTGGAAAGGTAAGAATCTGATGATAGTAATCCAAATATATATATTTTTTTCTGTTGAAGCAACATTACCACCAGAGGTCTATTATGACAAACATACAGATAAAAGAAGCTATCTTCAGAACTCTCATAACAAATGATATGTTTGACAACACACATATCAGGTTGTCTCTAACTCGTGGCAAAAAGGTATTGCATTTATTTCAAGTTTTTTCAAGACCGGTTTAAGAAATTTGTGCTTTCAGTTCTGTCGTTTTAGTCTTTAAAAACAACGCAACTTCTTTGTTAAATGTAACTTCTGGAATGAGCCCTGCGTTTAATCAATATGATGTACTCTTATTGGTAATCTTTCAGCTTTATCCAAACAACTAAACCAAAGATTGGAAAATGAGTTTACTTTGGATTTCGCTTGCAATGAATATTTTTGTTCGTTCTTTCAAATAATGCAGTGCTTGTGGAATGGAAACCTCCGGTGTATGACAATGATGGTGGAATTGTGCTGGTGACTGCAACTACACGCTGCAACTCGCCAATGTATGGATTTGGCTTAACATTTCTCTTCGTAGTTTAACTTGGATAAGTCTAAAATTGTTGATGTCTTCTCTTTCTTTCGTCAGAATTTGGATTCCAAGATTCATCATAACAACCTTCTCAATAACATACAAGCAAAGGTACTGTTTTCAAAGCACGAGAATTGACGTTTTTTCTGGGATTAATTGTTTTTGCAATGGAGAAAAAAACAGGTTGAAAGTAACAATGCGAATGCCGCGGACGCCATCATGCTTGACAAAGATGGTTATATATCTGAAACCAATGCAACCAACATTGTAAGTAAGCTTCTGATCGTTCGTTCCCAGACTTTTGTTTCCAAAATCGATTAGGTACTGAGAGACTAGAGAAGTTCATGTGGTTAACGCTTTTCTTTTCCGTAATACAGTTTATGGTGAAGAAAGGCTGTGTTCTTACTCCCCATGCAGATTACTGTCTCCCTGGCATAACAAGAGCCACCGTAAGGGCAAAAAAATGTTCACATTCTAATGTTTGAGAAACATCTCTGTAATTGATATAAACCATCTCTTTTGTTCCATTTTTCCTATAATCTTTCAAGGTCATGGAACTTGTGGTTAAAGAGAATTTCATCTTAGAAGAATGAAGAATCAGTCTGTCGGAATTCCATACAGCAGATGAGGTTTTTCCAGCTTACGAATGATCATTTTCTTCTGAATCAAAACGAGTTATATACGTCTCTCTTTTTCTCTAGCAAAATGCAGTGGGCAGTGGCATTTATTTTGTTTACGTACTGATCAAAATAGGATTTGCTTTGTTTTTCTTAATAATATAGTTTTACCAGCATACTCTTAAACAACAATGGGGAGAGAAGTATAGCACTGAAAATGAGAAAGGTGGAAGAGTACAAGAAAGAAAACTAAATATACTTAGGAGAAGAAGATGGGAAAGACTATAAAGTTGGAGCAACTGGATTTTACCATTATAGAACAACAATGCTATGTATATCATGTGTCTAAAGTTTTCAAATCTTCTATCTTTTTTTTCGGTTCTGTTTTTGCTGGTCCTAAAATTGTCTTAGTCAAAGTCATGTATTAACTCAAAATATCTTTTAATTTTTAATCTTTTTTCTGTAATGAAATTTGAAATTTCTCAAAATTTATTTAACTAATGTTGGGTAATTTAAAAGTCATCTAAAAGCAGAAAAACTAATATTGTTATATGAAACCAATAATTACTTTTTCCAAACCCTTCGATAATAGTTCAAGAATATTATCTTTTTAATAAAAAAAACAAGCTAAATTTGCTAATTATAATCTTTAAAATAAAATAAAATTATCAAAATAAATGTGATTTAACTGAACATGAACATAACATCTTATAAATCATAGTTTTTAAACTTTAAATTTAATAAAAAGATTTAAAATAATATGTAAATTTACTCTATTCAAACCCTTCGATGTATCATACAGTTATTAAGTTGGTCATCAGAATAGCAAAACATAAATTATCAGAGATCTGGATTTACCTTGATTTGGACAGATGCTGGGAGAAGACAGTAGAGCAAACGTGGCTAGACTTAAATTATAAGAGCAGTGAAGGATAAAACTATGCAGGTTGCATTTTGACCAAAACATTTTATTTTTAGGAAAACATTTATGACAAAATAAGCAAGAATCCAATGATACAGATTTTGTGTTAGGAATAATTTATTAACATTTTTCTTTGACCAAAATTTCTAATTCAATGCAATTTCAAACTTAACTTCTCAATTTTTAGATTTTGGTCTATCTCTTTTGAATTTTATTTTAATTATGCATTGATACATGTTAATATCTCATTACCAAATGAGCAAATTTTAATAAAATTTTCTTTTTAAGCATGTTCAAATTTTGATTTATGTTTTTTCAATGAGTAAAAAATAATATTTTATATTATTTTATATTTATACAGATAATAATATTACTTAAAAATGCTAATATTACCAACTGAGCCAATGGTAATTAATTTTTATTTTTAAGCATTTTCAATTTTTCAATTATGATTTATAACTAAATTACATATTATTTATTTTTTAACATCAGTTTTACAGATAATAATAATAATACTTAAAAAAGATTAATTATTCCGAAATGAGCAATTGTTAATTAATTTTTCTTTTTCACCAATTTTCAAAATTAAAATTATTAATTTTTATTAATTCAATCTATATTTAATTTTTTAACTATTTATACAGATAATAATAATATTACTTAAGAATCCTAATTATAACAGTATAAGACAATGGTAATAAATTTTTGTTTTTAAACGTTTTCAAATTTTAAATTATGATTTATATTGATTTACATAATATTTATATTTTTAATTATTTTTACAAATATTAATATTACTTACAAATTCTAATCCCCTTGCAACGCAAGGGCTAAATACTAGTAGAAAATAAATCTCATTCGAAATTAAAATTTTATTCTCTTTATAATTCTATATATAACTATAACTAAAACCAAAAATAATTTACTGACTTTAATCCAGAGTATAAATTTCAATATATATTAATATATATGTTTATTAATATTAATTTCAAAATAATTTTTGGTTTATTCAGGTTAATTTTATATAATTTGGTTTGATTTCACATATTTGGTTTATGATCAGTTAATTCAATATATAAATATTTATTATATTCAAATTATTTTATTATTTAATTTGTTTTTTGGATTCAAAATTTTTGGCTCATTTCAAAAAAATTCTCACCCCTAGAATTAATAAACAGTCATACAAAATCCTTTTTGACCGAAAAAGTCAAATAAGTTCTAAAATCAAAACCAAAAATTCAGATTATAATTTGGTTTGATTCAGTTTTTTTCAAATTTATAAAAATAAATTCCGTTTGAAATCTACAAATGATCTATACTAAGTTTTTATATTTTTAATTTTATAAATGAGTTTTTTTTGCTTTAGGTAGAGTAATTTCTTAAGCCGGGTCTGATCACGTGAGAACCTATCAGCCGTCAGCTATGTGAACATCATTTGTTAGAAAGCCGATATCACCTAGAAGTACGTCATGCATATGCTTTCAAAATGACATGAGTTTTCAAATGATCTCAAAATACCTGAGTTTGAGATAGTACTGTTATGTTTTTCATGTAGCCAATCCCAATCTATTTTTAAAGGACATGGAGTTTTACTATAAGTTTAGCAAGTTACTCTATATATCCCCAGAGAATATTTTTCTACGTTTCAAAAGAATTAACTTGAAAAAAAATGAAGGTTCCAAACAGAAATTTGGGAAAATTCAAGCTTTGTTTTTGCAATAATCTCACCAATTATGGGCAAAAAGTTTCATATTCTACATTCTTATTCTCTTGCTATGGACTTTCTTACATTTGCAGCAACTTAAAGATTCCACTTGATAACTCTCCTCTCTTTTTTTATTCTCCAAGTCAGATTAAAGCTTCTCCATAATTCTCTCTATAAATTATGATTCCTTCCGAACTCATCTAGAGAAACCATTTCCTTAAAAAAACACCAACAGATTTAAAAAAATGAAATACGCAGAGATATCTCATTTTAGCCATCCTCAACACAACCTCAAATTCGACTACACCGAGAAGCCCTTCAAGTGTGATGGATGCAATGAAGTCGGCATTGGCTCTCGCTATCGCTGCTCCAACGATCAGAAAGGTTGCGATTTCGATCTCCATGCGCACTGTGCGTTACCTTCAGCCTCCATAACGCATCCGTTCTACAAAAAATGTACGTTTCAGTTTTTGGCGCTGCCTCCAGGGAACGAGAGACGGTACTGCAACGCATGCCAGAAGGACGTGTCCGGATTCTTGTACCATTGCAGGGCATGTGGGTTTGATCTTCACCCGTGTTGCGCTATGCTCCCTATGGTTTTGGACGATGGAGAGACCAAACTCTTTCTTTACCGCAAAGTTAGTTCCTCTTGTCATCGATGTGGAAGAAAAGGCCGTAGCTGGAGCTACAGGTTTCTTCTCTTCTGATTCTATTCCTTTTCTTTTATTATTATAATATCAATATCACTTTGGTGAAATATTAGGATTTATGTGCTTTTATTTTGAGGTTGAGATTAACGAAACAAAATCGAATTATATATGCTAATTACAGAGAAAAAGACCATGGTTAAGTGTTATTGGTGTTTTTAGTCAACATTAGCATATATTCTAAATCAACATCTCTGAAGAATATTTTTAATAAAGCAAACTCGAGTTATAATTTTGGATTACGTTGATATTTAGATTCTTGAACATGAATTTTGTCTGTATACCGAATATATGTTTAGAGCAAAAGAAAAATCTAAAGCAATGGCATTCAAACAAGAATCAAAAGCAATGTCGTTTAAAGTTAATTTAAACACAATACTTTCTCCTTTTCTTAAAGAAATGAACTTGTGTGGTAATTGGTAATACAAGTTACATAACGCGCCCTCTACGTTAGAACTTATTTTTTTGTCACAAAGTATAGTATTGCTAAAATCTTGACTTGAGAGTTTGAAATACAGGTCGTCTTGCAAAAAGTACAATCTCCATGTAGCGTGCGTGAGGGAGATGTTGGTGGAGAATTGGAGAGAGCTGTACAAAGGACAAAATGGTAAAAGCGTAGAATGTAAGAGCCTGGCTTTGAAGAACACGCTTGAGCATCACCACCGTAGCAGCAGCAAAGGCAAAGTCCAGAAATGCTGCGAGATCGCCGGAATGGCCGTGCAGTTCGTTATCTCTGCCGTGCTCGGTGATCCGACGGCCCTTATCGCCGGAGTTGTAGGCTCCCTCATCTCCCGAGGATGATTCATCTATCAAGGGTTGTATCTTGGTCTTTCTACTTTGTGTGTTTAATCATCGTGTTTTAAACTCTTAACTAGAAGATCATCAGACCAGTGTAAATTTATAATACAGTTCGATATCCCATAAGTCTAATATGAAACCAAGAAACAAGAAAAGAAAGCTGAACTGATTAGAGAGTTTAGTGAAGTCTGTTTTATGTGGTTTAAACATTAGACACACTTGTTGCCAAATAACCATCAAACCGAAGCAGTCGATTATGGAACACAAACGCATACGCACGTTCTCACAATCACACTCTCGATCTATCAAATTCACGGAAACAGAACAAGAACAGAGGAACGAGAGCAACCTTTCACGATCAATAAAAGTATACTATAAACTCACCCAAGAGTCTGGATTTTAAAACACCAAATCTACTATACAAAAGTAGAATGATTTTCTGTTGTGTTGCCACATTTAGAAGACAATTAAACCTCACCGTCCCAAAAAACTGCGTAGCCTCATTCTCCTTAAAAACTATATTTTTTTTCTTTATTGTATTTTGGACATTGTAAAACTAAAAAAGATAAATAATATGAAGACACTTTAAAAAAAATGATTGGATATGCAACTAATTAGTACTTTCATAATTATTTAATTTAAATTGAATTGAGTATACTTTTAGATGGAAATAACTTTATTTTATGACTCAAACAATTTGGAAATAATTTTATTCCCATTTGTTTTATTATTTAGTAATAAAAGCCGTTTCTAACGTATATCTATAAGAGTTACTAATTGTTAAAAAAAAAAAAAAAATTCTATAAGGGTTACAAGCATAAAAAAAAAAAACATATACGATTAAAGACAATTCAAAATTTATAACAAGTTTGTAACGGAAACTATCTTCCCCCACAGAGAGCGTGAGCGAAAATTTGAAATTTCAGATTTCCTGAGATCGTCCTATTTGAAAGACGAGTTAGGGTTTACATATTCACGTGGAGAAGCGATTTTACTTTTCCGTCTTCTTCTGATTCTTATCTTAGTTTGATCGGATTACGACATTACGTGTTCGATCAATGACGATCTGGTTCGTTGGGGGTTTTGAATTCGGGTTTGCTGATATCCTGAAGATCGTTACGAGGATTAAGATCTGTGTAGTGGTTTGAATTCGAAATCGTGCGAAAGTCACACCAAATCCCAAGAAGGTATGAAAGCTTCCGATTTCGTTTTTGTTGTTTTAGTTTGGAATTTACGAATTGATCGGTGTGTCTGTGTTGATTTGGGAATCAAGGGTTTTTTATTTTGGATATTTTGTTCTTCTGCTGAAATTTTCTGGTTTGGTGGCTAGGAGATCCTCCAATTCTGGTAATCGCGTAGAGGTTTGATGGATTTTATAATTTTCTTAATCGGAGAGTTCTTAATAATTCTGAAAACAGTTTCGCAATGTCTTAGATCAATCTTTTCTCTTCTTTGTTGAGATAGAAAAAGTAAATGATGTAGAGAATTTCTTTCCATGACTCTGTATGAATTTCTCTGAATGATGTCATCATATTCGCATGATCGGTCATATGATTGAAGTCACTTTTTTTTTTTATAATCGATGTGCTCTCTCTCAGCCATTTTGTGTTTCTTGCTTCATGCATAGGTTTTGAAAAATAAAATAAGAAGAAGCAAAAGTTGACGAGATGTTTCAATAACTAAAAACAAATGATGGAGAAGGTAAGATACACAAACTATCTTTGTCCTCTTCTTGTGTCTTTTGCCTAATGCATGGGTCTTTGCGCAGCAAGCAAACAAAGATGTTGTAGCACTTCTTTAGCCAATGATCAATGAAGGGTAAGATGAACTAAGTCGGCTTGGACCAAACTTAGTAAGATTTCCAGTCGGATATGTCCTTGGCGTTAATATGTGTTTTATTTTCATTGTCTTGTGCATTTTACTCATAGTTAATCAACAATGAAGGAAACTATTGTCTTGTTCTGTTTTTTGCTTTGTTTCTTGAGTCAGAACTTTAATCTGCAGCGTTTATGAAGCTCTGTTTGGACGAGTTTATTGTGTTTTTTTTTTTTTTTTTTTTTTTTTTTTTTGTGTTTAAAGTTACTTATAATATGAAGAAAGAAAAAATGCATATCATTATTCTTCTTGAAATCTCGATTTTTTAGGTAAAGTACTCGAGACGTCAGCGATCAGATTTCAGTTGTTGGAGAGTCTTTTGAACACGAGACATGCAACTAAATATTCCCTCGTACTTTCCGTTAAGGTAATTCAATCTCTCTGCAATCTCTTACACCACTTGCCACTTAGCATTATTTAGCAGTCAAATTTCGCATTAAAGTACTGGTTAGGTTTAGTAGTAAGTTCAAATTTTCCTGTTTCATTTTACTGCCCTGTGTTTTCAGTTAGACAATTACCTGTCATGATTACTCTTGCTCTTAGTTTACTACTGCTAAAAGAATAATTTTAAGAGATTTAGCAGCCAAGGATATATGAAAGGTATTTAAACAAACTTTCTTCTTCGTTCGTCTCGGTTTTCTTCCTTCATGCATAGGTTTTGAGCCAAGAACAAATGATGATGGATCAGTTAATAAACAGACTTTATTTGTCTTCTTATTGTGTCTTTTGCCCAAGGCATAGGTCTTTGAGCTGGAAACAACAAAGATGTGCTAGCACTTCTTTAGCCAATGATCAATGAAGTATAAGGTGATGTAACTCTCTTACTCTATCCTCATATGCTTTATTTTTAAATCTTCTGGGTCATATAACTCTTTTTGTTGCTCACACTATCTTAAAACACACTCAACTCAAGCACAATCAAACTCAACCCCAAATTGCAAAAATTCAAACCACACACAAACCAAAAATTCAAATACAATTTCAAAACAAAGATCATGCAATGCACCCTAATTTTAAACTACACTCTAACACAACCACATAACACAACAAAACTTGAAGTCTTGAACATAACAAACGAGCATAAAAAACACCACACACAACGAACTAAATACATCAAACGCACAAAAATGCAAAAAAAAAAACCAACAACTTCACAATTAATATCTTTTCATTTCCTATGAGTATCAATTTATTTTCTTAGTCTTTTCCTCAGCTATTAATCTTTTATTTTCAGTTCATAGTATTCGAGAATATATTAATCGTTTTAGCCAAATAATGATGCATTTGTTTTTAACTATTTTTGTCTTTTTCATGCTTTTTCCGAAAGAGAAATTTAAGCCATCACAAGAAAAAATGGGGTGCTTCATGCAAATAGAAAGAGGCAATGTTGGTATATTTATTAGACTTGGCTATTGCTCTATCAGTTTTTCTACGTCCAGCGATGTCATTGCAGGAGAATTTGGTTATGATTCAGAATCCAAGGAAATTTAAGAGTTTTAAGGTGAGTTTTCTCGATTTCATGTCAGATATATTTGTTCATTAGAAAAGTCTTATTAATGCATACTTCACGAATGACAAAAATAAATCTGATTTATCGTACTTAACAAACCTATTCAATATAGAGTGATTTACACTCTTAGGTAGTTTCATGAGTTTTTCTTACACTTTAGGATCTTTTTGACACCTAGGTAGTTTTGGGTTGTGAGATTACTACACATCCCTTCTCTCTATCCTTCTCTCTAAGATCACTCTCCTTTTTCTTCTCAATATTTTTTTTTTAATTATTCTATATTTTATTCTTCCTCCCACACATATATATGATTATTTCATATTTTTAAAAACTTGAAAGTATATTTTTATTTTATAATAAAAAATAAAGTTTTTTTCTCTATATTTTTATATCCACTTCTATATATTTCAGATTTTATAAATAAAAACTTATGGACATACATAAATCCACAATTGTGTCTATGCTGCCACTGCCACGCCGCCATGTCCACCCAACCATGTCCATGCCACAAATGCTCACGCCACCATGTATAGGCCACAATTTTTATGGACATGCTTTCATGGACATAAATATGTTGTCCACGCTATTATGATTATTTCATAGTGTCTATGCTGATATGTCCACGCCGCCATGTCCACGCCACCATATCCACAATTGTGTCCACGCCACCATGTCCATGCCATTTTGTTCATTTTATTGTGTCCATGCTGATATGTCCACGCCACCAAATCCACAATTGTGTCCATGCCGCCATTGTCACGCCGCCATATCCACGCCACCCTGTCCACGCCACCATGTCCATGCCACAAATGCTCACGCCACCATGTCCATGCCACAATTTTTATGGACATGCTTTCATGGACATAAATATGTTGTCCACGCTATTATGTTCATTTCATAGTGTCCATGTTGATATGTCGATGCCGTCATTTCCACGCCACCGTGGATAAGGAGACATTGGGTAAGGATGTTGTGGATAAGAAAATCGTGGGCGAGTCTATGAATAAGGATGTCGTGGATAAGGAAGTCATGTCCTCGTCACCATGTCCACGCCACCATGTTCATAGTTGTGTCCACGTCACAATGTCCACGCCATTTTGTTCATTTCATTGTGTCCATACTGATATGTCCACGCCACCAAGTCCACAATTGTGTCCACACCGCCATTTCCGCGCCATGAAGTTCACGCCACCATGTCCACCCCACCATGTCCACCCCACCATTTGTTCATTTCATTTCCATGTCCACGCCATGTCCACCAAATCCACAGTTGTGTCCATGCTAATATGTCCACGCCACCAAGTCTTCACCGCCATGTCTACGCCATCAAAGTCTTCGTCGCTTTTCCACGCCACCAAGTCTTCGCCACCTATCCACGCCACCAAGTCTTCGTCACCATGTCCACATTACCATATCTTCGTCACTATGTCTTTGTCATCATGTCCATGCCACGATATCCACAGTATCCACAAGATTATAGTGATAATGATCTGGGTTTTAGATCTGGTTGAGAGAGAGAGAGGGAGAGAGAGAGAGAGAGGGAGGGAGAGAGAGAGAGAGAGAGATTCGTTGACAAGAAAAAAAGGAAAAGAAGGAGAAGAATGGGTAAGGGCAAAAGAGGAAGGATATTGGCAATTTGTTTGACTTTAAATGATGAAAGTACCTAAAAACTAGAAAGTACCTAAAACAGTTATTTTAAACTAAAAAAGTACCTATATATGTAATTATCTCTTCAATATATCAGCAAGAATATGAGCAAGCTGTCAACTCCCGGCTTGGATCAGACCTAGTCAGATTTTCAGTAAGATTCTTCATTAGCATTAATTTTAGCTTTATTTTTATAGTCTTGTGTATTAAGCTTGAGAAGTGATCAATCAGGTAATAAACAAACTTTATTTGTCTTTTTGTTGTGTATATTGTCTCATGTATTGAGCTGCCAACAACAAAGATGTGCTAGCAGTTCTTTAGCCAAACATTAAAGAAGGATAAGGTGATGTAAATCTCTTACTCTATTCTCATATGCTTTATTTTTAGGTTCTCTGGGTCATATAACTTGTTTTGTTGGTCACACTATCTTAAAAACATACTCAACTCAAGCACAATCAAACTTAACCCAATATTGCAAAAATTTAAACCACGCACAAAAAAAAAATTCAAACACAACGCAATGCACCTTAATTTTAAAATACACTCTAACACAACCACATAACACAACAAAATTTGAACATAATAAACAAGTATAGAAAACACCACACACAATGAACTAATTACAACAAACGCACAAAAATGCAAAAGAAAAGAAGTAAAATCCAATAACAAATATTCTTCTCATTTTCTTCGAGTATCAATTTATTTTCTTAATCTTTTTCTCAGCTATTAATCATTTTTTTCAGCTCATAGCATTGGATAATATATTAATCGATTTAGCCAAATAAGGAGAGCCAACTTGCATTTGTATTAACTATTTGTGTCTTTTTCATGCTTTTTCCAAAGGGAAATTTAAGCCACCACAAGCAAAATTGGTGTGCTTCATACAAAGAGAACGAGTTAATGTTACATATATATAAATATTTTAGACTTGGCGGAAAATATTATCCGTCCAGCGATGTCATTGCAGGAGAATTTGATGATGATTTAAGGGTGAGTTTCTCGATTTCATCTCATATATATCTTTGTTCATAGAAAAAGTCTTATAGCATAATTCACGAAGGACAAAAATAAATTTGATTTTATCTTACTTAACAAACTTGTTCAATATATCAACTGTGTACATTTTATTTACTTCTCAAGCTTGAAAGAATAATAATGAGCAAACAGTTAAATCCGGGCTTGGATCAGACTTGGATCAGATTTTTAGTAAGCATATTCATCTACTGTATTAAAACATGAGTCTTATATGAAAAAAAGACAAAAGTACTTTTTGTTATTGGTCTCTTTGATTCCAAAAGAAATTCATTAAGGGTAAAAATCAGGACAATCACGTTTTTAATTTTATATGCTGTATTAGAAGAGATATTTTTGTTATTGTTATTGCCGCTCGTAACCACTGAGCCACCGTGTTTTCGTTGAACATCTACTGATTCAATTATATTTAACCCTTAAAATCCGAAAATAACTTTTCATTAATGGCAATTTCGTCATTTCGCCACTGAGGATTATATGAGCCCATCTTTGGTCTCATGAGAGTATCTGAGGTGCTGTCCCATAATACTCATCGTTATAGTGAAATGACGAAACTACCCTTCTAAGATTTTTAAATGAAAAGAAGAACCTAGTTGTACCAACCAGTTATCCTAGTATTACCTCGGTATTATCTTAGTCCCTAGTATTACCAAATGTTACTCTGAGATTACCACTATCTTGTATTACCAGTATCACCTGGTATTACCCTGGTATCACCTGGTATTACCCTGGTATACCCTGGTATACCTTGGTATACCCTGGTATTACTCCGCATAGGGGGATTCGATCCCTGGGCGCGCGCCTGGGTGCGTGCGTGTGCGCGCCGCTCGTAACCACTGAGCCACCGTGTTTTCGTTGAACATCTACTGATTCAATTATATTTAACCCTTAAAATCCGAAAATAACTTTTCATTAATGGCAATTTCGTCATTTCGCCACTGAGGATTATATGGTCTCATGAGAGTATCTGAGGTGCTGTCCCGATCCAAGTAACAAAACACACCCTCACATTTGGCTTCCACGACGTTGAGCAACGATGTAATAAGCGATGGAGAGACGACCTGGAGGATTAGCGCCGCCGTTGGTGGAGGAGAAGACGTCGGCGGTGTCATAGTTGCTGGGGATGAAGATGGTGGCAGGAAGAGGGATTCCGAACTGGTCTTCGACGGTGAAGAGGAAATCGGCAGCCCATTTGGTGGAAATTGCCGGCTCCGATCATTGCTTCAATGATTCTGTCGGCGTTTAGGTGATTTTGCGGCTTTAGTGCAGAGGATAAGCGGCGGAAGATAAGCGGCTGAAGTGAGGAATGAGACGGTGGCGACAAGGAAGAAGAGTAGGAGTTGGCTTGAGGTGGCCATCGGAGAATCAAATCAGTGGCGAAGTTTGTTGTTATAGTATCTGTAATTGAAAACTACGTTCTGTGTTCTCAACCTATGCAATGAATGTAGCAGAGTGGTTTATAGTCGACATGAAGAGATGGACATTGTAAGTTGTAGGTAACACTTACAATTGAAGAAAACTGAGAACTATAGATTAAGGGAGGTAGCAGATATGTAATATAGTTTATACAATTGCAATAAACCAAATGAGATGAGGCAAGATTTTTTTTTAAAGGATTGTAGACTAAACTGAAGTTTCCTGGTAATTTGCAACAGTGAAGAGGAAGAGATGTCATCATATGAAAATGAACAGATTGAACAGCTTGAAGATGTTGACGTGATGAGGTATCTATGGAGCAAAGCTTGCTCTTCTCTGATGGTCCTAAGGTACATTCTGAATTGCAAAATTTTACCTCTTTTGTTATTTGTTTCTGATAATTAGTTCAAGTCTCAGTCTCCATGGATTAGAAAGAGAAAGTTATCGAGTACATATTACATTTCTCTATTCGTTGGAATCCAAAGCAAATCTGAAAATCCACACCATCTATTCAATATGTCATTCGAATTGATTTTGTTCATCCTCTGATCAAATTTGAGTGTTTTGGGAATATAGGATTCTCTTAAAGACATTGCTTCTGAGTATAACGTTTACGAGCATATGGTGTTTGGGAAGATTAAAGGTCGAGCTATTATTCTCTTAACGTATGTGTGTATGTTATGTTAATCATCTTTGTCGAGCTTTTAGCAAGTTAAGGTCACTAATAAATCTATTGAAACAGATTCTTACATTCTGTGGAAAGCTATTTTTGTTTGTTTGTCTTTGGTTCTGCGATTTACTCAAACTCTGACACTGATGTGACTAATTGGTATAGGGTTAATTATGCATTGTATGGATCATTCAAATACATTCTTATTTGAATGTTTTTTCATCTAATACATTCAAATAAGCGAGATTCCTCAGACTTTTGAATCAAATGGATCATTGAAACTCGGTATTTTCTTGTGGCAGACATACATTGATTTTGAGATAGCAGAAGGAGAATTAGAGAGGGCACGAGCTTTATATGACTGTCTCTTGGACCGCACAAAGCTCTAAAAGGTCTGGGATAGTTTTGCAAAGTTTAAAGCTTCTGGTGCGGGCGAAGTAGAAGATAAGGAAGATGAAGAAGATGCTACTGAATGCAGAAAGGAGTGCATCAGACGGGCCAGAGGTAATTTTCAAACTACATGTTGTTATATGAGTTCTTTATAATGATTTTTTTTTCTGTGGAAGATTATTTCGAAATCAGTTTTAGGACTGAATTAGCTTTGTGTGTGGCATGTGGATTCAAGCTTTCCCAGTAAATTCACCATTGATGTTTCTGGATCTCAAAATTTGCCCTTTGAATATAAAGTTTTGAGATTTTTTTTGTTAAGCTGAAAATTTCATCTTTGATATTCATGTCACTAAAAGTTTTCTTCGACATTGTTTATTCTACTAATATATAGAGGGAGTACGAGAAGTTAAGCCAAAAAGTGGAAGATGCCACCGTAGATAACCATGGGTTGGATGCAGACAATGATCTCGAAGCTTTTTCGAACACAAAAACAAATGACCATTCAACTATGGTTAAGGTATTTCAATAACATAGTTACCAAAGTAACGTTAAGCTTTCCATCTGGTATATTTTAAATCTTAACAATCTGGACATCTCACTTGTGATACCAATTGTGATATATTTTTACAATGTTAGTCTAGATGTTACCAATTGTGATATATTTTAAATCTTAACAATCTGGGCATCTCACTTTCCGTATGTTTCTGTCACCACCACAAAGTCATTGTGGGTTTCTTTAGCTGATTCGTCTTTTGTTGTTTTTGATTCAGGATGGTAGGCATGGTAAAGCGTTGGGAATTGTTCACGAAGATGGTGAGTTATGTTTTTCTTCTATATGCATACTTGCTTCTTCGATCTCATTTGTTTGCCTGAAACTCTTTTGGGGTATCAGAGAAAGAGGAAAGATAGGAAGAAGCGTGATTACGACTCTGATACCGAGTCTCAGTCTGCTTCTGATTCCATGTCTGATGAAGAGAGTTCAAGAGATGAGCCTGAAACTGTTGTGAAGGAGATGTTGTTGGAGTTTTCTAACGTTGGCAATGATTTGAAACAGGTAATCTGATGTTTCATTGCTTTTGTTGTTATATTACGTCTGATGATGTTTATGTTTTGATCCTTTTTGCTCTTTTTTCTGTAGCTTTTGAAAATGATAAATGATGGTCAAGAGGTTGATATAAAAGGTACTCGGAGAATGCTTCAAAGGAGAGGTTGAAGAAGCTGTTTCTATCTTTGAAATTAAAGGAACGTCGAGATAGAAAAAATGGTTTTATGCTTATCTCAACATAAATAACCCAAATACAATTTATGCTTATGTATTTAACTTGTAAAATGGTTGATATAAAATTTCCTTTTAATAAAAATGGTTACATAACCCAAATACAATTTAAAGATCTTATTTATGAAAACAACAGCCCAAATACGAATTTGTAACTGAAAAATATGGAGATACTAACCCAATTTCCTTCTTCTAATTTTTAAAATCATTTTCTCTTAATATTTAAGATCTTTATGTTGTTATTATTTTTTGATGAAAATAAATTTTATTTTCATGTAATTAGAAAAATGTAAAGCTGATTTTAATTATTTTCATTTCTAAAAAATGTTTTTGACAAAAAAAATATTATACAGAATTTTTTTTATTATATTTCATGAGAAACAATGATATAAACTCTACATAACTTTTCATAATTATAATTTTTTATATGTTGATTATTTTTTAGAAAATGCCTAATACTTTTCTATTAAGGGCTATATTTTTAAGAAAATATTTACAAAAACATTTGGATTGATATATACCACAAATATGAAGATATTATTTTTAAATAAAATAATGTTTTTAAAGGTCTAATATGTAAACAAAGATAAATATTAAGCTAAACCTTTTCAAAAATATTCTTATGTAAATATTAAATTTACAAATTTAAAATATATTTTAATTACATTTATCAAATTTTATATTTCTTGATGTTTCTACACTTCTTTTTCTGTAAAACTACTTTGTTTCTCGCTATCGCTTATTAGGCCATAGAAAAAGATAACAATATCTATGTAAGAGACTTATAATTCTGTTTTCAATTTTTAAATATCATGTTAATGTTTATTTGTTGTATTATTATTATTGTTTTAAAATACTTTTGATATATATATTTTAAAAATTGTAATTTTATTTAGTTAACATTAATTTTGGAGCTTTATTTTTATAGTCTTGTGTATTAAGCACTCTGCTTCTTTTTTTTGACATCATATATTAAGCATACTGTTAAAAGAATGGTTTTACATCAAAACAGAGACTTAAACTTAAGGTACACTCTGAAAAACCTGTAATTTTTTATTACTCTGCTTATAGTATACTATTCTTAACATAATAGTTTTCTTTTAAAGATCCAAGAAGAGATTTAGCAGCGAAGGAAATATGAAGGGAACAAACAAAATTTCTTCATTTTTTTTGTCTCGTGTTGGTCGGTCAGGTTATAAACAAACTTTTTGTGTCTTCTTATCGTCATCATATCGGTTAGGATTATCTCAAAATTTTATATATTTTGCAAAGATCATATAATATCCTTAGGGCGGCCATCTCCTTCTATCGGATTATTGTTTATTTCATTGGCAATGAGTTAGGACTTAGAAAATCTTGTAGATAATTTAACTAGGAAAATTTTGAAAAATACCATTTTGGGATATATATTTTTCAAAAATACCACCATGTCTAGAGACAAAAATGGTATGAACCCCACTTTTATTTTGGCCCAAAGTGGTATTTTTGAAAATCTCCCATTTAACTAAAAGATAAAAAAAAAACAAAGATAATTAGAAATGCTCATGATGTTACTATACTACTATGTTTGCTCTTTTTCTCTTATTTATTAGCCATGCTTCTTAGTACATTTCACAAAAGAAAATTTGCGTGATGAATATATCAGTGAGAAAAGATACTTCCAATATAAGCAACAATCTATGGCTTCCCTTATCGAGATTATATAACTAATTGCTACATATCTATTTCTTTTTATTTATTAACTTTTGCACATAAACGATGTTAGAGTCGAGTAAGTAGCTAAAAATAAGACTTGATTTTTGTGCAAAAATAGCACACACTCCTTATGAATCTACCAATATAAATGTATCATTCACATTCAATGCCAAACAAATATTATAAGTATAAAATCTCAGGGAAAAAATAATTACCTAATTCATAATTAGTTTTATCCCTTGAAATAGTGTTGAATCCAAAAGACAGATATGTCCACTGTTCTTCAAGTAGTCTTTGCTATTTGTAAGTGTTGAAGCCACCATATCATGGCCTTGTAACTTTAATTTGTTAATAATTGTAGCAAAGTCGGCATCTCCGGATATGAAAATTATATTGTTTGGAACACCAATATCTTTTGCAAACAAGAGCATTAATTCTTTAATAAGTACATCCACCCGATCCGTCAACATCTGGTGAGGACATATAAGAACTGCGTTATAACAAAATTGCATCAGCAAAAAGAACACTCACACCAAAAAAATCAATACATGATGCAAAATAATTCAAACAAAAAAACAACATATCGAAATTAGCTTTTCCTTCCTCTATGCACTCAACGCAATGGACGTATCTGGCTGGCATATGTCGTAAGTAGAAGCCGTCGGCTTTCTGGAACTCATGAAACTCCTCAGCACTAAAACACCTAAGATTCGCAAACCCATATACTCCAGCCACAAACTTTTTAGGCCTACTACGTGCACTAAGTGCATCAGTCATTTCCACTTTCATTTTTGAGACATTATACCTATTCTGACTTTTATATGGGAAAATGAGACTAATAGTGTTTTCGAAATCCCAAAAACACCAATGTCATAGCTTTAGAAAATTATCTACAAAAATCTCAAATGGGAGATGGAGGAGTTCACCCTAAGTGTCACCAGCAGCTATTGCCATTTCATACTCAGCCTTTATAGCTTTTTTTCTCTTTCGCTTATGTGAAACATAAACTACGGTTATCTAGTAAGTTTCTATCTTTGCTTTGCTTGTAATCTATCACATGTCCTGGTAGGTAAACAAACAAAATTGGTCAGGTAGAAACCAAAGAAAATTGGTCAAGTGCAAATGGTGTACATAAATCGTTTCTTTAAGGGGGTGTTATTAGTTATATAATTTGAAAGCAACTCAATTAAATTTGAAATACATCAGATTTTTGAAAAATTGATTCATTTTATAATTTCAGTTATATGATTTTCAAATCTGTATCAAATTATTATAAAGTAATATTATATTATTTGATTTGTACAACAGTTAAGATTAAACTCTTTCAATTTTTTTATAAAGTATATTAAATGTAACTATAAAAACCTAAGAACACATAAAAAAAGTATGTAGGTATCATAACAAAACAAAAGAGAAAATTGATAACTTAAAAACTGGAATTTGTGTTTTCTTTGAAATTCCAAAGAATAAAACAAAATGATAAATGTTAAATGGATAAAATTTGGGTTTGATCAATTTGAAAATATTTTTTTCATAGAGAAATCTGTATATCAGCGAGGTGATTTTTAAAAAAAAAAACAAATTAACCATGACATTTTTTGGAGAAGGGAAAGTGAAGAATACATCTAATTATTAAAAGTTTTTGATCAACAGAAAATGATTTCAAAATGGTTAGATTTTTTTATTACTATAATTTACACATGAAATTGAGTTCAATTCCTCAGACTATTTCAAATCAAATGAATTGTAAGAATCTATCCAGTATTAATAAAACAAGATTTTAATTTTTATATTCAAATCTTTAATGAATAACAATAGATTTCAAACTCTTTTAATGATGGAGTTTTAAATACAATAATCATTAACACTAGATTTTAAAATCCCTTAATACAGATATTTTAAATACAATAAAAACAGATTTTGATAACAAATTTAAAATAAATCATTGTTAATCTTAAAATAATAAGATGTCATATGGCACAATCTTGTTAATTAGCAACTTTGAAACTAAGTTTTATATAATAAGATTTAGGGAATTAAAAAGTAATAGTAATTTTCTAAAATACAATAATTATTTTTTTCTCTATTTGACAAATGTCAGAATCTTAAAATAATAAAATGTCACATTGCATAATCTTTTGAATTAATAACTTTGAAATTAAGCTTTATATAACAAAATGCTTCTTAGTAGATTTGACAAAAGAAAATTTGCGTGATGAATATATCAATGAGAAAACATACTTCCAATATAAGCAACAATCTATGGCTTCCCTTATCCAGATGTATATAACTAATTGCTACATATCTATTTCTTTTATTTTTATTAACTTTTTCACATAAATGATGTCAGAGTCGAGCAAATAGCTAAAATATAAGACTTGTTTTTTTTTTCTTTTATATCATCTTTTATTAAATGGTAAATGGATAATACAGGTATAAGACTTGATTACGTAAACATATATGATTTTTTCATTAAATTCAAATGAGTTTAAGGATATAAAATAAATTTTAGCTATGATAAAAGATTACATGCAAATTTTTAAAACATACTATGATTAGGATAGATATTATTTTTTAAGACCTAAATATGTTTCTAAAATTACTTTTTAAAAACTTTAAATTTTTTAAAAAAATTTAGATATGTTTTCCTTTTTAATTTCAAACTCAAACACAATCAAACTCAACCTTTGCTCATGGATGCTGATCGGGATGCGCTCTCTCGAGCCACCGCAGGTATCTCCTCTTCCGTCAATCGTTTCGTCTCCAAAGGTCTAATTTCCAAGGCAAGTTTTGATCGAGAATCCTCCAAATCATCGACTTCCCTCTTTAGAATCTAGTCTTTCAATCGCATACAAGGGTGCTTTGTTCTGTAACCAAGATTATTTTTTTAATGAATTTTATATTTTATTCATCAAAAAGCCATTTGGAACTCTGAAAGAGCGACAATTCTGAGATCAAATTTACACAAAATCAAGTTCTTGTTGCAAACCAAAGCATAAGAATTTCTTCAAACTTCTCCTCCCCTGAGTTCCTCATGAGACTTAACGATTCCTGATTGTTTTATAATCGATTTGACGAGCACGACGAACCGGTGGGACAGCTTCGCCTCCATGTCTACAAGTCTACAACCATTCCGTTCTCCCCATATGGCATGAACAGCTGCCTGCAGAGCGAACCGTGCTAGAAACAAGGAGAGTTGATCCAGGGACGTACTGGTGATGAGAGCAGAGATAGTTAAAACAACTTAGCAAAAAAAAAAAAAAAAAGGAAATTCAACTTAGCCAAAGATAGATCAGCATACAGCGTGTTCTTTTTATATTCAGATAAAATTGGTTGCTTTTATTGATTTAGATAACGCATACACTTAACTCAAACACAATCAAACTCAACCTCAAAATGCAAAACTTCAAACCACGCACAAAACAAAAATTCAAACACGATTTCAAAACTAACATCACGCAACGCACCCTAATTTCAAAATACATTCGAACTCAACCGCATAACGGAACAAAACTTGAACATAACAAACGAGCATAAAAAAACACCACACGCAACAAACTAAATGCAACAAACGCAAAAAAAACAAAGAAAATAAAATAAAAACCCAATAAATTGACAATTAATATTCTTCTCATTTTTCTTCCAGTATCAATTTATATTCTTAGTCTTTTTCTCAACTATTAATCATATTTTCAGCTTACAATATTCGACAACATATTAATCGTTTTAGCCAAATAAGGATGCATTTGTCTTAACTAGTTTTGTCTTTTTCATGCTTTTTCTGAAAGAGAAATTTAAGCCACCACAAGCAAAAATAGGGTGCTTCATACAAATAAAAAGAGGAAATATTTACGTATATTGGTATGTATGCTAGACTTGGTTGCTCTATCAGTTTTTCTACGTCCAACGATGTCATTGCAGGAAAATTTGGTGACGATACAGAATCCAAGGAAAATTTAAGAGTTTTAAGGTGAGCTTTCTCGATTTCAACTCATATATTTTTGTTCATAGAAAAGTCTTATTAAAGCATACTTCACGAATGACAAAAAGAAATCTGATTATTTTACTTATCAAACCTGTTCAATATATCAGCTGTGTACATTTTATTTTCTTGTCAAACTTGAAAGAAGAATAATGAACAAACAGTCAAATCCTGGCTTGGATCAGACCTAGTCAGATTTTCAGTATGATTCTTCATTAACATTAATTTTCAGCTTTATTTTTACAGTCTCGTATCTCGTGTATTTTATGCTAAAAATGGTTATGCATCAAGACAGAGAGTTAAACTTAAGTAGTACACTCTGAAAAAACCCTTAGTAAGTTTTATTCTTCCCATAAATTAGTAGACAATTAGCTATCATGATTACTCTGCTCATAGTTTACTACTGCTAACATAATGGTTTTATTTCAAGATCCAGAAAGAGCTTTAGCAGCGAAGAAAATATGAAGGGGAAACAAACAAAATTTCTTCTTCTTTTGCCTCGCTTTTCATTCTTCATTCATCGGTTTTGAGCCACAAAATGAGATATTCAATAACCAAGAACAAATGATGGGTCAGGTAATAAACAAACTTTATTTGGCTTTTATTGTGTCATTTTCCTAATGCATAGGTCTTCGAGCCGCAAACAACAAAGATGCGTCAGCATTTATTTAGCCAATGATCAATGAAAGACAAGGTGATGTAACTCTCGTACTCTATTCTCATGTGCTCTATTTTTTAGGTCCTCCGAGTCATATAACTCGTTTTCTTGCTCACACTATCTTAATGACTTAAACACACTCAACTCAAGCACAATCAAAGTCAACCCGAAATTGCTAAAGTGCAAACCACGCACAAAACGAAAACTCAAACACAATTTTTAAACAAACATCACGTAATGCACCCTAATTCCAAAATACACTCGAGCACAACAACATAACACAACAAAACTTGAACATAACAAGCATAAAAAAACAACACAGGCAACAAACTAAGTAAAACAAACGCACAAAAGAAGCTTCACAATTAATATTCTTCTCATTTCTCTTCCAGTATTAATGTATTTTTTTTGTCTTTTTCTCCACTACTAATCATTTTCTTCAGCTCATAGTATTCGAGAACATTATATTCAGAATTTAAGAATAAAACTAGGGTTAAAAGGTTAGCTTTCTTGATTTCCTCTCATCTTCTGTTGGTTCATAGAAAATTCTTATCAAATACATATTTCACGAAGGGCAAAAACAATACTTTTAAAAACGATTTTTATCTTACTTAATACACATGTTCAATTTTTTTAGCTGTGGACATTGTTTCCTTGTCAAGAATGAAAGAAGAAACATGGGGAAGCAGTCAAATCCCAAATTGGATCAGACTTCCGTCCGATTTTCAGTAAGTTTCTTCATTCGCATTAATTTTCACTACAAAAAACACGGTATCTAACGTCAGTTATATACTTATATTGAAACTTAACGTCGGTTATAAACTGGCGTAAACAATATTGAATCATTTTAACAAACGTCGTTGTTTTGTCTGACGCAAAAAATTTTAGCTTCAGTCTTACAAACGACGTTAACTTTAACGTCTAATGTTCACGTCGGTTTGACTTAAATGTACCGACGGTTTAGATATGACTCAAAATCAAAGTATTTTCTTTACGTCAATTATTAAACCGACGTATACAAATGTATGCACGGATGTTTTGAATTACGATGTATATACACTGATTGTTTATTATCAATTATTTTATACGAATTATAATATAGAAAATCACTCAAATTAATTAAAAATTAATTAATTAAAAAATCTGTTTTTACATAAAATGTAAATATTCCACTAATATAAAAAAATCTATCTATACATAAAAATCGGTTTATACATATTCCAGAAATGTTGGTAGAAAGACGATCTCTGGTTTTGGATGGTGCCAATGAGAATTTGATTGTGTCTCCCAAGCTAATTCATTTATAATACGCCCGTTGAGCTACAACGTCAGGTTTAGATAAAATGATGTTCACTTACAAGAGGCTGATCAATCACTGGCTCCAATGGTTTACTCGGCACTTGAGGAGTGGCTGGATTACTCGGCACTAGAAGGGCCTCGTGAGACATGACCGGCCGTATAATGGTCGAGTCGATCATTTGCAGTCGACAAGCAACTTCTGTGCTTCGGTAAGGATTGATTCTCACGTTATACGACGCTACTTTAAGGCCCAAGAAGCTCTTCTGTTCAAACCCTTTCATCGCCGGAATCTTGCAAGGAGATCCTGCATCAAAACAATGATCAAATTGTCAATTTAATTGGATGTAATACTAAATTGACATGGATGGTGACAGATTAACACTAAATTGACATGGATTGGATCCGGATCAAAACAAAGACGACTATATGTGCAGTGATAACGAGCGTTTTTGTTTGTGGGAGAGAGGATTCTGTAATAAAAAGGGATAATGGAAGGCTGACAAAGGAAGATGAAGCAGGATCTTTAGCATGAACGACGACACTAACAAGAACAAAGACGACTATATCGGTGGAGAAGATAATAACAATAACACTAATCTGAAGCACAAGAGCTCGATAATTTCCCAAATTTAGAACAAGGAACAGACCTAAGAGCTACATTGAGAGCTAAGTTACGACGTTTCACAATCTGCAAACGAAACCTTATAAAATCATCAATTTTCAGATTCTACCATACATAGAAGGAGAAGAAAAAACGGATCTAAACAATCAAAACCGTTTCAGCTTGTTAGGTAGAGATTCAAAAAAAAGTGAAAACAAAAACAAACAATGAATTGTGTTTTGAATTTTGAGAAATCAGAACCCTAAATCAGAATCGGGAGATGAATTGAGAAATCGGTAGTTACCACTTGAATCTGATCGGAGACAATCAGAAACCGGAACCCTGAACAAGTTCTGGTTTCGAAGATTGAAGAATGGCTAAGAACAATTCTTCAACGACGAAGAATGGTTTCAACGACGAAGAGAGCTAGAGAGAAGAAAGTCCGAAAAAGAAAATAGTAAAACAGTGTTTAATGGGCTAAAATATTAGGCCCAAAATAAATCATTATTGAATTACGTCGGTTAACAAACCGATATCAAATTCCTTACTTTTGAAACTTGTACCGTCGGTTTGAAAACTGTCGTTAATAAAGTGACGTGTTGCTGCGAGTTTTTTGTAGTGTTTGCAGCTTTATTTTGTAGTTGTGTATAGTATAGTATAAGAATGGTTTTAGCAGCTAAAGGAAAAATGAAGGGCCAGGTACATAAAAAAAAAAAAAAACTCTACTCATATTTCCCTATTTCTTTTTGCTTTATTTTCCGCTCAGTTCATATTTCTTCTTGTGTTTCTTGTTTCATCTGTAAATAAAATAATCTCTCCTCGCCTTTTTATTTTCTTTCGCGTGTTTGCCCTCATGCACAGGTCTTTTTATAAACAAATGATGGGTCAGCCATCTTGTGTTTCATGCTTCATACATAGGTTTTGAAAAACAAAATAAAAAAGAAGCAAAAGTTGACGAGATGATTCAGTAATCAACCAAGAACAAATGATGGGCAAGGTAAAATAAACAAACTATCTTTGTCTTCTTCTTGTGTCTTTTGCCTCATGCATAGGTCTTTTTGCACATAAAGCAAACAAAGATGCTGTAACTTAAGAGTTCCAGTAAGATTTTTCGTTGGCATTAATATGTGTTTTATTTTCATGGTCTTGTGCTAATACTCATAGTTTACTACTAACGTAATGGTCTTGTAGTATTATATAGGATTGTAAAACAAGATTTAGCCGGCCCAAAAAATGAAGGGGTCAGGTAAGTAAACTATCTTGTTCTGTTTTTTTTTTTTTTGCTCTGTTTTTTGAGTCGGAACCTTTAATCTGCAGTGTTTATGAAGCTCTTTTTGGACAAGTTTATAGTGTTTAAGGTTAATTATAACATGAATAAAGAAATAAGGCATATATTAATATTCTTCTTGGATCTCCAATTATTAGTTAAAATACTCAAGACGTCAGGGATCAGAGTTCAGTTGCTACAGAGTCCTTTGAACACGAGACAACCAAATATTCCCTCGTACTTCACGTTAAGGTAATTCAATCTCTCTGCAATCTCTTACACCACTTGCCACTTGGCATTACTTAGCAGCCCAATCTCGCATTAAAGTACTTGTTATGTTTAGTAGTAAGTTCAAATCTTTCTGTTTTATTTTAGTGTTCTGTGTTTTCAGTTAGACAATTAGCTGTCATGTTTTTTTTGTTGAAATGTAAAATTTATATATCAACAAAAAAGGATTTGAGCCCCGATAAGACACACGGATGGCTCGTAATGTTTGGTCACATATGATTTAAAGAAAATTATATTACAAAGAAATAGCTTGTAACGAAATCCATCGATTTAGAGTCTCCTCTGTCTCTTCGTTAGCAGTTAGTCGCAGCTCAATTTTTTAAGGATCGTTGCAGCTGTGAAGTCCGTTGGATGAGAAACACCCGTGTGTATCCGTCCATTTCTCTCTCTCCATATCCAGTAAACCACTGATTGGAATGCCATAATTATGAGCTTCTTATCCATTTGAGAAAGTCTGTTTCTGAGAAGAGATATTACCGTCCGATTCCAGTCCGGTGAGATCCTATTTCCAAGTAGACCTGAAGCAATCTTTGTCCATATAGTGTACGAATATGGGCATGCCATAAACAAATGATTTCTAGTTTCATCAGGTTCACCACATAGAGGACAATGTTGATATTGTCCCCACATTTGCATTTTGCTCCCTGTTTGTAAACGATCCCGCATTGCCATCCAGAGAATAAAACTTTGTCTAGGAATTGCTTGTTTAAACCACACTAACCTATGCCAAGCGACGACTGGTGAGGCTTGGCGAAGAAGATGCCATGTTTTTTTTGACGAGAATTTTCCACCGTAGTTGTTTGGTTTTTGTTTCCATAATGCAGCGTCCGGCCCCGTATCAGTTGAAGGTACTCTTTTGGCCCGAATTTGAGTAATTATTGCTTGAGTCTCCTGTCTTCTAACACGCCATTGTTTCCAGTCATTGTCTATAACTGCAGAAGATACCATCGCATTTCTCTGAATACCCAGTATGCGCGGTCCGGCTTCACCCATAATAAGAATGAGAGGACCTGTGTCCATCCAGTTATCAGACCAAAAATGTGTCGAAAGACCATCCCCCACTTCTTTTTTAATAAATTGCCTAGCAATAGGCCTTTGCTTTAGCAGTTTCTTCCACATCCAAGAGCCTTTCGTTGTTGAAGTTGGGATATCCCAGAAAGAATCATTACGTAGCAAGTAGTATCTTGTCCAAGCGACCCATAATGAGTCTTTGTTTGAGAAGAGCCTCCAAATAAGCTTAAGCATAAAAATCCTAGAGATATCCTCAAGTTTTCTTATCCCTAGTCCTCCTTCCCGCTTTGGAGTTGTAAGATCTTTCCATGCGACTTTGGCTTTTGTTGTCTTGTTTGGGTTTCCTAACCAGAGAAAGACCGAGCACAGACTCTCTATTTTTTCCAGGCAACGCTGTGGGAGGCGAAAAGCAGAACACCAGAAGTTAGTTATGCTGGCGATGACAGCTTGAATAAGTTGAAGTCTGCCAGCGTAAGATAGATTTTTGTTTGACCAGGCCGTGAGTCTTGTTCTGATGCGATCCAGTAGAGGTTCGTAGTCGAGTTTTGTCATACTCTTTGTTGCAAGCGGGAGGCCTAGGTAACGGATGGGCAGTTGCTGGATAGGAAGACCTAGATCAGAGGCCATGTCCGTGAGAGTCTGGTGAGTTCGACCCGCGCAATACAGTGCTGATTTATTCAGATTGATAGAAAGCCCCGACTCTGCCTCAAATTCTTTTAGGACCTCTGTAATCCCCATTATTGATCTGGCTGACCCGTCTGTGAAGACCATAAGATCATCAGCAAAACACAGATGAGTGAGCTGCACCTCTTTACATTTTGGATGGTACCCAAATCTCCCTTCATGAGCTGCTTTATTTAATCTGTAGGATAAGACATTGATCACAAGGACAAAAGGAATGGGAGAGAGTGCACAACCTTGTCGCAGTCCTCTTGAACTCGTGAAAAAACCTTCTAGTTCACCATTCACACATATTGAGAAAGCGGCCGTGGTGATGCAAAGTCGAAGCCATTCCGTAAAAAGTACCGGCAAGTCCAAAGCATTTAGCAGCCTGATTAGGAATTCCCAATTTACCGTGTCGAAAGCTTTGGTAATGTCAAGTTTCAAAGCACAACGAGGGGAGATGGAGTCACTATGATATCCCTTTACTAGCTCAGTCGCCATGAGAACATTTTCAAGGAGAAGACGACCCTGAACGAAGGCGCTTTGATTGTTGAGAACAGCATCTGGGATCATAGCTTTTAGTCTGCCAGCAAGTATCTTCGAAACCACCTTGTACACCGTGTTACAACATGAGATCGGGCGGAAGTCTTTCATTTCTTCAGCTTCTGTTTTTTTCGGTATCAGGACCAAAGATGTTGCATTTACTCCCTTTGGCATGAATCCATAAGCGAAGAATGATTGGATAGCAATAACAAGATCATGTCCGACGACCGGCCAAGCTTTAATAAAAAATTCCTTTGTGTACCCATCTGGCCCAGGAGTTTTATTAGACGGAAGCCTCTGCAAGGTTTCATATATCTCTTCCTTTGTGATATCCCTGACGAGCATGGTTTTTGTTTCCTCTGAACAGCGATACGAGATCAGGCTTCGCAGATTATTAGTCGATGGGGAAGATTGTGAATCTTCACTTTTGTTTAGAAAATTCTCAAAATATCTCACTGCTTCCTGCTTTATGTCGCAGATGTCTGTTAGTGTTTGGCCTCCAGTTGAGATGAGCTTCTTTATTTCATTCCGGGATCGTCTTGTAAGCACAGCTCTGTGGAAGACGGACGTGTTTCTATCACCATGCTTGAGCCAAGTGATGTGTGATTTTTGCTGGAATAATTTCTCCTCTGCCCCAGCAAGATGATTCCATTCTTCAGAAGCCCTATGCTCGGTGATGAGGTTGGCCGAGCAAGGATTACGAAGAACATCCTCCTGTCGTGCGCAAAGAACATCAAAAGCCACTTTAGTACGTTTAGTTAAATCCCCATACCTCCCTCTGTTAAGCTCTCGCAGCAGTGGTTTTAGCAGTTTCAGTTTCTGTTGCAGGCGGTTTAGTGCAGTGCGAGAGTGAAACAGTGGCTCCGTTTGATTCCATAATCCAGCAATGATATCTAAGAACTGAGGGTTATCCGCCAAGTAATTAAAAAACTGGAAGTGTTTTCTTTTTTTGATCCTTTGTTCCTGGGAAAGAGCAACCAATATTCTCGCATGATCAGATATTCCAGTCGGTTCGAAAGAGGCTGACGAGCGTGGAAAAGTTTCATGCCAGCAACTGTTGATGAGGGCGCGATCCAGCTTTTTAACAATTGGATCATCCTCTTGATTGTTTGACCATGTTAGTTTTGGTCCATCGTAGCCCAAATCAGTGAGGTCAGTTTCCATCACTAAATCTTGAAATTCTCTCATTCCTGCCTGGTCTCCTACCCTGCCGGTCACCGTTGAAATTTCATTTGAAGCCAGGACCACATTGAAGTCGCCCAAAAGAATCCATGGCAGAGTTTCTGTGTTAAATAAATCACGGATCTGTCTTATCTCATTCCAGAGAGTCAATCTATCAGCTCTGAGATTCGAAGCATATATGCAAGAACAGATGAACACTTCTCCCTCTCTTGTTGTTACTCCAACGGTGATCATTTGCGGGCTTTTAAACAGGATATGAACAGATACATCATTTGACCATACCACCCAAATACGGCCTAAACGGTGATACTCATAATTTGTTGTTGAACTCCAATCCGGAAAAACATAGGTAATAGTTTTCTTACTTGTTTGTTCCTTCACTCTTGTTTCCAATAAACATCCAAATGAAGGTTTAGAACTTGATATCCATGAACGGACCTGATTTTGTTTGCGCTTTTGATTGAAACCCCTTGTATTCATCGCAAAAAAAGTCTTCATGATCATTAGTTCCTCCGTGAGGAGGACTTCTTTGGTGGGTTTTGTCGTGAAAAATGTTGATCATTCTTGGCTGTAGTCTGTTTCTTTTGATTCTTCTTCTTCTTTGTATTTGTTGGGTCTGTTTTTGGAGGAGGCTGCTTGTTCGAATCCTCTTCCGCTGAGCTAGATGACGACTCGTCTTCCCATTTTTTCCCTTGTCCTGCTCTGATTTCACCATCCTCTGGTTCTTCTTCGTCGTTCCCGGTTAGGACATTGAATCGCGAGGGCGAGCCAGCCTCAATCTCTTGTTCATTGATGGAGTTTCTGTGCTGGAGGTCAGGTTTTTTTGGAGAGATTTTCTTTGTTTTTGGTATCGTTGTCCAGTTTTCATCTTCTCGTGTAGGGCCATTGTTCTCTTCAACTGTCTCGTCAGTGTTACAGATTTCCTCCTCCTTTTTTTCTTCTATGTCACTGGTCGTAGTTTTTTCCTTTTCCAACTGTTGTGAAGCCAATCCATCGGTTTCCTGTGTGGGACGAATAACCACTCCACCCATTTTCATGTGAGAGCAATCATTTTCCTTGTGCCCCCAAGAGTTACAAGTAACACAACGGTGTGGAAGCCACGGGTATGAAACACTGACCAGAGTTTCCCCATTATCTAGGGAGATTTGATTTGGCAATTGTTTTTCCAGATTTACCAAAACAAGGACTCGAGCAACATCAAGCCTAATGCATCTTTCTGTATTTGGATGCAGTTTCTTAGCTGATCCCACTATGTCACCCAGAAAGAACAGACCCTTTTCAGAGAACAGAAAATCAGGGACATCTGCGAAATCAACCCATATGGGTATGGATGAAAGGTCAGGTTTTAAATTTGCTGTTCGGGGGTTCCATTCTTGAACAAACGAGCATAAAAACACAACACATAACGAACAAAATACAACAAACGCACAAAAAAGCAAAAAAAAAAAGAACCCAATAACTTCACAATTGATATTCTTCTCATTTCTCTTCGAGTATCAATTTATTTTCTTAGTCCTTTTTCTCATGAATAATCATTTACTTCATCTCATACAGAGCCGGTCCTGAGTTTTTCGAGGTTAGAAGCAGAAAGAAAAATTGTCCCCTTTGCACATTTGAAGAGAAAAAATTCTATGGAAAAATTAGGCTTTTGTGCATATTTACTTGTTTTTTCGTAATTTCGGAAAGAATAATCATTATGCTTGGCAATCATTATTATAGCTTCAGTTGCTCGGGTCTTCGTAGACTGAATTTCAAAACATTACATGACTACTTGTCTAATTTGAAGAGAATAATCAGTGTTCACGCAAAAGCTCTTACAAATAGTCTAAAATGTTCTTGGGAGGATCCATCCAGATGCTTTTAGGAGGACAAAGTTGTAGCCAGTTGTGCCATTCCTTAAGACGGATTGTACTTGCTTTCATCAAACGAGTTCCCGAAGCAATCTTGTGATTGTAACCATACCTTGAAAATTTGACATTGTTGCTCATCCATGATGAACTGATTCAACGCCTGTGCCACTGTCCCTCCCGTCACACTAAGCTTCGACAGTTTCTTGTACATCTCTCGCTGCCTTGACGCCGCCGTCGGAGCAGAAACAGAGGCATCGTCGCCATTCGTCCCCACCGCCGCTGGAATCGAAACAGAGGCTTCGATGCCGGCTGATAACACCGGAGAGAAAGCCGTTGCACAGAACCTTTTCCCGAGACGAGAACCGGAGGCTATCAGATTGCGGAAATTCATTTTTCTTACAATTAAAACCCTTACGCAAGATCAAAACGCCTTTCTTTTCCTAAAGCCATCGAGATGTCGAGGGAAGGGATGATGGAGGTAGTAGGGTTTAAGACAAAACTTCATGTAGTTTAAACTAGGTAACGACGGCATGAAGTTTAGAAGATATAAGATTTTGTGTCGTTTAACAACCGGCGTGTTAGTTTACAATGAAATAAGACTTTAGTGTCTTATGAACTAGGCCTGGAATTATTATCCGGGATCCGGGATCCGATCCGGGATCCGCTCCGCTCCGCTCCGAAAATCCGGATATCCGGGGGTCCCGGATCCGGATCCGTGTATATATATATATATATATATATATATAATATATATATATATATGTATAATAGATATCAGCCCATTAGCTTTGATTATTCATGCAATCATATTTAGATAAGCCCAATAAATTTAAGAAATAAAACAAGATAAGCCCAAGAAAACGACACCTTCCTTTTGTCGTCATTTTTCACTAAAACCCTGAATCACTAATTGCTTTATGTGGAAATTCGAAATTTGTGCTGCAATCTAAGTAATTGTCAATTATCTCCTCGCTACTTTCTTTGTGTTCATAGGCAGATACGATTGCTGAATTCAAAAGTAAAAGAAGAATCTGAATCACGTGAATCTTGTAAACACGTTTATGAGTTTTTTTTTATTGTTTTTTAGACTTGTTATTTGAAACATTTTGTTATTTGATATTTTGAGGTATCAACATATTAAAAACTTTTTTTTAATTAATTTGTCTTTTATTCTTAAATTTTTGATATAACTTTTTTTTGGATCCGGATCCTTGTAAACACGTTTATGAGTTTTTTTTACTGTTTTTTAGACTTTTTATTTGAAACATTTTGTTATTTGATATTTTGAGGTATCAAACATATTAAAAACTTTTTTTTAATTTAATTTGTCTTTTATTCTTAAATTTTTGATATAATTTTTTTTTTGAATCCGGATCCGGATATCCGCGGATATCCGAAAACTCCGGTTCCGGATCCGGATAGTGAAAACACGGATCCGGGCGGATCCGGATCCGGATCCGGATCCAGATACCTTAAAAAATCCGGATATCCGGATCCGTCCCAGGGCTATTATCAACCTGTTATAAATCAACTTATTTATTTTAAATCTAATAAATTAACTTGTAAAAGTTAAGAAGTGATAATCATATATATTTTTCACTAAACTAATTTTTTGTAGCTATTGAAAAAATAAAAATTGATAATAACATGTTTAGAATATTAAAAAGTTATAATAAAATGGGTCCTAAAAATTGCTACAGACACAACTTAACATATATCACACATTTATACTTGTTTGTATTTTGTTGGTTTTCACAAAGTTTTTGGTGTAATTAAATGTTATACTGGTCAACACTCAGTAAAAGTTAACAATCATGCAACATCACTTTCAGTAAATGCAACCATCTACATCTATCTACGTAATATGTGAAAATTGTAACATAGTTTTAGTTGAAGATGTGAAGATTAACTTTCTTTTACTATTTTCTTATCGACAATGAGAGATCACACCTGTTTAGTGGAAGAGTATGTTGAGCAAAAATCGAATGTCAACTATAGGTGTTTATTTTATGAAAGATAAAGATGAAAAAAATATAATATTTTTCAAGCCCAACAAAGAAGATAAATTCAGTGGAGGTCAACAGAAGCAATCGAACAAGGCTATAATGCTCACCGGGAAGTTGCGGCATTTGTTCTAGATCATCTATTGTGAGAGGAAAAAGAAGGATTTGGACGTGTTCCACTAACAACCGTTCGTTCAAAATTTTTGAATGATGTTCAAAGATTGTGCACAAAAAAAGATAAGCACATTGACAATATTCTGAACTTGAATGTAAACCGGATTATATATGTTTGATTCCAATTAATCACGGAGAGTGTTTTCCTGAAAATGTTTTGTTAACTTTTCTGTTCCTATTTTTCTTTATTTTTGAAATCAAACTTTGTAATTCAGAAAATAACTTCAGAGTGGGAAAAAATGTAGGAACTGAACCTAATTTGGACTGTGAAAATCAGATGTCTTTCGTTTAAATAATTTGGTTGACCCAATTTTTTTACTTTTGATAAAGGAATTACCACCAAACGCAGTCATCGGACAGAATAGCCTCGCAAATGCCCTGGCAGCACGCTTCTGGTCATATACCTTTTCGGAGGTTTGATCTGTGGCTTCACCAATAGCCCAGCGCATGAATCGAGCTTCTTTCTTCTGGAAAAACGAGACAACACGGATGAGCTTGTCACCCCAGTAAGGGGTGACTCGCTCAAGCCGCCTCTGCAGCCTGGCTGAAGTAGCGACGATGAAATACTGAAAAAGGGTATCTTTCGGTGATTTCGGCATGGGGTTCGTCGGATTTGGGGTTGATGTTGGGGTTATGAGAAATTAGGGTTAATGCCATTATATATTTAGGGCCTCTAAGGCTGAAATGGGATTCGTCGGATTTGGGGTTGAAATGGGCCATTATATATTTAGATATCAAAACTCGTAACTAAACTCGTAACTCGTAAACTTCTCTACATTTTCGTTATTCTTGTAAATATATCTATCAAGAATTGTTTTTGTTGATTTCAAAAAAAAAATTTGTAGTAATTCTTGGAATATTAATGATACCTAGAAAAATAGTTATAGATAGTTCTTCAATGCAAAATTTTATTTAAAAAACGCATTTACGAATTAATCAGGTATTTTCTCTTTCGAATATCTGCCAACTTTATTTTAAAATATGCAAATGTAATATTAAAAAAAAAAACATAACCGAAAATATTTACATGCCTAAGCATTATAGATAAGATTTAAAACCATAAATCTAATTAATTCAAAACGATAAGCACATGAGATAAATTAAAACAGAAACAAAAAAATATTCAGATGACTATAAACAACTGTTAATGGAGAAGCAAATCTCTCTTATCTCTGATTTCCATGTCAATAGATAAGAAAAACTAATAGAAGATAAATATACTTTATCAAAAAATCCTGATTTCCATGTCAAGATTCAATATACATGGAGATGTTTATGAAATTAAGAGATAAAAAACTAATAGAAGAGAAATCTATTTTATCAAAAAATAGATTGCTTTCATTGGTCTTCAAATTTTTGTTGCTTCCCTGTGTTATTATTCTCTTCTGATGTGAAGTTTAAAACTTATAGCTTCCGTTGTTTTGTTTTTCGGTTTGGTTTCTCTTATGATTGATGTTAGATATGAGGGAAGAGAGAACCGGATTATAGCTTCTGTTGTTTTGTTTTTCGGTTTGGTTTCTCTTATGTCTGATGTTAGATCTAAGGAAATACACAATTTTGTGACTCATGTTAGATCGGAGGAAAGAAACAATTTGATTCTAGCTTTTGTTGCTTTGTTTCTTGTTCTTTTATGACTCAAATTCGAGATTCTATGTTCATGGTCTTTGATTATTAGTTAATATTCTCTCTTTTTGTGACATGATTTCCATTGACAATGAGGTCAAGTACGATATTAAAATAGCTTTTACTAATGATTTTGATGGACCATGGTGGAATCTTGGTGAGGTTCCGCAGGATCAAAAAGACAAGTGGTGGTCTGATTTTGTGGTAAGATTCAAGTATTCTGCTTTTCTAACTATTCTTTGATTTAGTGACTGAACATTATCAAGTGTCTTTTTATCCTTTGTATTCAGCAAAAGTATTATTGGGGTTCTGAGCATCATGATTTGGTTAAGACACTTTGGACTAAACAACTAAGGCGAATGATCTCGAACAACATCAGCAAGGGGAAGCGTCAAAACAAGAAGCCCACTTTCATCTCTGATAACAACTGGAGGTTAATGTGGCGCCACTGGAATACTGAACAGGCGCTTCATATCAGCAACACAACCTCCAAGAACCGGAAGTCAGAACGTAATGGAGATGGTATCCATCAACACATTTCGGGTTCCAAATCTTATGCAAAAGTCAAATATGATATGGTATAAACGAATGAACTCTGTCTCTATTACTTTTCAGTATACATTTCTCTCAGTGTTTTATTGTGAAGTCTTTTTATCCATTTGATATAGATGATGGAGTTAGGTGAGGAACCAGCGATCACTGACTTATTGAGGAAGACACATATTAAAAGTGATGGGAGTTATGTAGACAAACGTGCAAAGAAGATTGTGGATGAAGTTGAATCCATTGTTGTTTCACAACAGGTTTCCAACACTGATCATAAAGACCTTGACAGCCAAGGGTCAAACTCACAAACACCAATCACATCTCTCATGCGAGATGAGGCTTTTTTTCGGTAAATGTTTCTGGTATTTTGTGTTAGTTTTCTATTTTGTTATCTCTGAAGTTGAACGAGCGTTGCATCACTAGTATTGTAGGATATTTTTCCTCTTCACTCTAGTTTTTATAAGTATTATATTTTATGGTATTTTTTGTTAATTTTCAATAGAGCCTGAATCATAACGGTCATTGCATCATGAGTGTGTGATATTGTTCCTCTTCTGATGCTATTTCGTTTCTGTTTTTTTTTTTGGGGTGTGTAGATAGTAAATCCACACAAAGGAAGGTTATTTGGACTTGGAACTGCTCAAATGGAGAGTTATAATCTCATTGATCCACCGGCTACTGTTCTTCCTCGTCAAGCTCGTTTGGAGCGTGATGTCATCAATCTCACTGAAGTTGTCAAGCTTATGAGCCAGAAGCTAGAGGAGTCACAGCAACACCAGCGCCTCAGACTGAGAACCCAACACAACAGCCTCACTCACACACAGATGCCTCTACTGACCTTTCTCCAGCCCCACCTCCCATCACCAACGAGCAGAGAAACTAGGTTCATCACCACCAAACAAACAAATGATTTTTTACATAACAAACAAAAGCTTTTGCTTGTTATTTTGAACTTTTGTTATGTCTTTTGGTTTTACTCTTTGTTTGTGGGATTTCATTTTTATTTATTCTTATGCATTCCTATAATGTTTTAAGAATTTCAGAATTAATATTATGCATTTTGATTATTTGTTTTTTGTATTCAAAACGAATTATTCTTAGTTTAGCTATAGCAAAATATGTTGCAACCACTCTAACTTTAGCAACAAGGAAATCTGTTGCTATAATTTGTAACCAATTCTGTAACTATATTGGCTACAAATTTGCTAAAGATAGATTGTGTCCAATTAGACATGTATTATCCTTAGCCAAAAACGTGGCTAATAAGCAACAGAACAGATTGTAGCTAAAAATGTGGCTAATAAGCAAAGAAACCGATCGTAGCTATACTGTGGCTAATTTGCTACAACCATCACTCTTGCTAATCCGTTGCAAGATGGCTACGCTTTTGCTCTCGCCAATCCGTTGCAAGTTGGCTACGACCATTTCTCTCGCCAATCCGTTGCAAGCTGGCTACGACCATTTCTCTCGCCCATCCGTTGCAAGATAGCTACGACTCTTACTCTCACTAATCCGTCGCAATGTGGCTACAGTTTGGCGACGGAATATATTTAGCGTCGGCTCTGAGGCCACGGTTCCAATCTGTCGCTATCCGTGGCCTACATCTTTTTTGCTACGGATTGGTATCTCTAGTTATAGAAAAATCGGTAGCTAAATTAGTGAATTCTTGTAGTGATCCCCACACATGGAGGGGTATTATTGAATAATGTATTTCATTTTTTTTTGTTTTCAATGGGTGGTCATCTTTCAATTTAATGTGATTTGGTTTTGATTGCCCAACCATTACCTAGAAAATTTATTGGGAGAAACTAATTCCCATATTATTCTTGATGTTAAACTAAAACTAAAATTATCTAAAACGTCCTAACCTTTTTCCAAAACACAACCCTATTTTTCTTTCTAAAGTACATTTTTGTTTTTCTTTATATGTAATTGATATTTTGTCACTACATAGAGTTTAGATTAGATGTAGCTTTTTGTTGTTGGAGAAATTCTTGATCTAATTTAACATGCTTCTATTTTGCTAAAATGCAAGTATGATCTAATAAGCATAGAAAATCAGCCAACATTTAATACTTTTAATCTAAATTAGTGTAAAATAGGAAAAGTAAATATATAAAGGTTGTTTTTTTTACGTTCTTTTAAAAGAACAAGATGGAGGGGAGGAGGAGAAAGCCGTGCCAGGTGGAACAGCTAGTTTTTGGGGCGAGATATAAATGCGAGCTAAAAGTCAGCCCAAAACCACTTGCTACCCAAAGTTTTTAAGAGTCTCACTGGATTGTCTCGTCCGTTAGATTTCATAGAACAAAACCATGGTCGTTAGATGATTACAGTGAGCCCCCACTTTTCTCTCTCTATATAATAAAGGTTAGAATCATCACCACTTGGGAAATCAAATCATCCCATACCAAAACCTTAGAAAGCCTCAGAAGCTTCTTCAAAGTTTGATCATCATCATCAATGGCGTCAATTGTGCTTCTACTCACACAGATCCTCCACCCTACGAACCCCGAGTTCCCTTCCTCATCCTCCTCCATGCTTCTCACGACATCACCATCTTCATCTTCTCCCCATTACACGCAACAGAAATCTCCAAGACCCACAACACTCGACACTATCAAGATGTCACCTCTTCAAGACGATCCTCAAGATTCAAGAGTTATGATCGATTTGTTCTAGATTTAGCCCATCTCTCTCTCTCTCTCATGCTTTTGTGTAATTTTTTTTTTTTGCTATATTGGCCACAACATAATAGATATTAATTGCTCAATCAGATACTTAAAAACCTTCACAAACAGTGTTAAGTCAAAGCTGCAATCTACCAAGTATCAACATGTTTTTTTCTTCTTTACTTGTAAGCGTAGCTCGACATGAATTTGTTACACCAGCAACGTAATTTCGTAAGCACCTTCCACACACCGACCCAATGCTACACCAGCAACGTAATTTCCACCCAAGAATATCCCTTCATGACCAGACGTTGAGAGAGACGCTTTCGCTGCCTCTACCAAATCAATGTGACCTATCAGAAACAGAGGAATGGCTTGAGGCCATACTCTTACTCCAAGTACAAGAGAATCCGTCGAGCTTGGCTTTATCAGCATCTTCCTTAAGTCTCTATCCACTGCTTCCACTAACTCACCTTCTGACTGCAAACAGACCAAAACATGTGAACCTTTGAGATATGTTTGTCTTAAAATAACCTTTGATAAGATGCCAGTGTTGGTAGCTCCGCCGATGTAGTTCAACAGCAACACTCTCCCAGGTGGTGCTCGGTTAGGAAAGAGCGATGAGCTGTATATTGTTCCTGCATAAATGCGATATGATCAACGCCGTTACTTCTATCATAGCAGAAAATATATAGCGAAATTGAGATTTACCAAGAGTTTCCACTTTTTGCGTGCGTGGATGCAACTGGCCGAACCCTTTTAGTTCACTATCGATTAAGCATTCGTTTCGGATTGCTTCTTTAGGGTATGAAATAGATGCTGCTGCAACTGGCGGATAGTAGAGTTTTGAGAGCGCTTCAGCTGCTGAATCCTTGAAATAGACCATAACTTCAGCAACTTTGCCACAAAAGTTTAAACCAGTACGTAGTGTC
Source organism: Isatis tinctoria (assembly GCA_010577795.1). NCBI lineage: Eukaryota > Viridiplantae > Streptophyta > Magnoliopsida > Brassicales > Brassicaceae > Isatis > Isatis tinctoria. The sequence continues at coordinate 5,389,237 of CM021246.1, read as the reverse complement.
TACTTAACTCGCTCATCTATTTGTGTTTGTGGATTTACATATACAATCGACAAGCTTGACGCAGGGAATTAGCGACGAACGGCATCGTTTAGTGATGCAACGAAAGCGTTTTGATTAGCAACGAAACAACGACAGTTGTCAGAGGAGATTAGTTCTCAACTCAAGAGTTATAAAAACTGACAAAGATTGTCAACCCATCAAGCTTAGCACGACTCATCTTCTCTCACTTAAAAGAGACTAGTTGATAGACCAATGGCTTCTCATTCCCACTTGTAAAGCGTGAGAAAGAGCTCTCCTTTCTTCTCTGCCAAGAAAACTGCTTTCAAGAGTGAAACCAATGTAAGCTATCTCCTCCTCGTCCTTGGTTAAAGCAGGCTTTGACAGGGATTTTCCCTTTTTCCTAGTTTTGATAAACATCACCGGACCCAGAATCCGAGTCGTTGTACAAATCGGAGAAGGGAAGGCTGAAAAGAATCGGAAATAAAGCAAGCCAGAAGCTTGGCTTCGATGGAATCCACTGAAAAGAAGGCTTTGAAGAATGACTATTTTTGATTATGAATAAGAAGAGCAGAAACTGCTCTCCACCTACCCATTCACACTTCACAGCAATTCAAAATTCAGAACTTTTTTTGTTTTCCTCGTTTCGTTTAGGTCGTCTCCTCCAGAAACAATTATTGGAATCAAGATTCCAAAGATATTATGAATTTATGATGGGTCCAAAGAAGCTCGCGATTCATTTTCATCGATGCCTGGTTTAGGTGTGGCGTACCTGCCTAGGAAGCAGTGCAATGATGCATACGCAGCTAAGAAACGGTGAAGCAACGTCGTTTGGTCAGAGATGTAACTGTGCCGTTTTTTGGTGACAGATAAACGATGTCGTTTAAACGACGTCATTTAATCAAAGAAACTACGTGCCGTTTTGGTTTAACAGAAACTACTCCGTTTTGGTTCAGGAAGAAACTACGTGGCTTTGATGAAAACGAAACTATGTCGTTTAACGAGTTTAGACGAACTACGACGTTTCACTTATACAAAAACGACTTCGTTTAACCGTATCGAAAACGACATCGTATAATTTTTTTACAAAAACGACGTAGTTTGTGTAAGATAGGAAACGACGGTTATTGTAGTTTAAATTAGAGACGAACGATATCGTTTAGTGATGCAACGGCAGTTGTCATAGGAGATTAGTTCTTAACTCAGAATTATAAAACTGACAAAGATTGTCAACCCATCAAGCTCAGCACGACTCATCTTTTCTCACTTAAAAGAGACTAGTTGATAGACCAATGGCTTCTCATTCCCACTTGTAAGCATAAAGCATGAGAAAGAAGAAAGATGCTTTCTGGTCACGTTTCAAATGCTCATGGGAGACAGATGCAAAATGAAATGGGTGAAACGAATATAAGCTCCCTCCTCCTTGATTAAAGCAGGTGAAGAAATATAATCGATTATGGAGACAGAGAAGCTGCTTGTTATGCATATCGAACGATCCAGAACTAGCATAGAACTGGAAGTCTTCAGCGATCCACTCAGTAGCTCCAGGATGGCAACTGCTGATGGTTATCCTTAATTCGCTCTTGATCTCTTAGATTAGAACGTATCGTTGCCACAAGGGCCACAACACAATGATCCAATGTAGGAGGACAAGAGAATGCGATAACCAGAAAAAGACTGCTAAAACTTTGGCAAGCTTACGAGCTCTTTGAGAAAACAGGTATTTTGTAGGTTTCGGGTTCAGTTCGGACCTTCTCTCTCCTCTGCTTCCGTCTGCCTTTATCATTGTGGTTTGCTTAGGATGCATATCAAGATCTTTTATAGAAAACATCGCTATTGCGACGGAAGAATCCGTCGCAAATCCGTTGCAAATGGCACTTTGCGACGCTGTTGCGACGCATACATATCCGTCGCAAATCAGGTGTTGCAAATGCCAACCCGTTGCAAATATGTCGCAACAGTTGCGAAGAATACCACTGCACTTTTTCTCAATCACGCACGCTTCATGATTAATCTGTATAGTTTAATAAAAAATCTCGAGTCAATAAAACAAAATATATCGATAAACTAAAAAATATGATGTAACAATCTGGTTTGTGCACAACAAAAAAAAAAAATAAAAATAATCTGCTTTGGACCTTTACAGCCTTTAACTCCATTTCCTCCCTTAATTTTGTCGATCTCATCTTCTTCTCCCCCTCTCCTGCGTGTTCTCGGCGTTGTCTCTCTCCGCCGTGCCTTTCTCCACCGGTGGTAAGCCTCCTTTTCTCCCTCCCTCTCTCTCTCTTTTTCGATCTCTCCCTCTCTAACTGAATCTATCTCTCTTCCAAGCCGCAGGTTCCCTTATTGACGGTGCCTCTTCCACGCCACCTCCTCCGCGACTCTGCCTCGACGCCGCCGGAAACGGCCGCCGCCTCCAAACCTATTTCAGGGTTAGATTTTTTTATTTCTCAAAATTATGTTTATTGATTTTTTATGTTAGAACTTAAATGTTAGGTTGTAGATTTTAGATAGTTTGTTAGTTGATTAGATTTAGTGAATTGTTTGTTGAATTGTTAGGTTAATTGTTAGAGAAATTTATTTAAATTTAAAATTTAGAAATTTAATTTCAATTTTAAAATTTAGAAGTTGTTTGCTTATGGTATATCAGTTAAATATATAAAAGTTTAAATTTTATGCTTTTTGAAAATTTTCTAATTATAATGATTTTTTTGAAATATATATATATTTTTTAATTGCATGTTAACTCTTTAAATTTTATGATAGATTTATAAATTTTCTTATAATTTCTGAACAAATTCAAGTTATTTGAAAATTTTAAATATTATTATATTGTCAACAATATTAATTGTTTTAATTTTATATTTTTGAAAACAAAATTAGAAAATTTTATTAGTACGTTAATATTATTTCATATTTAAGATGAACTGTTTACATGGATAATACAAACGATTACATAGAAAACTAATGCATAAAACAATATTACAACTTAAGATAAATTCTTCCGGAATATATTCTCCTATAAAGAGACTAAAAATCAAAGCAAAAGTTACAACCAAATATAAAATAAAAAATAAGCGAATCATCTTTCGTACAAATTAAAATATACAGAAACTATATGAGTGGAGAGAATTGGAGAGAATGAGCGGAGAGAATGAAATATATAGAGTGAGAACACTGTTCATTGCCGTTTGAACATTGTTCATTGCCGTTTGAACACTGTCCATTACCGTTTGAACACTGTTCATTGCCGTTTAATAGCCGATAGACGTTTATTAGACGGTATAAATTACTAATTTTTTAAATTTTTTTTAGGAATTTGTATGAAGTTTAGTAATTTTTTTACGATTTTATGGAAATTTTATAAAATTTAAATTATATAATAATTTTTAAATGTATTTTTATAAATGTTTTCAAAAAGTTAATGAAATGTTTTAGAAAAGTTTCTGTGAATTTTTAGGAATTTTATGATAGTTTTTAATTTTTTTTATTGTTTTTATGATTTTAGGAATATTTTTTAATATTATTTTAGGGTTTTACATATTTTTTTAAACCGATTTGATTTTTTTTTAACTTTTTGATTTTTTTTAAAAAACTTTTAGATATATTTGTTAACAAGTTTTTTCTTTTTAAGATTTCTGGACAACGGAGTATGAACCACTATTCGATCTTTTTATCTAGGGCGAATGTCTCGTTACCACGCACCCCTGGAGCAGGTAAACGAGCTCTCAGTCCGCTGGCAGAGGGTCTCGTATTCCCGCTACTCATCGTCAAGGAGGATCCCCGACTTCTTCTCCTCAGACTCCTCCACCCCTAGGAGATGCGCAGCATGAGACCCCACTGGCCAATCCGACTCCAGATATTTTCGATAACATTACGGTGTTGGAGATTCTTGCTAGTCCTCGGCATGACCGTTGCCAAAACTTGATCCGAAACGTCATTTTGGGACATTATGGTAATTTAATATTTTATGTTATTTAATTATTTTTAATGTAATTATGTTTTGCTTTTTTGTTGCTTCCACTGTAAGATCGATCTTTGAAAGAGATCTTAAAAAGGCGTCGCCTAATATAAGTTCCACTGTTGACACTATCATTACTCGGTGGTTCAAGACTTTTGCTGTAAGTTTTAACTATTTTATTTTACTTCTCTAATGTTTGTTTGACATTTTTATTTTTTTTCTTACAGCAACGTTACCATTGGGAAAACGTTGATAACCCATTGGTAGAGTTGGAGTTTAAGCGGAAGCTAGGGGTCCAGATGAGAAATCAGATATGTCGGTGGAAGCAGAAATGGAAGGCTGGGATTGCCGAGCCCTATTGGCTTGATCCGAATGTCTGGAAGGGGTTGGTCGCTCATTGGGAGATGCCCTCGTTGGAATCAAAAAGCACCAAAGCTTCGGCTTCACGTTTATCCGGAGTTCTCCCCCGGTAAAAAAGCTTATACGCATTGTTCCGGGCGGACATCGTTCAAAGCCCTTGCTCGGAAGCAAGTAAGGTTTTTAATTGTTGAGGTTTAATTTTTTTTTATAGAACATGGTTTTAAAAATAATTTTTCAGTGTGAGCGGACCGGTGAGTCTTTCCCGGATTTGCTTGATATTCTTGTACGTACCACACACAATCTAGACCGTACGTTTATCAACGATACTTCGGAGCAGCTCTACAATGACGTCTCCTCCAAGTTGGATGACCTCACCCAGGTCTCTGAAGATCCGGAGAGCGTAGGTTCTGTTCCGGTTTTTACTACGTCCGATAGGAACAAGATGGAGTTCCCCCGGTTATATATATAGTTATGATACCTGGAGGCAGATCTTGTTCCTATCGGACGTAGTAAGAACTGAAACAGAACCGACGCTCTCCGGATCTTCAGAGACCTGGGTGAGGTCATCCAACTTGGAGGTGACGTCGTTATAGAGCTGCTCCGAAGTATTGTTGATAAACGTACCGTCTAGATTGCGTGTGGTACGCACAAGAATATCAAGCAAATCCGGGACAGACTCACCGGTCCGCTCACACTGAAAAATTATTTTTAAACCATGTTTTATAAAAGAAATTAAACCTCAACAATTAAAAATCTTACTTACTTCCGAGCAAGGGCTTTGAACGATGTCCGCCCGGAACGATGCGTAGAAGCTTTTTTACCGGGGGAACTCCGGATAAACGTGAAGCCGAAGCTTTGGTGCTTTTTGATTCCGACGAGGGCATCTCCCAATGAGCGACCAACCCCTTCCAGACATTAGGATCAAGCCAATAGGGCTCGGCAATCCCAGCCTTCCATTTTTCCTTCCACCGACATATCTGATTTCTCATCTGGACCCCTAGCTTCCGCTTAAACTCCAACTCCACCAATGGGTTATCAACGTTTTTCCAATGGTAACGTTGCGGTAAGAAAAAAAATAAAAATGTCAAACAAACATTAGAGAATTAAAATAAAAGAATAATATAAAAATAGTTAAAACTTACAGCAAAAGTTTTGAACCACCGAGTAATGATAGTGTCAGCAGTGGAATTTATATTAGGCGACGCCTCTTTAAGATCTCTTTCAAAGATCAATCTTACAGTGGAAGCAACAATGCCATCATCAAATCTACAAAATATATTGTTTAGTAGAAAAGCAAAACATAATTACATTAAAAATAATTAAATAACATAAAATATTAAATTACCATAATATCCCAAAAGGACGTTTCGGATCAAGTTTTGGCAGACGGTCATGCCCAGGACTAGCAAGAATCTCCAACATCGTAATGTTATCGAAAATATCTGGAGCCGGATTGGCCGGTGGGGCCTCATGTTGCGCATCTCCTAGGGGTGGAGGAGGAAGATGAGCCATCTGAGGAGAAGAAGTCGGGGATCCTCCTTGAGGATGAGTTGCGGGAATATGAGACCCTCTGCCAGCGGACTGAGAGCTCGAACTCGTACCTGCTCCAGGGGTGCGTGGTAACGAGACATTCGTCCTAGATAAAAAAAGGTCGAATAGTGGTTCATACTACGTTGTCTTGAAATCTTAAAAAGAAAAAACTTGTTAACAAATATATCTAAAAGTTTTTAAAAAAAAATCAAAAAGTTAAAAAAAATCAAATCGGTTTCAACAAATATGTAAAACCCTAAAATAATATTCAAAAATATTCCTAAAATCGTAAAAACAATAAAAAAATAAAAACTATCATAAAATTTCTAAAAATTCACAGAAATTTTTCTAAAACATCTCATTAACTTTTTGAAAACATTTATAAAAATACATTTAAAAGTTATTATATAATTTAAATTTTATAAAATTTCTATAACATCGTAAAAAAATTACTAAACTTTATACAAGTTCCTAAATTTTTTTTTTAAAAAATAGTAATTTATACCGTCTAATAAACGTCTATCGGCTATCAAACGGCAATGAACAGTGTCCAAACGGCAATGAACAGTGTCCAAACGGCAATGAACAGTGTCCAAACGGCAATGAACAGTGTCCAAACGGCAATGAACAGTGTGCAACGGCAATGAACAGCGTCCAAACGGCAATGAACAGCATCCAAACGGCAATGAACAGCGTCCAAACGGCAATGAACAGCGTCCAAACGGCAATGAACAGCGTCCAAACGGCAATGAACAGCGTCCAAACGGCAATGAACAGCGTCCAAACGGCAATGAACAGTGTTCTCACTCTATATATTGCATTCTCTCCACTCATTCTCTCCAATTCTCTCCACTCATTCTCTCCAATTCTCTCCACTCACTCTCTCCACTCATATAGTTTCTTTATATTTTAATTTGTACGAAAGATGATTCGCTTATTTTTTATTTTATATTTGGTTGTAATTTTTGTTTCGATTTTTAGTTTCTTCATAGGAGAATATACTCCGGAAGAATTTATCTTAACTGTTGTAATACTGTTTTATACATTAGTTTTCTATGTAATCGTTTGTATTATCCATGTAAAGAGTTCATCTTAAATATGAAATAATATTAACGTATTAATAAAATTTTCTAATTTTGTTTCAAAAATATATAATTAAAACAATTAATATTGTTGACAATATAATAATATTTAAAATTTTCAAATAACTTGAATTTGTTCAGAAATTATAAGAAAATTTATAAATCTATCATAAAATTTAAAGAGTTAAAATACAATTAAAAAAAATATATATATATTTCAAAAAAATCATTATAATTAGAAAATTTTCAAAAGCATAAAATTTAAACTTTTATATATTTAACTGATATACCATAAGCAAACAACTTCTAAATTTAAAATTGAAATTAAATTTCTAAATTTTAAATTGAAATTAAATTTCTAAATTTTAAATTGAAATTAAATTTCTAAATTTTAAATTGAAATTAAATTTCTCTAACAATTAACCTAACAATTCAACAAACAATTCACTAAATCTAATCAACTAACAAACTATCTAAAATCTACAAGCTAACATTTAAGTTCTAACATAAAAAATCAATAAACATAATTTTGAGAAATAAAAAAAATCTAACCCTGAAATATGTTTGGAGGCGGCGGCGGCGGCGGCTTCCGGCGGCGTCGAGGCAGAGTCGCGGAGGAGGTGGCGTGGAAGAGGCACCGTCAATAAGGGAACCTGCGGCTGAGAAGAGAGATAGATTCAGTTAGAGAGGGAGAGATCGAAAAAGAGAGAGAGAGAGAGGGAGGGAGGGAGAAAAGGAGGCTTACCACCGGTGGAGAAAGGCACGGGGAGCCGCACAGCACATAGCTGGAAGTCAGAGGGCCCTGGTCTGAGACGTGCCAAGCAGTTTTCGTTACCAACCCACACCTTCACAGGTCCCTCGATCCTCCACTGGCCCAATGATGGCCTTCTTGATCTTGTTCGTGTTCCTGCTGGTCTAGCGATCCTTCCTAGCCATCGCCTAGTAGCTGCAACATAAGATTCTATTTCACCAGTGCCCGGGGCATGAGAAAGGTAGATCCTAGCCGCTTATCTGGGATGAGCTTCCTCTGATCTAAATAAGAGCTCCTGTTTGCTTTCTGGTATGGAGAGAGGACCGGCGGAGAGAGGCACGACGCGGCGGAGAGAGACAATGCCGAGAACACGCAGGAGAGGGGGAGAAGAAGATGAGATCGACGAAATTAAGGGAGGAAATGGAGTTAAATGCTGTAAAGGTCCAAAGCAGATTCTTTTTTTTTTTCGTTGTGCACAAAGCAGATTATTACATCATATTTTTTAGTTTATCGATATATTTTGTTTTATTGACTCGAGATTTTTTTAGAGAAATTGCAAAGACTAGCCATGATAAGAAAATTAAGTGACAGAGGCTCTCAGTCCGCTGGCAGAGGGTCTCGTATTCCCGCTACTCATCCTCAAGGAGGATCCCCGACTTCTTCTCCTCAGACTCCTCCACCCCTAGGAGATGCGCAGCATGAGACCCCACTGGCCAATCCGGCTCCAGATATTTTCGATAACATTACGGTGTTGGAGATTCTTGCTAGTCCTCGGCATGACCGTTGCCAAAACTTAATCTGAAACGTCATTTTGGGACATTATGGTAATTTAATATTTTATGTTATTTAATTATTTTTAATGTAATTATGTTTTGCTTTTCTGTTGCTTCCACTGTAAGATCGATCTTTGAAAGAGATCTTAAAAAGGCGTCGCCTAATATAAGTTCCACTGTTGACACTATCATTACTCGGTGGTTCAAGACTTTTGCTGTAAGTTTTAACTATTTTATTTTAATTCTCTAATGTTTGTTTGACATTTTTATTTTTTTTCTTACAGCAACGTTACCATTGGGAAAACGTTGATAACCCATTGGTAGAGTTGGAGTTTAAGCGGAAGCTAGGGGTCCAGATGAGAAATCAGATATGTCGGTGGAAGCAGAAATGGAAGGCTGGGATTGCCGAGCCCTATTGGCTTGATCCGAATGTCTGGAAGGGGTTGGTCGCTCATGGGAGATGCCCTCGTTGGAATCAAAAAGCACCAAAGCTTCGGCTTCACGTTTATCCGGAGTTCTCCCCCGGTAAAAAGCTTATACGCATTGTTCCGGGCGGACATCGTTCAAAGCCCTTGCTCGGAAGCAAGTAAGGTTTTTAATTGTTGAGGTTTAATTTTTTTTTATAGAACATGGTTTTAAAAATAATTTTTCAGTGTGAGCGGACCGGTGTGTCTTTCCCGGATTTGCTTGATATTCTTGTACGTACCACACGCAATCTAGACGGTACGTTTATCAACGATACTTCGGAGCAGCTCTACAATGACGTCCCCTCCAAGTTGGATGACCTCACCCAGGTCTCTGAAGATCCGGAGAGCGTAGGTTCTGTTCCGGTTTTTACTACGTCCGATAGGAACAAGATGGAGTTCCCCCGGTTATATATATAGTTATGATACCTGGAGGCAGATCTTGTTCCTATCGGACGTAGTAAGAACTGGAACAGAACCGACGCTCTCCGGATCTTCAGAGACCTGGGTGAGGTCATCCAACTTGGAGGTGACGTCGTTATAGAGCTGCTCCGAAGTATTGTTGATAAACGTACCGTCTAGATTGCGTGTGGTACGCACAAGAATATCAAGCAAATCCGGGACAGACTCACCGGTCCGCTCACACTGAAAAATTATTTTTAAACCATGTTTTATAAAAAAAATTAAACCTCAACAATTAAAAATCTTACTTACTTCCGAGCAAGGGCTTTGAACGATGTCCTCCCGGAACGATGCGTATAAGCTTTTTTACCGGGGGAACTCCGGATAAACGTGAAGCCGAAGCTTTGGTGCTTTTTGATTCCGACGAGGGCATCTCCCAATGAGCGACCAACCCCTTCCAGACATTAGGATCAAGCCAATAGGGCTCGGCAATCCCAGCCTTCCATTTCTCCTTCCACCGACATATCTGATTTCTCATCTGGACCCCTAGCTTCCGCTTAAACTCCAACTCCACCAATGGGTTATCAACGTTTTCCCAATGGTAACGTTGCGGTAAGAAAAAAAATAAAAATGTCAAACAAACATTAGAGAATTAAAATAAAAGAATAATATAAAAATAGTTAAAACTTACAGCAAAAGTCTTTAACCACAGAGTAATGATTGTGTCAGCAGTGGAATTTATATTAGGCGACGCCTCTTTAAGATCTCTTTCAAAGATCAATCTTACAGTGGAAGCAACAGTGCCATCATCAAATCTACAAAATATATTGTTTAGTAGAAAAGCAAAACATAATTACATTAAAAATAATTAAATAACATAAAATATTAAATTACCATAATATCCCAAAAGGACGTTTCGGATCAAGTTTTGGCAGACGGTCATGCCCAGGACTAGTAAGAATCTCCAACATCGTAATGTTATCGAAAATATCTGGAGCCGGATTGGCCGGTGGGGCCTCATGTTGCGCATCTCCTAGGGGTGGAGGAGGAAGATGAGCCATCTGAGGAGAAGAAGTCGGGGATCCTCCTTGAGGATGAGTAGCGGGAATATGAGACCCTCTGCCAGCGGACTGAGAGCTCGAACTCGTACCTGCTCCAGGGGTGCGTGGTAACGAGACATTCGTCCTAAATAAAAAAGGTCGAATAGTGGTTCATACTACGTTGTCTTGAAATCTTAAAAAGAAAAAACTTGTTAACAAATATATCTAAAAGTTTTTAAAAAAAAATCAAAAAGTTAAAAAAAAAATCAAATCGGTTTCAACAAATATGTAAAACCCTAAAATAATATTCAAAAATATTCCTAAAATCGTAAAAACAATAAAAAAATAAAAACTATCATAAAATTTCTAAAAATTCACAGAAATTTTTCTAAAACATTTCATTAACTTTTTGAAAACATTTATAAAAATATATTTAAAAATTATTATATAATTTAAATTTTATAAAATTTCCATAACATCGTAAAAAAATTACTATACTTCATACAAGTTCCTAAAATTGTTTTTTTAAAAATAGTAATTTATACCGTCTAATAAACGTCTATCGGATATCAAACGGCAATGAACAGTGTCCAAACGGCAATGAACAGTGTCCAAACGGCAATGAACAGTGTCCAAACGGCAATGAACAGTGTACAAACGGCAATGAACAGTGTGCAACGGCAATGAACAGTGTGCAACGGCAATGAACAGTGTGCAAACAGCAATGAACATGTCCAAACGACAATGAACAGCGTCAAAACGGCAATGAACAGCGTCCAAACGGCAATGAACAGTGTCCAAACGGCAATGAACAGCGTCCAAACGGCAATGAACAGCGTCCAAACGGCAATGAACAGCGTCCAAACGGCAATGAACAGTGTTCTCACTCTATATATTGCATTCTCTCCACTCATTCTCTCCAATTCTCTCCACTCACTCTCTTCACTCATATAGTTTCTTTATATTTTAATTTGTACGAAAGATGATTCGCTTATTTTTTATTTTATATTTGGTTGTAATTTTTGTTTCGATTTTTAGTTTCTTCATAGGAGAATATACTCCGGAAGAATTTATCTTAACTGTTGTAATATTGTTTTATACATTAGTTTTCTATGTGATCGTTTGTATTATCCATGTAAACAGTTCATCTTAAATATGAAATAATATTAACGTATTAATAAAATTTTCTAATTTCGTTTCAAAAATATATAATTAAAACAATTAATATTGTTGACAATATAATAATATTTAAAATTTTCAAATAACTTGAATTTGTTCAGAAATTATAAGAAAATTTATAAATCTATCATAAAATTTAAAGAGTTAAAATACAATTTAAAAATATATATATATATATATATATTTAAAAAATCATTATAATTAGAAAATTTTCAAAAAGCATAAAATTTAAACTTTTATATATTTAACTGATATACCATAAGCAAACAACTTCTAAATTTAAAATTGAAATTAAATATCTAAATTTTAAATTGAAATTAAATTTCTAAATTTTAAATTGAAATTAAATTTCTAAATTTTAAATTGAAATTAAATTTCTCTAACAATTAACCTAACAATTCAACAAACAATTCACTAAATCTAATCAACTAACAAACCTTCTAAAATCTACAAGCTAACATTTAAGTTCTAACATAAAAAATCAATAAACATAATTTTGAGAAATAAAAAAAATCTAACCCTGAAATATGTTTGGAGGCGGCGGCGGCTTCCGGCGGCGTCGAGGCAGAGTCGCGGAGGAGGTGGCGTGGAAGAGGTACCGTCAATAAGGGAACCTGCGGCTGAGAAGAGAGATAGATTCAGTTAGAGAGGGAGAGATCGAAAAAGAGAGAGAGAGAGAGAGGGAGGGAGAAAAGGAGGCTTACCACCGGTGGAGAAAGGCACGGGGAGCCGCACAGCACATAGCTGGAAGTCAGAGGGCCCTGGTCTGAGACGTGCCAAGCAGTTTTCGTTACCAACCCACACCTTCACAGGTCCCTCGATCCTCCACTGGCCCAATGATGGCCTTCTTGATCTTGTTCTTGTTCCTGCTGGTCTAGCGATCCTTCCTAGCCATCGCCTAGTAGCTGCAACATAAGATTCTATTTCACCAGTGCCCGGGGCATGAGAAAGGTAGATCCTAGCCGCTTATCTGGGATGAGCGTCCTCTGATCTAAATAAGAGCTCCTGTTTGCTTTCTGGCATGGAGAGAGGACCGGCGGAGAGAGGCACGACGCGGCGGAGAGAGACAATGCCGAGAACACGCAGGAGAGGGGGAGAAGAAGATGAGATCGACGAAATTAAGGGAGGAAATGGAGTTAAATGCTGTAAAGGTCCAAAGCAGATTTTTTTTTTTTTTCGTTGTGCACAAAGCAGATTATTACATCATATTTTTTAGTTTATCGATATATTTTGTTTTATTGACTCGAGATTTTTTTAGAGAAATTGCAAAGACTAGCCATGATAAGAAAATTAAGTAACAACTACTGACAACTACAGTACACTTTGTCTATCAAGTCATTTATTTTTTTTGTCCTTCTTTTTTTATCAAATTTACTTTTTCTGCCATTCACCGGAGAAAGGAATACGGGAAGAAAAAAGGGAGAGAGAGAAATAGAGTAAAAAATAAAAGAAAAAGATGGTTTGTTACGGTTATTATTATTAACACGTTAAAATTCAATATAAATATTTGATATTATTATTAACACGTTAACAATCGATGTAAATTTTAACAAGTTATCATTAGCACATTAATAATAGCTGATATTTGAAGTTAACATGTTATATATGATGCTAACATTCTACATAACATGAAAAGATAATTAGATTTACATGCTAACAACATTTGCATGCTAACATTGGGTAGGTGATAACAATATTTACATGCTAACAATGTTTAATGATGTAGTGTTAACACATTAATGTTAGTTGATATTGGAGTTTAACATAGTACTCCAATATAAATATCAGATATTATTATTAGCACGTTAACAATCCATGTAAATTTTAAGAAGTTATCATTAGCACATTAATATTAGCTAATTTGAAATTAACATGTTATATCAGATGCTAACATTCTACATAACATGAAAGGATAATAAGATTTACATGTTAACAATATTTGCATGCTAACATTGTTTAGGTGCTAACAATATTTACATGCTAACAATGTTTAATGATGTAGTGTTAACATATTAACAATAGTGTGTTATCATTATTAGCACTTTCATTGTTAGCATGTTAACATTTTATGAAACATATATTCAAAATTTTTAGTATTACAATATTATTTATTTTGTAAAACATTGTAGCTAGCATATTTATAACTACAATGTTAGCGTCCTAACATTGTTAGTATGCTATCATTATTAGCATGCTACTGTTGTTAACACGCTAATACTCCACATAACAACTAAGATATTATTGTTAGTTTGTTAACATTTCATAAAACATTGTTAGTTTGTTAACTTTTATAAAACATAGTTAGTTTGTTAACATTTCATAAAACATTGTTAGTTGGTTAAATTTTTATAAAACATATATTTAATATTTTTAACATTACAATATATTGTTAACAAGCTAATATAACACGCTAACATTGTTAACACGCTTATATAACTACAATGTTAGCACGATAACATTTGTTAGTGTGTTATCATTATTAGCACGCTTTCATTGTTAGCATGTTAACATTTTATAAAACATATATTTAATATTTTTAGTATTACAATATTATTCATTTTGTAAAACATTGTAGTTAGCATATTTATAACTACTTGTTAGAATGCTATCATTATTAGCATGCTACCGTTGTTAACACGCTAATACTCCACATAACAAATAAGATATTATTGTTAGATTGTTAACATATATTCAATATTTAGTATTATAATATTACGTGCATTAACATGCAAAATTCGTTAACAACTAACACAATTTTAAAAAAAAAAATCGGTAGTAAATAGTTTTTCCGATGAATGGCATTTTCTGTAATTAAGTAAAAAAAGCAGGAGTTTTATGACTTAAATTTTGTTTCTCTCTGCTACTTACCTAATTAAGGTCAAAAACTTAATTTTTCAATTATCCATGTATATTCACTCAATTCTCCCCTTTTTTTATTTAACTATACAGATTAATCATGAAGCGTGCGTGCATGAGAAAAATTGCAGTGGTATTCTCTGTCAGTGAAGAAAATAAAAGAGAGGCTGCAGATTGTATCTTTTTATTTATTAGTCTTTTATTTTCTTCAACAATCTTTGTTTCCCTTTTCATTACTATGCGTTTTGGATACATATTATTTATTGTACATACAACGACTAATCGAAACAATTATTAGACATACTAGATTGGTAGCTTTTCATTGTTCTTAGAGGAGTTATCATAGTTTTCAATCCAAGAGTTTTCAAGAAGCAAATTTCACTTTATACCTAAACAATATAAAATATTTCTAAAAAACATTTAATCATATTATTAAATTTCAGTTATGAAATGCTATATTTCATCATCTTGTTTGTCAATTTCATCCATTTCTGTGTAATTTTATGAATAGGTTAATGAATTAATGAATTATTAAGCTATATTGGTTAGACAGGGCACATATATTAATTTATTACCTGGCTTATTCTTATTGTCGTCTGCTCTTCTGATAAATTAGCAATAAATCATAGGATTAATAAATATAAAACTTCAAAAGCTTCATATATTGAGCTAGTGTTATTATAAGAAAAAGTGTTTATAGTCACGGCAAAGTCACAAAATTTCTGCTTCTGATCTATAGTCACAAATATCCACAAATAAATTACAATTTTTTAAATATTAAAATCATATCACACAATTTACCAGTTGATAATATTTTGTATAAGACTATGTATAATTATATTCTGTGGACACTTTCTATATTTATAAAGTTATAAATAGTTAATTTTCTAACAATTTCTCTAAAAAGGTTTTGTTTCAAAAATCCAATAACAATTGTGACTTTTTATTAAATTTTTATTTCTTTAAGAGTGTCATTCTGATACATTTCACGTAGATTAAGAAAGTGAGGTAAATATATTTTTACCCTTAAACATTTAATTTAATTACAATTGTCTATGTTTAATTAATGTGTTAAGTAATTGTTTGTATCAAATGAATACTGTATTTAGTCAAATAAATAGTACTATTCAGAGATTTCGTGGAGAAGCTGTATATTCATGTGTTGTTGTTGCGTTTTGTTGTCGTTGGTTTTTTTTATTGCTCTGTGTCTGTTATGCTCTGTTTTAGTAAGGTAAAACAGAAGTATCTTTTTGCACATTATCAAATGAAGAAGAATATACAATTTTAACAAAATTGTTAGTGGAGAATGGAGATTATCTTTTATTAAAAAATTAAACCAGTATAAAAAAAATCATAAAGCAAACATAGAGAATTTTATTGATAATCATTCAAACCCAGAAACAACAATTCATCTCCATTACCATGTTTTGTTCCTCCTTGCTAGGATAAAGCCCTTCTTCTACCTCAACCCTAAATCTGTTTTGTTTAAAATTGATGACTCTTACATGCGCTCACGAGTTCTTAAGAGACACTTCTGGCACATCGGCGATGTTCCACTGGTGGTGCAAGAGTGGAGTCCCAAGACTTCAGAGCTTTAAACATAAGCAGACTGTTGCTCTTTTAAGATATTATTAGATCGAATTTACTTACTTGTTCACTCCAATCGCATTTTCGTTCTCGCATTTGTAGCACACCAAAGTTGAGGCGCCCTTCGTAACTTTAGTGATGCAGTCGGTACATCCAATATAGTACCAACCGTAGTCCAGCTTAATTTGATCAATAGTTGCAATGCAGTTGAAGGTCACCTTCTGTTAAATGTAAGGAGATTGCAGACGTTATTTTCGAATTGATTACCTGCGTTTTTTAAAGAATCAAGTACCTGGGCAGGTTGTGTTCTTAGAATTTTGCGCCATTTCACCTATTGTTACTGTTTCCACCTTTGTGACTTGTGATGCGTCTATGGTGGCAAGTTTGGTGTCCTGCGTTCCAAGCCTGGAAAAGAAAGCGTTGGGGCATTTATGAAACACGGTTAGTTAGACAAAACTGCATGAGATAGACATAACTCACCAAGCGAGATACTCTTTTGTTGGTAGCACCTCTGTATCAAGAAAAACTCTGGAAGACGACATGGAGGCCATAGACACTCTGCCTGTTTTCAGTGGGAGGTGATGGAAGCATTAAGAATGGATTACTGAGAGGCTTTTATGAGGAACGATCTATGACAGTAATTAAGCAGTTGCCCTGAACGTAAACGAACACATAAATGGATGCCGATAATTGGTTACATAAGCTTTATTTGCCGAGCTAAACTATCCATAGGTAAACCCTATCACATACCATACAAATTCCAAACAAACAGCGCTGATAAACTCTACCGATACATCACACTATCCTTCTGCAAACTACAATCATAACTTGTTGGGAAAATATTTAAAAAGTGGTAACTATTTGCAAACAACTTTGCAAAGAAATCTAAATGTAAAATTATGTCAGCTTTAGGGAAAAGTGAGAATAGCAAAGACAGGACGAGCTGACCTCCGATTTTTAGGATTAACTGTTGTCACCAAGAGCACTGATGGGGCAGTTTTCAAGTTGTTAAGTTTCCTCCTGAATTCAGCAGCCACCTTGTCCCACAGATAGATATTAAGAACTGGGACCATGCGTTTCACAGAGAAGGAATTCGTAAGAGTTAGGGTGGTTTTGAGAAAAAATTATAAACATGGAAGAACAATAGTCACTCTTTAGGCTGGAGATGAACAAAAACTCTCTCCTTTTGTGAGTCACCGGCAATGTCGATCTGAGGCAGGTGCTGCAGATTATTTACCCCTGCCTATTTATAGGATATGAGTAACACACAGAAACACAGATTGTGCATGAGAAACTGAATATAATAAAGATGACAACACAAGGGGAAAAAGAAGATATGATGGAGACCGACACAAAAAGATGATAAAAGACATAAGAAAATCTGTTCAAGATAGCATTAGGCTAGTAGCGAAAACGTTTCAGGGATTAGTACAAAGCACATACTAAGGTAAAGCACGGTGAGAGTATAAAAAAGAGCACCTGTTTTCTGTCCTATCTCTTCCTTAGCTTGATCCATATAAACCTGCGAGATCAGAAAGTTGTAAGAGTCTAGAAATTTCTAATAAACACAAATCCATATATTAACTGAGAAGAAAGGCCGAAAATATGCTATTACAAAAATGTATACGTATCGTATATGAATCCATGTG
The DNA here is from genome assembly GCA_010577795.1 of Isatis tinctoria. Lineage (NCBI taxonomy): Eukaryota > Viridiplantae > Streptophyta > Magnoliopsida > Brassicales > Brassicaceae > Isatis > Isatis tinctoria. Next base: position 5,371,606 of record CM021246.1, on the reverse strand, counting down.
CTTGTTCCTCTCCGTCAGAAAGTGATAATAGAATAGGAAATTATATATTTATACGTCACAAAGTTTTAAGACTTTTCCAAGGTAGATGTTAGATGTAGCTTACCCCTTCTCTTTCATTGTCCATAGGAATCTTAGTAAGAGGAAAGGTTTCACCAGTTTTAATCGCTTTAGCCATGTAAACTTGACTGCCAAATCAAAAAGCCAAACATACGAATACTCAGTTACTATTTGAGGGAAAATTAACACGAAAAGGTTAAAGATAAACAGAGCTAAGATAGTTTGAGATATTTATTCACAAGAAACACTTATCTACCATGTCAAACAATCGATTTCTACATATGTTCAGAAGAAACTAAGCTTAAACTTTGTGTAATCAAAACACTAAAATCAAGCTAGCTTTTGATTGAATTTCTAAATACCAATGACGCAAACTATTAGCAACCTCTTCCCATATCAATCATATGATTTCTACATGGTCTGAGAACCTAAACCTTTTTCACCTCCCTCTTTGGTGTGCTGTCGGAGAAGCTTCTCTTGAAGAGTCCACTCGTCTTTTTAAAGGGTTCAGCACATAAATCTGGCAAAGCCTCCGGACCTTAAAGATGGAAGATAAGAGACGCTTAACTTGAGTTAGTCTCTACAATAAATACATGAAGCAATAAGACAGTTAAACAAAGTATACATCTTTGAAATTCTGCGGGAGAGTTTTATTCACTTGATTGATGATTGATGGAACCAGCTACCATGAACAAAGAGGATTGTTTTTTTAACCATGAAAATGACAGAGAAAGAACCAAGGAGAAGCCATATCCAGGTCGACAATCTCCTTCTAGCTAGACGCCGGTAATCCGCCGTTCGCCGCCTCATCTTTTGCTGCTCCTATAGCCGAATCCTCCATAGGTTTTTCTAATCCTCACCAGATTCTCTCTATAATCGATTTGACACTAAACCCAGATTCGAGCAGAGCCGGTAAAGGATTGGAAAAGCCGTGGCAACGAGGAAAGTGTTTAGAGTGACGGTAAATGATACAAAAGTCATGAGCCCATATACTCCTATGGGTTAAAAAAACAAGTTGAAATAAAATACCAAATTGTCATTAATGAAATGGTGTTTTCGGAGAAATACTTAGGTTCACCCTTTAGGGTGAATTTAGAGATTCACCCTCTGTTAAAAACCAATCAAATTGCCATGTCATTATTAGCAAAACAAATAAATTAATAGACTTAAATTAAACAAAAATAAAAATTATTTTAGATTTAATGTTTTGGTCTTAGGATTTAACGTTTTGGGTTTAGGTTTTAGCGTTTTGGGTTTAGGGTTTAGGATTTAGGGTTTAGGGTTTAGGGTTTAGCGTTCGGGTTTAGGGTTTAGGGTTTAACGTTTTGGGTTTAGGGTTTAGCGTTTTGGGTTTAGGGTTTAGTGTTTTGGGTTCAGGGTTTAGCGTTCGGATTTAGGGTTTAGCATTTTGGGGTTAGGGTTTAGCGTTTTGGGGTTAGGGTTTAGTGTTTTAGGGTTAGGGTTTAGCGTTCGGATTTAGGGTTTAGCATTTTGGGGTTAGGGTTTAGCGTTTTGGGGTTAGGGTTTAGTGTTTTAGGGTTAGGGTTTAGTGTTTTGGGTTTAGGGTTTAGCGTTTTGGGTTTAGGGTTTAGGGTTTAGCGTTTTGCGTTTAGGGTTTAGGTTTTAATGTTTTGGGTTTTGAGATTAGTGTTTTGGATTAATCCGAAAGCCTAAACCCTAAACCCAAAACCCTAAACCCTAAACCCAAAACGCTAAACCCTAATCCTAAAACACTAAACCCTAAACCCAAAACCCTAAACCCTAAACCCAAAACGCTAAACCCTAAATCCAAAACGCTAAACCCTAAATCCAAAACGCTAAACCCTAAACCCAAAAGCCAAAACTTTAAATCTAAAATAATTTTTGTTTTTGTTTAATTTAAGTCTATTAATTTATTTGTTTTGCTAATAATGACATGGCAATTTGACTGGTTTTTAAGAGAGGGGTGAATCTCTAAATTCACCCTAGGGGGTGAACCTAAGTATTGCTCGTGTTTTCGTGTAACAAAGGTTAAATAGAATTAAATAGGAACAATTGCTCAAATACCACCAATTTTACCACTTATTACTAGAATACAACAAATGTTTCAAAAATTACTGACTTTTTGTCATTACCCCAGGAAATGACGAAAAACACCCTTGATTAATTTTTTTTTTAGTGATTGATTTTAATTAAAAAAAGCCATGTCACTAATTTCAAAACCACGTCATTTTTTTTTCACGAGAAATGAGGCAACGGTTGAGTTTCCCATCCCATAAAAGAAAAAAAAATCAGACAAAACTGTCTAGTGCTTTGTCGAGAAAACTCTCTCCGCTCTAGATTCCGGTTTTTGTCGAACTTCGAAATCATCTTCTCCGAAGTATCTTCTGGGGAATCTTCCGTCGCCACACTCTGTATCTTTAGCGATAGCCGTGAAATCGTTCGTCTTTCATTCCCCCAAAAATCGTCTTCGCCGAAATCCTCTTCTGTCGGAATCGTCATCTCCGAACTCGCCGGTAAAATCCTTCTCGAAACTGAATATATTGGGTCTTAGTTAGGTTTTCTATTGCATTAAAGCTATACACTATTTCGTGGCTGAGTTAGGGTTTTGTATTGCGATCGAGTTATGGTGTGCATGAGTTAGGGTTTGATAATGCGGCCGAGTTATGTTGTGGACGAGTTCTGTGTTGCTGTAGATTTATGTTGTGGCTGATTAAGGGTTTCTTACGGTTGAGTTGACTGATTTATGTTTAAGTTATGATTGAGGTACATATTATGTGTGGCTGGGTAATGTATAATGCGCATGAACTACATATTATGTTGTGGGGGGTTATGTTATAATGCGTATGAGCTACATATTATGTTGCGGCTTGGTTATATTTAAATTGCGGCTGAGTAATATATGCTCTTTATGATCAGATGGAACAGAAAGCACCAGATTACCCGCGAAGACTCTACCCTGAAGGGGCTTCCAATTTAGATAACAAAGACATAAATCACACTTGTTCTTTGGGAGAACTCGTGAAAGTAAGAGAGAAAATAGGTCATGATGTGTGGCCCGAATTGAAGAAATCTCCGGTTGGAATAATTGCTAAACTAGCTGATGGCAAAGCAACTGGTCCGGTAGGACTGTACACTATCTACTATGCAGACAACTGCAAATACACAAGAAGGAGATATGAAGCCTCGTTGGTGGTGAACCTATCAGGTTCAGCTTACACGAATTTGGGGAGATCACTGGGCTAAACACAGATCCGGTCCCAACAGAAAAGTTTGAACCTGAGCAATGCAGAGCGTTCTGGGAGGAGTTGAAAGTGCCGTATGGGGTGGGATCCAAGATAGATGAACTGAGGGAAGCACTAGAAGAATGTCGGTCCTGGAGCCCAGAGAAGCGTAAATGGTTAGGTCTGCTAGCTCTTCAAGCCATGGGACTGTATGCTTTGCATCATAACTCAAGGATTCCTTTTGAAAGTGCAAAAAGAGTATTCGATGACGACACCATGATGAATTATCCATGGGGTCGGATTGCATTTGAAGTTCTCGTTGACTCTATCAAGACGTTGCATCCGCAAGGAGGGTCATACTGTATATCCGGCCTGAGTTACGCGTTAATGGCTTGGGCGTATGAATCTATCGCTTGCTTTCAAGAGCGTTTCGGCAAATTAGTCGATGCGCAAGAAGTTCCGCTTTTACGATGGGCAGGAATGCGGACACGTACAAGTTTTGAAAATGTCATGGCAGAGGAGATTGAAAAGCATGGCCAGGTAAGATTTCAGGCTGAGTTATGATTTGTTTGCTGTTTGTGTGTTGTTGTTTACTTTATGGGTGTGTTATTATTTGATTGCTCGGTATTAGTATTTTGACACACGAGTTATTATTTACATGGTGGCTGTGTTATTTTGTGCTTGACGGCCGGGTTATGATTTAATTGTTCAGTTATGAGTTGAGTTAGTTTCCATTTGAGGCTGGGTTATATGTTGTTGTTGTAGGTGCACGTGAGGCATTTGGTTATGAAGGAGTCTCTAGAAGATATGTTTCCCCATTGGCCCTGTGAAGAAGATGACCGACGAGTTGTTAACTTGGTAACAGACATACATGATGATAGTTATGTCGGAGGGTACCAGTGGGATGTGCAGAGGAATGAGAAGAAGAAAAGCAAGTCAGCTACTGTGTCAGAGTGTGAGCCACCGACAAAGAAGCAGAAGATATGCAGGAAGCAAAATGACGGGGAAACTGCTGATGCAGAAAAGAATAAGAAAGAGAAAAACGAGGATGCAAAGGGAAAGGATGCGGCTATTGGTGCCATAATTGCAACTCTGGACAAAATTTCCGCCAAGTTTGATAGCCAGGATGCTAAGCTTGAGAAGCTTGACTCGCGGTTCAGCGCGTACGATTCCAGCTTCCAAGACTTAACCCGGAAAATTGAACATATCGAGAGGAACATCGTCAATAAAGTCAATGCCGCAGTGGAAGAGCGTCTGAAAGGTCTGGAAAGTGTCGAAAACCTTGTCCCCGGTCCCTCACCGCATAACTTCCCACCGCAGAAGTCCGTTACCAGTCGGACGCTATCTAAGACCCCTGATAATTTTTCGGGGGTGAAAAAGACCATCTATGAGGAGCTGCCGAAGACCGTTGGTAATGATTCGGTGGCGAGAAAGACCCCTGATAATATTTCGGGGGCGAAAAAGACCCATGAGGACGATTTTGCGAAGACCCTTGGTCCAGAGCTTGCGAGGGCCAAAGGGAAAGGAGGGAAAGGCCTCGGGCCGAAAGTACGGAGAGAAGAAGTTCCGAGAAAGAGTTTGTTTGCTGATGACAACAAAACAGGTGGGGACATTGATTTCGTTCACATGTCCCCTGCTAAGGAACTACCTATACGATGCGGCAGCAGGAGGGTAACAAAAGAGCCTGAGGATGAGGACGCTGCTGCTAAGAAGAAGGCGGCCGCTTTAAAGAGGAAGGAAGCGGCCGATTTAAAGAAGCAGAAGCAGCAGGAGGCTACGTTAAAGAAGAAGCAGATGGCTGAGGTAAAGAAGAAGCATGAGGCTGAGCTAAAGAAGAAACAGGGGCCTCAGCTAAAGAAGACGCAGACCCGACGAAAACATCCTTCTGGGAGAGTAAGAGTAGATGTGACTGATCCGACGAAGCATGTTGAAATTGACGACGGTGAAATTGCAGATGTGACCGCACGGACTGTCGCCGCAGCAAAAGAAGTGTTACCGTCGTCTGATGAGGAGGAGGATGACAAGCTTAGAAATGAGAGAATCAGGAGTTATCGATCGAGATTTGTTCAGTTATCTGTTGACGGGTTAGCATTGCACCCAATGTATCGTCCATCAGGAGAAGATTTTTCGTATGTTGGAGACGATGTCACGACCTGTGTGCGGAAGAATGTCCAAACTTCCCAGGCATTATACGATCCTTACTCACCTACCGACCCGGCTAAATTGGACAAGCTTATTAAATTTTTAAGGCCATTCGCGTAAGGACTTTTACGCCTACTATTGATACAGCTATTAGCAATATTTGCCTTAACTGATATCTGTTCAATTGTCAGGAAAACTAAATGGGGAACGAGTAACGGGGAGGTTGAATTCTACAGAGTCCTCATCAGTGAAAGGAGGTACTGGCCGGATAAGGAAGCTGGATGGGTGCTTGATGAAGTGAGTATTTATGACTGAGTTGTGATTAATTATGACTGAATTATTAGTTAACTGATGGCTGAGTTATCGGTTATTAGAAGGCTGAGATGTGGTAATTCGATGGCTGTGTTATTAGTATTTACATGGCAGAGTTATGATTAGTTGATGGCTGAGTTATATTAATTTGTTGGCTAACTTTATATTCTTTGTACAGCATATTTCTGCGTATATCAGAGTTCTCATCAAAAGGTCCATGCGGGATCCCACCCCATTCTGGTCAGATCGCATTGGATTTGTGGACCAGTGGTTCTTATCGAGTTTGGGTATCGATTATAAACAGTTCAAGTTGAAACCAAAGATGTTCAAGTTCTCTAGCGGTGGTTATACGGACTTCATACACGGCAAGAGGCCAGAAGACATTCCGACCAACAAGACGTGGTTTGAGGATGTTGATCACTTGTACGGATCAATTCAAACTGGAAACGGTCATTGGGTGGCGTTTCACGTGAATCTTAGCGAGGAGAAGATACATTGCTACGATCCGATTATTGGCATACAAACACCCGAAAGCGAGATGAAGATGCTAGAGTCATTTAGGCCGATGCTGGAAATGTTCCCTGCAATGGCGAACGAGTTAATTCCTGACAAGGTCCCCAGAAAGTTGGAAATTAACATTCAGGTTCAGAAGGAGATCTGAGAAAACCGTCCCCCAAAACAGACAAGTTGACGACTGCGGAGTGTATTCATTGAAGTTCATCGAGTGTCTAGCGCTTGGTCTAACCTTTCATGGGATACACGATGAGAATATTCAGGGTTTACGGGTGAAGATGGGATCCGAGATCCTCGATGAATGCGGACATGACCTACTGAATGATATGATGAAGCAGTTCGTCGACTAGAGAAACTTGTAGTGGTGTTGTTGTTGTTTGACTCAGTGTTTTTTGTTTGTTTAACTCAACCAGGTCGCGTATATAACGCAGTCATCTCGGCTAGTATTGGAACTTCTACTTTCCGTTTATAATTATTTGACTTTCGATATGTTTATAACTCAACCGTTGGGTTAACTAACGCTTTCGTAACTCCGCCAAACCTCAAACATGCCATAGAATCGAGAATTAAGTTTTAAGACTTTTTTACTTGTTAGAAGCTGATTTTAATAATGTCAAAAGAATATAAATCAATTAATGTGTTTTACTTAATTCAATCAATTTAAAAGTTCAGAGTCAGAATTGCTTTGGAGATATAGTTGTCTTGAATTAAAAATGTGTTTTCAATTCAATGTCCATAAGTGTTTGAGTTGGGACACGCTAAATCATATACTTCGTAAAAGGTATACATAAAACTGAACCCTAAGATATATTATAACCTAAACTCTAAGCTCTAGATCAACTTAGGTCTCAAATGAATTGTAAGAAAATATACACATTCAGGGATTTATATTCATTTGAATTCAGAAGATGGTCGTAATTTATAATTTTCTAAGCCTTGCAATACATTTTCAATTTCAGGGCATGTTTGTGAAGGGAATGTCCTGAAATCAGACTTGTATTTATTCTATTAGAGTCGTGATGTCGAGATAAGACAATCATATGATATTGGAGGTTATAATGTTTTGCTAGAAGCCGCTTATAACTTATGAGTTATGAACTCATTACCATTATCATATGATCCTATAGGGTCACACACCTAAGCAAACTGGATATTATAAATTGGGTTTTGATCATTAGAGTAATGATTATGATCAACGCATATAAGATATACGTCGATATCGACTTTCTGTGAGGGTGTCGATCGACACCAATGGTGGGTGTCGATCGACACTTGTTCGGTCACGACTTCTAGAAGTATTGACTTTTGGATGGTGTCGATCGACACCAATTAGGTTGGTGTCGATCGACACCGTCGGCAGCTCCAGCCTATATATATGATATAGGGGCTGCTCGACAGTTAATAACCAAAAAAATATCAGAAGTTGTTCAGAAGTTGTTTGAGCTTCAGAAAAACACAGAAACGAAGATAGAAACCCGAAGGCGAATCGTTCGCTCCGGCACTAGCATCCCGTCGTCCAGTTTGTGTGCGTGTGGACTTCTGTAGAGGCGCAGCACTTGAGGCGCTTGAGATCTCGATTACCTGTTCTTATTCCGCTGCAAAACCTTCAGGTATGTTCGAGATTTCATATATATTCAAACATAGATTCAATTGGCACGATCCGTGGATTTAGGATTGTTGTTAGGGCTGTTTTAATATGATTAAAACCTGAACGAAATCCATCAGTGGTATCAGAGCGGTGTGTTTCTATTGAATCTGTTGAATATATGTAAATCAATCTGTTCAAAAATCGTTTTTGATGAAGAACACGTTCTGAGTTCTTCGGTGTCGATCGACACCAATTCGGTGTCGATCGACACCACTATGGTTTTCGCGTGAAAAATAGTTTTCGCGTGAAAACTTTAGTTTACGATCGGTTTAAACGGTAAATTAGTTATCGTTAATTAAACTGATTTGGTGGGTGTCGACCGACACTAAAGTAGTGTCGATCGACACCGGTCGGATATATGCAAATTGATTCGATCGGTTTAATCGGTTAAATGGTTTATCGCGATTGAACCGGATCAGAATCTGTCGGTCAACACAAAAGTTGTGTCGATCGACACTGACTGGTGTCGATCGACACCACTTCAGAATTTGCGTAACTTGTTTAACTTAAGAAAATTTTAAAAGGTTTAAAACAAAGTTAAAATATCTAGAATATATAACTATATAAACTAGATAATGTTCCGTTCCTCAAACATAATATTAAGCTTTTAATATCTTCCCAATCTTGTCAACTGTCAAGGCTCGTTTCATTGTGTGATGGGTCTGCCAAAGCAGGGTGTCCGCAATTACATGAGTGAGGCAGGTTGTAATCGTTACTACGGACTTAAAAGATTGGTTTGCTTAAATGGGCTATCAAAATAGTTTTGGGCTCATAGATATAGGATTGGATTCGATATTAGATATTAATCCAAGACCAAGAATTATATATGATATAATTAGCAAAGTGTTGCTTACCTAAATAGCTAAAGTTTGGGCGATGGGCCAAAGCTCACTCAAATTTTTGTGAAATATGGATCTTGGATCATTATATTCAATTGAGGAAAATTGTTTTGAATATAATGTGAGTTTCTTAATTGTTAAGATTTCTCATTTCTTAAACATCAAAAACTAAACTCTCATTTTTGTTTTTCAGCTATGGCTAGTTCCCTCACAGAAACACATTCTCGCTTCGATCCGTCCTTGAGAAGGACAAGCTTAATGGATCGAACTTCCTTGAATGGTATCGGAACTTGAGAATTGTTCTCAAGCAAGAGAAAAAGGAATATGTCCTTGAGAAGGTTCTCCTTGAGAAACCAAAGTCCAATGCCGGACACGCTGAAAGGAATGCTTGGGAGAAGCATTCCAATGATGAGGTCGATGTGAGTTGTCTCATGCTGGCTACCATGAACTCGGACTTGCAGAAGCAATACGAGAACGTGGGTCACCTGTTGAGATGATCACTAGCCTGAAAGGGATGTTTCAGGAGCAAGCACGAACTGAGAGATACCAGACGGTTAAGTCTCTCATTGAGTGCAAGCTACCAAAAGATGGTCCAGTTAGCCCACATGTCATTAAGATGATGGGTTATATTGATAACTTGGCAAAACTGGATTGTCCCCTTAGCCAAGAGTTGGCTACGGACATCATTTTGCAGTCGTTGCCGTCAAGCTTTGATCAGTTTATCATGAACTATAACATGAACAACATGACAAAGACTTTGACGGAACTGCATGGCATGCTCAAAACAGCTGAGCCAAACATCAAAAAGGGCACCCCTAATGTACTTATGGTACAAGGGGGTAAAAAGTTTAAGAAACATGCTAAGGGTAAAGGAAAAGCTAAGGCATTCCCGATTGAGAATCAGGATAAGCCTGAGACTTCTTCCAAACCCAAACGCGGCCCTACTGATGCTGATAAATGCCATTACTGCAACAAGTCTGGGCATTGGAAGAGAAATTGCAAAGAGTATCTGGGAGATCTAAAGAACTCGAAGAAGACGTATGAGACGACTTCTTCAGGTATCTATGTTATAGAAGTAAATGTTACTACTTCAGGTTCTAAGTCTTGGGTATTAGATACCGGCTGTGGCGCTCATATTTGTACAAATATGCAGGGTCTAAGCAACAGTAGAACGCTGGAGAAGGGACAAGTGGACCTACGCGTTGGGAATGGAGCAAGAGTTGCTGCATTGGCCGTAGGAACTTATCATTTGTCTTTGCCGTCAGGCTTATTTTGGAATTGAAAATTGCTACTATGTACCTGCTATAAGCAGAAACATCATTTCTATTTCTGTTTTGGATTTAGAAGACTTTCATTTTTCGATTAAAAACAAGTGTTGTTCTTTTGATCGTAATGAAATGTTTTATGGTAGCGCTCCATTAGAGAATGGACTTTATATTCTTAACCAATCTTTGCCTGTCTATAACATAAGTACTAAACGGTTAAGAACCAATGACTCGAACCCCACGTTTCTCTGGCATTGTCGTTTGGGCCACATTAATGAGAAAAGGATTCAAAAGCTTCATAATGATGGGCTTTTAGACTCATTTGATTTTGAATCATTTGAGAAGTGTGAATCCTGCTTAATGGGCAAAATGACAAAGGCCCCTTTCAACAAATTTAATGAAAGGGCCGGTGACCTATTGGGCCTTATACATACCGATGTATGTGGTCCAATGAGTGTTAGTGCTAGAGGAAACTTTCAGTACTTCATCACGTTTACTGATGATTTCAGTAGATTTGGTTATGTCTATTTAATGAGACATAAATCGGAATCCTTTGAAAAGTTCAAGGAGTTCCAAAATGAAGTGCAGAACCAACTTGGCAAAAGTATTAAAGCTCTTCGATCAGATCGTGGAGGTGAATACTTAAGCCAAGAGTTCAGTGATCATCTGAGTAATTGTGGAATTGTTTCACAACTCACTCCTCCTGGAACACCTCAGTGGAATGGTGTATCTGAAAGGAGGAATCGGACTTTATTAGATATGGTTCGATCGATGATGAGTCAAGTAGATCTTCCATTATCCTTTTGGGGATACGCTCTAGAAACGTCTGCGTTTACGCTAAACAGAGTTCCATCAAAATCAGTCGAGAAGACGCCATATGAGATGTGGACTGGAAAAGTTCCAAGTTTGTCTTTTCTTAAAATTTGGGGTTGTGAAGCTTATGTCAAACGGTTGATATCTGATAAGCTTGAACCCAAATCTGATAAGTGCTACTTCGTTGGTATCCTAAGGAAACCAAGGCTTACTACTTTTACAACCGTTCTGAGAACAAAGTGTTTGTTGCTAAGAACTGTGTTTTTCTTGAGAAAGAATTTCTTTCCAAGAAGAACAGTGGGAGTAAAGTACAACTCGAAGAAGTTCGAGAATCACAGGAGCCTGCTCAACCTGTCGAGGAAGAGCAGCGACTGGATCTACAAAGAGTTGTAGAGCCCGAGCTGGATCTACAAAGAGTTGTAGAGCCCGAGCCTGTGATGCCAGAAGTTCGCAGATCCGAAAGGATTCGTCAAGAGCCCGAGAGATATGGATTTCTCGTGACTAATTGTCATGATCTCTTGATCATTGACAGTGACGAACCTGCGACTTTCGAAGAAGCAATGATGGGCCCTGACTCCGAAAAGTGGTTTAAGGCCGCTGAATCCGAAATCGGTTCCATGTCACAAAACCAAGTATGGACTTTGGGTGATTTACCTGATGGTGTAAAAGCCATTGAGTGTAAATGGGTCTTCAAGAAGAAGATCGATGTGAATGGAAACGTTCAGATTTACAAAGCTAGGTTGGTGGCAAAAGGTTTCAAACAAGTTCAAGGTGTTGACTATGATGAAACCTATTCCCCAGTCGCTATGCTTAAATCTATTCGGATTCTCCTAGCAACAGCCGCTCATTATGATTATGAGATTTGGCAAATGGATGTGAAAACAGCTTTCCTTAACGGGATTCTGGAGGAGGATGTGTACATGACACAACCTCCGGGTTTCACTAATCCTGATGCTGCGGAAAGTATGCAAGCTTCATAAATCCATTTATGGATTGAAGCAAGCATCTCGGAGTTGGAACCTACGTTTTGATGAAGCAGTTAAAAAGTTTAACTTCATCAGAAACGAAGAGGAACCTTGCGTTTACAAGAAGACTAGTGGGAGCGCAGTTGCATTTCTCGTACTGTATGTAGATGACATACTTCTCATAGGAGATGATATTCCATTACTTCAGTCAGTAAAGGACTGGCTCGGAAGTTGTTTCTCGATGAAAGACATGGGCGAAGCCGCCTATATTCTTGGAATAAGGATCTATAGAGATAGATCAAAGAGGGTGATTGGACTGTGCCAGGACACTTATATAGATAAGGTTCTACACAGGTTCAACATGCATGATTCCAAGAAGGGCTTGCTTCCGATGTCTCATGGCATTACTCTCAGCAAGAAGCAGTGTCCTTCGACACCTGCTGAGCGAGAGCGCATGAGTAGGATTCCTTTTGCTTCTGCAGTAGGATCTATTATGTATGCCATGCTTTGTACTCGTCCAGATGTTGCTTGTGCTTTAAGCATGACGAGTCGATACCAGTCAGATCCCGGTGAGAGTCACTGGACTGCCGTCAAGACTATCCTAAAGTATTTGAGAAATACCAAGGATAAGTTCTTGGTTTATGGAGGATGTGATGAGCTTGTAGTGAGTGGTTATACGGACGCCAGCTTTCAGACAGATAGAGACGATTCATCTCAGGGTTCGTCTTCTGTCTGAATGGAGGTGCAGTTAGTTGGAAGAGTTCCAAGCAGAGCACCGTGGCGGATTCGACGACCGAGGCTGAATACATCGCTGCTTCGGAAGCGGCGAAGGAGGCTGTTTGGATTAGGAAGTTCATTACTGAGCTTGGTGTGATTCCTAGCATTTCTGAGCCAGTGGCATTGTTTTGTGACAACAATGGAGCCATAGCTCAAGCTAAGGAGCCCAGATCACACCAGAAATCCAAACACATTGAGAGGAGATATCATCTGATTCGTGATATTATTGAGAGAGGCGACGTCAAGATCAGCAGAGTTCCGACAGACGAGAACGTTGCTGACCATTGACTAAGCCACTTCCACGACCAAAGCATGAGAGTCATGCTGCTGCTATAGGCATTAGATTCCTTAAGCAGTAATCTTGTTTTAGTGGGAGTTATCATATTTATGTTTTGATGTTCATGTAAACATACATTTGGTTATGTTTTATTTAATGAAATTGTTTCATTGTTATTTAATGGTGTTATTAAATAATTGTCCAAAAGTAATTTATGGCATTCTTATAGATCATCAAATACGTGATTTGATCATGAAACTCTATAAGTGATAGATGACATAAATTATTTTCGTCCATAGTCGAGGTTATTAAAATTGGACATTAATAACCGCGTGAGACTAGTATGTGAGGTGACTGATGACTAAGTTTCATGGAGTCATTAATAGGAGTATTAAAGTCAATCACATAGATATGTGTTAGAGAACACATGATCGGACATGACCCGCTAATGAGAACTCTACAAGATTGTTATATGAGTGTCATAAGAGTTTCTCATTACGACTATAGAGTATAGTCCTTAGACCTGAGTTCATCATGATTTCTTACATATGAATTGGTGTGCTTTGACCTTGTCAAACGTCAGCCGTAACTGGTGGCTATAAAGGCATTGATTGGGCATATTATGAAGTGTGTAGGGAACAGGGATGGAACAAGATGGAATTTGTCCCTCCCATATAACGGGAGATAAATATCTCAGGGCCTATCGAAGATTTGATACTGGAAATGCGTGGCCGCGCTCAAACGGATTGAATGTCAATCGTTTGTATTTTATCAGTATAAATCAGAGTTCGATAAACATGGTTTGGTTGATTAAGGATGACACGAGTTCTTGCCTTATGCCAGATCGAGATATAGAGACAAAGGGATTATGGGAATATTTGATTCCAGTACAAGTGGGAGATTGAAGGGAATGTCCTGAAATCAGACTTGTATTTATTCTATTAGAGTCGTGATGTCGAGATAAGACAATCATATGATATTGGATGGTTATAATGTTTTGCTAGAAGCCGCTTATAACTTATGAGTTATGAACTCATTACCATTATCATATGATCCTATAGGGTCACACACCTAAGCAAACTGGATATATAAATTGGGTTTTGATCATTAGAGTAATGATTATGATCAACGTATATAAGATATACGTCGATATCGACTTTCTGTGAGGGTGTCGATCGACACCAATGGTGGGTGTCGATCGACACTTGTTCGGTCACGACTTCTAGAAGTATTGACTTTTGGATGGTGTCGATCGACACCAATTAGGTTGGTGTCGATCGACACCCGTCGGCAGCTCCAGCCTATATATATGATATAGGGGCTGCTCGACAGTATATAACCAAAAACATATCAGAAGTTGTTCAGAAGTTGTTTGAGCTTCAGAAAAACACAGAAACGAAGATAGAAACCCGAAGGCGAATTGTTCGCTCCGGCACTAGCATCCCGTCGTCCAGTTTGTGTGCGTGTGGACTTCTGTAGAGGCGCAGCACTTGAGGCGCTTGAGATCTCGATTACCTGTTCTTATTCCGCTGCAAAACCTTCAGGTATGTTCGAGATTTCATATATATTCAAACATAGATTCAATTGGCACGATCCGTGGATTTAGGATTGTTGTTAGGGCTGTTTTAATATGATTAAAACCTGAACGAAATCCAAATCAGTTGAGGTTTGGCTGAGTTATGTTTTTAACGCAGCCGTAACTTCCAATAAAGTCAGTCGTAACATGGCCTTTCGATTTTTACGGGGGAAATTTTAGTCAAGATTTTCACATTGCGACCTTCGATTTTGATATTTTGTATATTCCGAGAACACAAATCGTGAAAACCCTCTCATGCACTCTTCCATCTCTATATATAGCCCCTCTGGTCTACATGTTCTCTCTCACAGCACAAATTATATAGAAAACCCACTCTCTTGAAAACACATACATCATGTCTATTCTCCCTCCTTGGACTTCGAAGCTACGAACCACCCTCAATGGCATACGATTAACTCAGAATCAGGATAACCTCCCTGTTCTAAAACCCAGTGTGGGTCCCCTTGTTGACAAAACAAGTGTTACCTGGTTTAGGTTCTTACACGATCTTGCGCAGGCGATCCCAGACATTCTTCGAGAGGGCTGGGTTCATGAGTGGCCGACGTACCGCTTCATTCCCCATCATTTTAAGGAACGATGGTTTCTTATACTAGCGGTAAGCATCCGTAAATTTATTCGGCTTACATTTGGCCACATAAGTAATACTTTTTTTTTCTTTGTGTAGCGAAAATACACGTGGGATCCGATGCACGATTTGACAGTGTGGACAAATTTCAATCTGGTTGCTAGAACGCTATATCGAGCTCAAATGCGCACACTGAAGAGGATATGGGCGCATGGTGACGAGAAGCCTTCATGGATGATAGAAAGAGTTTGGTTTGGTCTGAAAGACATGTTCGAGGAGTTTGGCCCCGATAATTATGGGTTTTGAATGTACTTCAATATTTGGAATTTACTATTACCAGTGCCTCTTTGTACTTTTGGTTTTCAGGGTTTTGAATGTAAGATAACTCAATCATGGCAATCTTTATAACTAAGTCGTATCAGTCTTACATCAACCAGAACTCAGTCATGTACTAAACATATGTCAACCATAACTAAGCCATCCGTAACTCAGCCATATAAACCTGTATAACTCATCCATATAAACCTGTATACCTCAGCCGTTTCAGTCATACATCAACCGGAACTCAGCCATATATTAAACATAGCTCATTTAGTAACTCAGTCGTATAGCTATTATTACTCAGTCACATCAGGCGTGGTAAGTCTAATCTTGACACCTTCACAAGTCATATCAGCCGAAAGCGTGTTACAGAAGTCTAGTCTTTAATCAATTATAACACAGTAGTGAATTAATTACATTAGTCAAAGTCTGACTTAACAAATAAGTCTGCCTTGATTTAACTATAAATCAGCCGTTACACGACGTTTCGTTTACTTACTTTAGGCCTCTGAAAGCGACGTCTCGTGTTTCTCTACTTACTTAACAAATGAGTCTTAACTCGAGACGGATACAATCTCCAAAAGTGTAGAATCTCGAGACGAAAATTGATTTTCAAATTTTTGATTATTTTTGGTCGAAAAACAGAAATTGCCTTATAAGAGAACTAAATTATAATCGGAAATTACTCGGTTTATTAAACCAACCTCTGAAACGATTATCCAACCGAGATTGTAGAAAATCGCAAAATCGAAAGAGGGGTTAGGGTTCATTCTTTAGGGAACGGAGTCATGAACAGTTCGTCTTCTGCTTCATCACGATCGACCAATCGAAGGACAGTGCGAGGAGTTCCTACTCGATGTTGGTATGGGAGAAACATTCGGACGTATGTTTCTCAAACTACTGACAATCCATGTCGACGATTCTACAGATGTGAGATTGCTTTGCAGGTAAATTATTAGCATTGTGAAGTGTTATAAACTTTAACTTAGTCCAAGTATTTGACAGTCGGACTTTCAATTTATTACTTGTAGAGGAAATTGGAAGACCATGTTTTCAAATGGGTCGACGAAGCATTGTTGGATGAGACACAAATGGTACAATCAAATCATTTGAAGCTTGAAGAAGATGTGAAACAATTGAGGAAAATTGTTGCGAGGATAGAAGAAGAGATGAAAGAAAGAGTCGATGATAAGGTAAAGGCGGAGCTCATACTTGTAAGAGAGATGGTTAAGAAAACGATTCAAAAATTGTGCATCTCTGTATTGTTTGTTGGAGGAATAGCATGGGTTTGTGGGAAGTTCCTTTACTGAGTACTTGTGTAATTGATAAATGTTAACGCAGCCGTATCGTAACTCGTAACTCGTAACTCAGCCTTATAATTTTATAACTCAGTCTGTATCTTAATCAATTTTTAACTATTTTCATATGGTCGACGGAGTTCGTATTTGTTTGAGAGAAGGTAAAGAGAACGATTCAAATCCACTCAAACCTCAACCATGACGTTTACATAAGTAAATTACATAAATCAGCCAAATCACCATCGTCTAGTGCTAGGGAAAGCTATGAAACCAAAGAACTGAAAGAATATCCCTACTTCTCTCATCCAGAAGCATCGAAAACAAATGTCAGGACCTTTCGCGTCGTCTTCGTACCAAGAGTACCGTTCATCATACGGAGTACAGTCACAAGTGCATATAATGTTGGACACATCAGCTTCAGAGACGAGCTTCTCCTCCATCAAATGTTGCCAATGATCGCGAGATAGTCTTAAACGGTGGACGAAATCAGAGCTAATCGACCTAATAGACTCTTAGTGAACATACGCAGATGAGTACTATCATTCCATAGTATATATCGCAGCATTGCGTACGTATACAGAGCAATCTTAGATCCTTGATATGCGGCCAATCTAATTTTTGCCATCCCATCCTGTTTGCCAAACCAAAAATAGTCATGACATCCTTTCATATAAACAGCATATGGATTACCTTGATCGTAACACTCTTTCATAAAAACCGCGTCGTTAGTCCATGCGTTGGGATTCAAATCGAAAAGATACACTGATGCGTAGACAGAAGGTAATTGAGAAAGCTCCCTCAGTTCTCTGCAAGTCATCTTCATACTGAAGAGATCTTTTGTAGATATCTTCGAAACTCGCACAACGACAGATTCAAGCAAATCTTGTGGCAAAGAAAGGAGTTTTGATGCACCCATGTGGTTTTTTGTTTTAACAGAAGAATACGCGGTAAAGGAACAGAAGAGGTCTATTTAAATTATATAAGTCAACCGAAAAGTTAAGTCAGCCGTTAGAAATTATTTTAACGACGTTTCCTCAGGCATATAAAGGAACAGTATATTAAACTCAGCCATATCGCGACGTTTCCTCTTTCTATATTTGGCGGGTGAATATGTCTAATAAGTAAGTATATAACTCATCCGTGTCGTAGTCGCATAACTCAGTCGTATGGTGACGTTTCGTTTTCCTAAATTAGGCGTGTGAACAAATATATAATCTCGAGATGATTACAATCTCGAGGCTCTTACAGTCTCCATACGCGTAGCAATGATGACACTAAACCAATGATGGAACTAAACCGATGATGGCAGTAGCTTTTAATTCGCGACGTTTTTTCGTGTTTCCATAACAGGCGTGATTACGTTTACAATCTCGAGCCGTGTAATAATTAAAGACATATCGTAAACAAAATCCATAAATCAGACGTATCGTAGTTGAATAACTCAACCGTAATATATAAAACCGGATAATCTAAATTACATAACTCAGCCGTCTCGTAATTAAATAAGTATGTCAAATTGGAAACAAAGTACATAACTCAACCATAAAACAAATAATCGATAGAAAACTTCTACATCGAACAAGTTCTTGCATTATGTCCACTCTGATTACAACGAGAACATGTGTGTTCTTTCCTAGGACGTCTGTTCTCACACGCAACTTCTAAAGCAACTTTCATCCTACTTTTCTTCGGCCTTCCTGGTGGTTGGCGAAAAAGCGGGGGAAAGCACGGTTGGCTAGCCACGTTATCTGGAACTTCGAGTGCTGAATCTTCCGGCATGATCGACCCAGCGTAAGCGTTCACCAAATAATCGTTGTTATAGTACTGACTGCACAAGGATATACAAGAAACACCCCTGTTCTCAGCAGTTGCGATAGCATGCACACATGGTATTTTTTCGTGTTCGAAGCGCCGGCATGTGCATTTTTTCGTCCAAACGCACAATACGCAAACACTCCCCGGAAGAACCATTTGTAACTTCGGTGTTGTAATCATAATCCTTTGTACCGTCAACAGTCTGGCGTCATCAACACGACCCTATGATAAATACAGTTAAAAAAATAAAAAGAAAATAATGTTAAGGCTGACTTATTAATAATGTTAAGGCAGACTTATGAAACCATTAACGGCTGACTTACCTGTAGTATTTTCTCGACACCACGCGAAAGCGGTTAGCTGCGATCTAGCATCCTCTCTTCGTTCAGCAAACCATCTGGTCATCATAACCGTATCGATTCCAGTAGTCGAACAGTGTTAAGACTTCTAGCATTTGAAAGTGCTCTGTTCATTGACTCCGCTATGTTCGTAGTCATCAAATTGTACCTCTCGCCCGGGAAATGAACACGCGCCCACAGCCGGACATCAGTTCTTTCTAGTCCATGAAGTGCCGGATGAATCTCTTCAATCTGCTCGTATATCCCATTAAATTCAGTCAGCCTAAAACATCTTGCCGCTTTCTTAACCAGACGAAAGGCTTCCTTTCCTTTGTATCGGGTCAAAATGTTCTTATATAAGTGATAAGTGCAAATTCCCCGAGAAGCCAACGGGTAGACATTCCCAATTGCTTTCCCTATCGAGCTATGCCTATCCGAGATTATCGCAAGACCTTCATCGTCAGGAATCACGGCTTTTAGTTGCGTGAAAAACCACTGCCACGAGTCATCATTTTCGGTGTCGACCACACCGAATGCAATTGGAAAAATCTGAAAGTTACCATCCTGAGCTAGTGCTGTGAGAAGCGTCCCTTTGTATCTGCCATTAAGAAACGTACCGTCGACAACGACAACTTTGCGCATGAAAAGGAAAGCCATTCACGCCAGGAAGACATACATGAATCTTGCAAACTCATCGATTTCAAGACGCGTAATTGTACCCGGATTTGCCCTTCTTATCCTGTATAAGTAAGAAGGCAAGTTTTCAAACCCACTCTCAGGAGTACCCATCGCCATTTCCCTTGCAGATCTTAGCGTTCTAAATGATTTCCAATAATCCATCTGTCCACAAGTAAAATGATACAAATAAGTCACCGAGTCATGAACTTAAGTCAGCCGCGAGTAAACTACCTATAAGTCAGCCATTAAGTTTCTATAATTCGATCGTATTGTTTAATAAGTCAGCCATGACGCCATAAGTCAGCCGTATCGTTTATAAATTTTAATCGTCTTGGTTAAATAAGCCAGCCGTATCGTGTTAATAAGTCAACCGCATCTAAATAATTAAGTCAGCCATATAAGTCAGCAACAATTACCTTTACACCAAAGTGCTTAGTGATAGATACTCCGACGCTCTTAGGTCGGACTGCCGGACCAACGTCGCCGAGAAAGTCCTTGTACAACTCTCCCAAAATATCTGATGTTGCTTGTCGAGATCGAGCAGAACGCTCTGTTACAGAACATGTATGCACCGAATCGTAGCAACGTACATAAAATGCTGGGGGATCCCCTACTGTAGTAGCACGAACTCTCCAGAGACATCCATCAACCCAACACAGAACAACGAGTCTACCCGTATCGGATACGGGTACTTCGAAATCAAACCGATCCCTCACCGCAAGAAGTTTCAGTCGTCTCTCCAAATCGGCTTTACTCTCGAATCGCTGACCGACCGAGATATTTAGTGAAGACATATCTAACCTTTGAACCTCCGAATACCCTTTACAACCGCTAGTCGACAAGTTATGAGGTCTCTTCTTGGGAGGTAGGGTCGGTGAATCTTCATCTTCTGTTGGAGACTCAGCGAATATACTGAAGTTGTCATCTTCAGATGACTCACCATCCGAGTCGTCGAACATATCAAATCGGCTTTCAAACTCATCATCTTCTTCGTCTTCTTCGCCTACTACATTTTCGTCGACTATTTCATTTTCTTCGCCTACTTCATCTTCTTCGCCTACTTCATCTTCTGAGCTGTAGCTAAAGCAATCACTGTCTTCGTCCTCGCGTTGTCCTCTGGGTTGGAACCGTCATATCTCCCACCGTAATCTTCGTCTATAGATTCAACTTCTGAGCTGTAACTGAAAAACCTTTTATCCTTCTCGCTCGCTCCTTTAGTCAGAGTAACTTCGGTCTCTGTAATCTCTACACAAAGACGTGACTGTTCGGTTTCCCTCTGGCTTAAAAAAAGTTGCAACTGTCGAGTGTTGGTGAGGTAAACTGGTGGAGTGTCGTGCGCCATTGTTTTCAAAGCTTTATTGGAGAACATGTAGCTCAGCTGAATCTGATGGCTTGCCTCGTTGAATCCGTAATCATCTAGTATTGTCTTTGAAAGTTCGTCTAGTGTTGTACTCTCATCGGCATGTTCCACTCTACTTCCTCTACCGTCGGCGATGAATACAAATCTGTTTTTCTTAACCCAGTTACCCGAAACAACAATTACCCGACCCATAGTATCTCTGATAACTGAATGAAAATATCAAAGGCACGACGAAGAAGAATAATAAGAAGATCGACGCAGATGAAGAACTCTAATTCCACTCTAATAATGACATGGCAAATCGGATATGATGACATGGCAAAACGGATCTAATGTAAGTCTGCCACAACGTGCATAGTATTTCAGTAATTAATCTTTCGTTAATAAATCAGCCGTAAATAGGCTACAAAATTTTTAGCCAGGCGTATCGTCAGATAAATCAACCGTCAAAGAAATGGTATTCCAGTAATTAATCTTTCGCAAATAAGTCAGCTGTAACTGGGTTGGGTTAACACTAAATCAGCCTTATTACGGCTGACTTATTTACTACTGCCGTGACTACATCCCATAAACCAGCCACCCGAAAACATAACCCAACCGTCTCTTACCTACAACTCAGCCAATATTTCCATAAGTCAGCAGACCTTTTATAAACCAGCCGCATAATACGGGTGATTTATGTTCGTAAGTCAGCCATTGTCTATAACTCAGCCGTCACTAACGGCTGGCTTATGTTCGAAAGCCAATCCATATCTCATAGGTCAGACATCTCTCATAAGTCAGTCGTGACTAACGGCTGGTTCATGTTCGTAAGTCGGCCGGATACTCATAAGTCAGCCGTGTTTGTAAAGTCAGGCACAACGTAACCTTAACTCAGGCCAAACGTAAACATAACTCAGCTGTGTCGCATTATGGCTGAGTTCATTATTACACGTCACCGGTTTCTTACGTGGCGCCGTTTTTGGCTTACGTGGCCCTGGTATTCTTGTAATTACGTTTTTTGTTACAACATAACACAAGGGCACGCTGGGTATAAAAAAAATGCCAGTAATAAAAAAAAGATTTGTTTGATTCAAGTAATATTACCTAACTTATGTGGCATTACAGTTTTTTCCCAATTAAATATGTAAATGTTCAACGAAAACCACAGTAGTACAGTGGTTGCGCGCTTCGCTTGTACGCGCGCGAGCCCAAGGTTCGAATCCCCCTGAGCGAAATAATATGGCAATACCGGTTATACGAGTATATCGGGGTTGTATCGGTTATTCGAGTATACTGGAGTTGTATCGGTTATACGAGTACCCCAGTATAACTGGTTGTACAACTAGACCGTTGGATTTTAATTATTTCAAATTGTTGAAAGGGTAGTTTCGTCCATTCACTATTACGAGGAGCACAAGAGATTAATAGAGAGTACTATGGATTTAAAAAGGAGCAAAATGAGCATCTGAGACAATAACTCCAGCATTAGAATCTAATCAAATCCAGTATTTGTTCTCATGAATTACCTTAGGAAAACCTTAGGTTGTTTAAGGAAAGCTTTCTCAGTCTGGAAGAGAAAGAAGAGGATGAGAACCCGTAGAGTGTAGAAACGAAGAGAAGGAAAGACATAGAGAACGAAGGAATCAAACCTGTTCAGCCATGGTTACTGGTTGCTCCTGCTGCTCTCATGGTGGAAGAACTGAGGCGAAGGACGTAAAAGAGATGCGAGAGGAAAAAGGAACCGATTGCAAATGTTTGAAAATAATCTCTTTTACATAGAAAGGTGGGTTTAGGTAATTTGAAGAGACAAAGGAAGAAGATAAAACGAAATCACCAAGAAACGTTTTTCTCAGGTGAAAAAAAATCGATTTCGTGCTCGAGAGAGATATTGGATGAATTTCTAAACCGTAGTGAATTTTTTTGCTGGCAGATAAATATAATTGGTTGATGGGAATAGTAGCAGTGTTTTAATTGGTCAAATAATTTTTGCTGAGTTGGACACCCTAGCTGATCAGGGATTCTATCCCTTTTATATATATAAGATTGTTGTTGGGCATTGGAAATTTTTTGCTCCTTCTTGTGTTATTCCAAAAAACAAAAGAAGATATAAATAGTTAAAATAAAATAAAGCAAAT